>OY796660.1:73436853-73810271 GCA_963680705.1 Rhagium mordax | reverse complement strand
TGACAATTTTACTTCCACTGCCTTAAATAATCATCTCTAAACGCATCTAAAACTAAAGTGTTATCATTAAGAAGAAATAACGTATCCAAAAAATATGTTAAAGATGTTAAGTTAAAGCTGAACAATGCTGACCTTGAAGTAGTTAAGAATCTCATATATATTTCTTAATTATGCAGTCACTTCAAAGTCAATACCAAGAAAAGGCGTAGTGGGTTTTTGGAATCAAGTGAAACTTGAGAAGAGAGAGAAGAGAAGAGAAGAGAAGAGAAGAGAAGAGAAGAGAAGAAAGAGAAGAGAAGAGAAGAGAAGAGAAGAGAAGAGAAGAGAAGAGAAGAGAAGAGAAGAGAAGAGAAGAGAAGAGAAGAAGAGAAGAGAAGAGAAGGAGGAAGAGAAGAGGAAGAAAGAGAAGAGAAGAGAAGAGAAGAGAAGAGAAGAGAAGAGAAGAGAAGAGAAGAGAAGAGAAGAGAAGAGAAGAGAAGAGAGAAGAGAAGAGAAGAGAAGAGAAGAGAAGAGAAGAGAAGAGAAGAGAAGAGAAGAAGAGAAGAGAAGAGAAGAGAAGAGAAGAGAAGAGAAGAGAAGAGAAGAGAAGAGAAAGAGACGAGAAAGTGAAGAAACTGACATCGTCCAAACTGACAACCCAACAGTTTTGCTCTTTGCCCAAAATCCACAAGATCAACTCTTTAGTAGAAGAAGTAAACTGCTCCATGACGATGATTTCTGAAGAAGAAATTGTCTCCAATATACTCAGATAATGCATGCATGTTCATCGTCTCTAATTGTACAATTTTATTATAATCCAGTGTTACAAACTGTAGTTTCAATTTTTTTCCAGCTTCCTAAATCTCGACTTAACGAGGTATTGTTTCCACGAGCTCGCTTACCACAAAAACGATACGAATTGATATTTATTTAATAATGCAGTTCCGCTCTCAAGCGCTATAATAAACAAATCGTTAAGTCAAGGTAAGGGAATAATCAACAAAGACAAAGTTGTTTCCCATAATTGTGTTCTCTCCTGCCTAATTTGTTAACCATTTAGCAACACTTGCAACTGAACCATGTTTTACTCCTACTCTTGAAACAATTTGCTAAAAACAGCGTTTCGCGTTTTGCAATTCGGATTGTGTGTTAGTTATTTAGGTTTCTAGTTGCTAAACAAATTAAGGAAATATGCAAATCACGGCAATAAGCACCGTGCAAACGACCTTTGTAATTAATTTATTTACATAGTCAACAAGAAATACCTATATCATCAGTAGCGACTAGAAAAGATGGCATTTACCTACTTACTTTAGCTAGCGGTTGTTGACCGTTGTGGATATCGTTGTATAACTACGTTTTTACGTGTCCTCAGCTCGTGCGGAAGGTGCCTACGGAAGTAAAAATGTTTTGGCAGCATGTATTGTTTTCAATGTCAATTCTGAGTAGAAATTGGCAATCGACGATGTTTTCTACCTACAATTCACAAAGATGCCAAAGCAACCAACCTTCATGGATGGCTCTTGTTATCATAAACAAAACACGGCGCAAATCTGTTAAGGAGTAATCCAGGTTGTTTTTCTTCTTTTACAGCTGTCAAACTGACAGTATGAAAGTTTGAAAAAAAAAACGTTCAAAAATCGCTGTAGACCTGAGAACTTATTGGATTATCTTTTTTTTTTAAATTTTCGTTTTTAAATTTCTTATCAATCTCTCGAGACGGATTTTTTTAAGTTATTAATTTCTTATAATTTAGATCCAAAATTGATTTTTTATTAAAAAATATCCTTTTTTCCGAAGGAACTTAGTCTACCAGTCACACTTATTTTTTTTTCCAAAAATTGCAAAATCTTGTGACTGAATAGAGAAAAATATAGTTGTTTCAAATTGACAAAAAAAATTATGGGTGCCATTTAAAAAGAAATAGTTGGTTGCCATAGGAACAAACCAGAAGAAGATATCAACAAACTAAAAAAACTCAAAACATGCATGGTAAAGAACCAAACAACATTTATATTGAAAATTTTGTTGTAACTTTGTAAATAACAAAGTTAACGCCATTATTTGATTCTTTTGTTCCACCCTGTATAAAGATTCGCCAATTTAGTTTTAAATCTTTACTTTACAAATAAATAATAGATCTGTCAAAATAGAATTTTTATATATTTTTTTTATTCTTGACAGCTGTCAAAATCAAATGTTTTTTGTAATTTTGAAAACAATCTGAATGTTTATAAAACAGAGAGTATCAAATTTTTTAAATCTAAATCTTTCTATTTTTATAATTAATATTAAAATAATGCTGTCGTTTTTGACAGCTGTCATATTTCCTGTCAACTTAATGAAAATGTCAGCTAATAATTATTTAAATAAATAAAAGTACTAAGCAGACATCCTATAGGTTCCGGAGGGTATTGAATGTGAAATTAGTTTCAAAGAAATATTATATTTGTTGGTAACTGCCAAGAATTGCTGTCAAATTTAAAAATATGCAAGTTTGTCTTCCTTAATTTACAAACAATGTAAATTTCGATTAAAGAAAGGATTTAAGTGTTTTTAAAAATTAGCTTGTTCCTTAATAATTGATATTAACATACATTTTTTAAGTTTGACAGCTGTCAAAATTTTTGTCAACCTAATAAAAATGCCATTTAAAAATTATTTCAACAAATTGAAGTGCCGAGCGGCAGACAACTTTCTATAGGATTTTCTGGTACTAAATACGAAATTGATGTCAATAAAATATTATGTTTACGTAGCTGTCAAAACTGCTACTAAATTAAAAAATATGCAAGTATATCTTTTTCGTATTACACTCGTATTCAGTACCTCCAAGATCTATAGAAAAATGTTTGTTAAGTATTTTATTTTGTTGAAATAATAATAAAATGACATTTTATTAAGTTGACAGAAATTTTGACAGCTGTCAAAAGTGAAAACTTTATTTTAATATCATTTACTGAAATAGAAAGTTTTAAAATATTTTATGTACCTTCTTCTACATATGGAAATCAACATTATTTTTAAAATTACGAAAGATATACATGTAAATTTAAGTTTGACAGCAATTTTAGCATCTGTCAACCAATATAATATTTTTTACATCAATTTCGTATTCAGTATATCCAAAATTTATAAAAAAATGTTTGTTAAGTACGTTTATTTGTTTAAATAATTATAAAATATCATTTTCATCAAGTTGAAAAATTTTGACAGCTGCCAAAAATGAAAACTTTATTTTTATTATTATTATATTTTATAGAATTAGCTAATTTTAAGACACTTAATAGCACTTCTTCTACGGGAATTCGCGTTATTTTCAAATTACGAATGACACACTTGCATTTTTTTAATTTGACAGCAGTTTTGACAGCTACCAACAAATATAATATTTTTTCTATAAACAATTTCGTATTCAATTTCTCCAAAGCCTATAGAGAAATATTTGCTTGGCACTTTAAATTGCTGAAATATTACTAAATGGAATTTCAATTAACTTGCTAGAAATTTTGACAGCTGTCAAAAGTAGAAACTGTATTTTAATATCAATTATGGAACTATCAATTATTGAAAAAACAGTTGATATCCTTTCTATGGAAATTCACATTGTTTATAAAATTATGGAACACAAACTTGCATAGTTTTAAATTTGACAGCAATTTTGGCAGCTATCAATAAACATTATAATTTTATGAAATTAATTTCATATTCAGTACCTCCAAAACAAATAGAAAAATGTCTTTTTAAGTACTAAAGTCATTTGTGGAAATAATTATTAAATGGCATTTTTATTCAGTTGACAGAAAATTTGACAGCTGTCAAAGGTAAAACGTTATTTTAATTTAATAAAAAATCTCTTTTTTTTTGAAAAATCACATTGATTTAAAATATGAAAGACATACTTTTCAGTTTCTAAATTTGATTTTGACAGCTATAAAGCATAACAAAATGAAAAATCTATTTTGACAGATCTATTATCCATATCCATCCATTTTCTCAATTTCTCTATTGCTAGCTTGAACTTCTTTAGTTTTAAACTTGGTTTAACTGAAAATTTAAATTTTCTACAACATCCTACCATCCAGTGTTGAGTTATTAATTGCTGATTACAAAGCAAACGATCTGTATGTAACGTGTTTCAGTTTTCTTGTTATTTTTTAAATTTCATATTGTAAACTCCCTCGGGCTATAATTACTTCTCAGCACGGAACACGATCCAAAATTAGATATCATAATGTTAGCTTCCTGCTAGGAACAACCAGGAAACAGTAATGACAGTAATGAATATTTCACTATTTTATTGTCTATATAAATAAACGATGAACAATCATTACTAGAGTAGAGGTATAATAAATAAAAGCGAGTGAAATGCACAGCAAACGCGCTCACTTTCGTGTTATATCAGCTGGTTTAATCAAATTTCGCGAATGAAAGAAAGTGTAACAACAATCTCAAATTTGTAATTGAAATTATGTACGCACGATCCCCCTGTTATATATTGGTTTGGATGAAAACGCAACACCAAGAATTGGTTGGGTGTTTTATTGAAATATTTTGCTAGATTTTAATGCTAAAATAAATAGCAAAAATTATTTGAAATAATCAAAGCATTCCCCAGCAATTTGTTGCTAATTAATTAATTAACAATTCTATAATATCACTAGGTTAGTTAACTCACGTGAAATTTATAAATATACATTCAATAACATAAATAAAACATGCTGGTTAATATAAATATAATATTAATTTACGTGGGACAATGTTGGAACTGTTATTTGGTTTGTTATTCAGTGTTTTACAATGATTTTTTTTCCTGTTTGTACAGAAATTTCTGTCATTGCTAAATGCGTGTGTGAAGGACATTTCCTCAAACCAAGTTTAATTCAGTGGGAGGTAAGGAGGAGTTGCGGTCGTACAGAAGACTTTGTGGGAAATCATAATGCGTGGATATTTTTTGGAAAAACCCCTTCGGCTATTATTTCTAAAATGTTGGAAGAAGGTTTCGGATGAATTTAGGTTTTTTTGGGTATCGGGTTTCTGAATTGCAACGACACTTGTGAATTGAATTGGCCCAATTCCAAGTGCAGTCAAACAATTAGCTCCAGCTTGCTACAGCGTGGTTGTGAATTCGGTGAAGCCTTGTTTTAGAGTACTGAGATAATATTAAGAGCAATATAAGGGCGCCAGAGTATTTATAACTAAATACACAAAAGTTTATCGAAAACACAATTAGGTATTTACTACATAAACTAGAAAGAAAAGAAAGCTGTGAATTTAACAAGTTTAATCTTATAAATTCTTTACAATAAACAATGACTCAGAACTAAATATAATCAAAAATATTGAAAATATGAACAAAAAATATGAATAAAAATTACAATTTAACCAATTTCTCTGTCTGTCTGTTTTACTGTTGTAAAGGCTTACTCGACGGGAATGAACTGAGACGGAAGGGGTTCTCCTAGTAGTGATGAATCCTGCGAGTACTCGAGGTTGATGAAAAGGTTGCGAGATCCTGTCTCCACACTCCTGCTCAGTCCAGAGTGTCCAGGTTCCAACCAAATTTATTACTTTTCGGGAACACCCAATATCTCCTTACTTCTGATGTTGTTAACTCAGTATCGATTTCCAGTGAGTCAAATTTCCTGAAAGCCAGATGTCATGAAATAAAGACAGAACAGTTGAGAAAAGGAAATAGAGAAATAAAACTAGGTTGAAAATTATTTCAACTAGTGGTAGATGAAAAAATTACAAAGTTCCGGCAATATAGTTAAATTACTAGATACAATTCACAAAATTAATATTTCGTAATATTACAATAGAAAAAAATTGCCAAAATGACACAACAAGATATTAGAATTTGTAAAATTACCAAATTTACATAAAAATACGGTATCTGACACCAATTACTAAAAAAATTGAATTATTAACAAAATAATACTAAAATTCGAACACAAGAATTTAGTAAGGTTGCAAAACTTCACTATCAGTTCGTTAACAAATAACCTAACTTGATTGAATTTGTCCTATAGGTTGAAAACCATGAGGAGACTGTTATTTTTAAAGGACTATAATTTAATGTCAGATTTGTACGGGACAATTTAAACTTAGAAACGTTAATGAAGTAATAACACTAAAGATTCGGATATTTAATATTAACAACAAAATAATTGTTAACAATAAGCACAAAATTGAAATTTTAGCACACATAAAGATTTCAAGTTAATATTTTACTAATAGTTTAACGGTAAAAATATCAAAAATTAATATATGAAATACCGATAATGTGTCTTTCGCTTTCCGACGGACAAAAATGAATGAACTTATGCCTAATTCAAAATGGCAGGAAATACGTAAAACCAAGGCAAATCTACACTCTTGTAACGTACACGAAAATTAAGGAATGAACTAATAATAATAATTTGTCAATAATAAAATCGATATAGAACTGTGAGCGTGAATATGATGAAAAAAGGAAACCAGAAATCGGACTTCTGTCACATCCGAAGCAAGTGATCAAATGTACTACAAATTGATTAATTCAAAGAGAAGAAAAAAATACTATAGATCACTTACCCCGTATGCTTTGGAAGCTCCTGGACAGAAATCTGTAGCTCTGGACAGTAAATAAATTCGGCAAAAACCTAAGTCTCAAGTGGACTTCCTTCACTACCCAAAACCAGTGTAGTTTTCCTTTTTCCAGCTTATATGAACCGCACTCGAACCTAGTAACAATAAAAATCCACACAGAAATTGTTCTATGTACGAAATAACGATAATCTGCAAGTTTCACTTACAGCGATAATTTATACAATTTAAATATTGTATAACGTGTCAATTAACAATAATTGAACCACGAAAACGTCTACTTTAGACAAGATACGATAAAACGGAAATGGGTATACCCATCCACGTGCTTAAAAAAACAGTGCTACTAGGTAATTATCTGAAAATAATCCAAAATATGGAAATATTACGAAATACGGTAATTATTTTGACAAATTATTATTTTTACTATAGCATAATATAGCTGAAGCAATATTTAATAAGCAAATTTTATGAATGGCGATATTTAAGCGACTAGAAGAAATGTATGACTTACCTAGGTAAAATTCGAAAGGCAAAAGACGCCCTCTCTAGCCCGGGATGAGCCTCGTTCACAACGTTCATCCGCTGTGGCGTTTTTGTTGTATTTTTTCTACCACATATCAATCAAACGCGAATACAGGGTTATTCAGTAGTGAGGAGTCATATTTTAATACGCAAAATAGAAACTATAACCTGCTGTAACGAATTGCAACTTAAATCGTTACAGAATCTAATATTGATGGGTTCATTATTTAATGGATTATGAGTGTAAGGGCTTACAATTTAGATAAAGGTTTCGGGTTTAAATTCGCTTCTAAACCCAAGAGAAATGCACCAATACACGCATGAAGGATAGCAAACGACTTTTACGACTATAAATATTTCGTAACAATATCAATGTGCGCGATTGCGGGGTCGTATCAATATTTATTTACACCTCGTAGACTGAGGACGTGTGAAATCTAAAAGTAAACAATTTGTGTAAGCTGATCGGCATTAGTGGATAAAAATTACGAAACCTCTGCTCATATTATGTGGAATGTTGATTACCTGGAACCTGGGAGTGTTTTGATATTTTACATATGTACGCGATAACAAACCCGTCTCTCTCTAGTCTCTCACTCCAACACCAGTCTCCCAGTAGTAACGGAAACCAACCATAACACATTCAAGGCGAGAAAACGTAAATGCACGTTTCGAATTAGTCTTCGCCCAGAGGATGGAAAGCTGTGTACGAATTGTACGTGATGTTTTTAGTAAAAATTCCTCGCCAGCTAAGTATGGTTTCTGTTCCAAACACGCAGAACATCTTTAAACAATACAATAATAAATAATGGCCTATTGTAATTGAACGTAACGATAACAATAATTATACAACACGACACATGCTAAGCCGTGTCATCTCTGCATAATTAATAAACAGTCACTGTTGTTGTAGTCATGCTTAAGAAGGTATTAGAGAAATAAATTCACGATAAATGGCAGGAAGTCTCGGCGTAAGCTGAAACCGTGAAGGTAGCAGCTTGCAGTGATACAAACGTTAGCACACCTTCGAAGCGTTTCTTCCGAGTGAGGAATTTTATATCTAGGGAAGGTATACAGGGCTGCAACATGCTCAAAACCGTAGTCATAAGTCTGACAAAATTGTTGCTGCGTCTGATGTTCCACGAGGATCCGTATTGGGCCCATTATTATTTATCTTATTTATAAATGACGTTGTACTTGACCTGAAATGCTGTTGTTTACTTACGCGGATGATTTAAATAAACCAAAATCATTTAAACACCTAGGGTTAGCTTTTGGTAGCCATATTTAGTGTTGACATATTAAATTATAGTTCATATAGAAATAATTTTTTGCCATACAGCAGGACGTAGTGTCTTGCATGATAATTGCAACTCCTGCTGGCAGTCGCCGAGGTATGTGGTTAGCTATATAAATAGCTCTAGTAAATTTAATTTGTAAGTATTTTTAGATACCTAATTCCAAAACCAATTACGAGCATCAGTCATCTGATGAAGTGAAATAGTTTGTAACAAAATCATTTGAGCACTTCGGCTCAAAACTAAATCAGAAATCACCTCCTGAATTTGCTCTTTCCCGTTGTACATAAACAACAATTTTTTATAAGAAAGCTATTAAATCAAAACTACTGCTGGAATTCTCGCCACAATATTGAGAAATGTCGACTCGTTTAAACTACCTTGACCATTCCTTTAATACCAAAGCTGTTAGTAACGTTCCTACAATCAACGGCCGAGTTATGTAACCTGTCGACTAATATTGGACAAACTAATTTTGTGAAAAAAAAGTGCCTCGGGTTACATTAATCTACACCTGACTAACAATCAGTTGCCTAAACTGGTTTAACAACAATAAATAGATCACCTAAGCTCCACTGTCAATCATACAATCGAGTCCTTGAAGTTAGAAACCACAACTAAACGTACGGTACGGCATGACCATCGACCATTCATTATTAATATGTATTAATTTTCAATACTAGTACATACATTATTCGTATAACTTTCTCCTCATTACTTTGCAAGTAAGATCTTGATGACAATGATTACGGTGTTAATTCCAGAGACCACCAGGCGACTTGCCGAGTGGCACCCAACCATCTAATACAGCGTACAAGGTGAACTAGGAAAATATCGTTTGTGATAAAATCGTTCTATAAGAAGTACACGGTGGTAGTATTACTGTTAAAAAATTTAAATCGACAAATTAGCAGGAAGCGAAAACTTGTCTCATTTTACCCAGATAGGAAACGTTTTCTTTTATGCGTTTACTAACTTGATCTAATTCACTCCTTGTGACAATTTAACGATATAAAAATGCCTTAGAAATACTCTTACAACCTAGTTATACAACCGTTTCATAAAGGTTTTATTATTTCTCATTTAAAGATCTTCTTATAAAACTGTTATAAGACTGTTATAAAACTATTATAAGACTTATAAAACTGTTATAAAACTATTATAAAACTGTTAAAAAATTTACCCGTTATTCATTACCAGGTATTCTAAACGCTCTTACATATGTTTATATAAGACAGTTTGGCTTATGCAGTTTATAGTTTTTGATGAGAGCTGTTATGCAGCCATTTTATGAAAGTGCCTTAATGGAGTCCAGTAAAGGTATCAAATAAATTTTATAGAACTAAGAGAAATAACGTTCTTCGTGAGTATTACAGTCGATCTACAACTAGCTAATGAATTGAGTGGTTCTTTAAAGTAACACGTGACTAGTTTTGATGCAATTAGGAAACTTTGATATATAGAACTGCGTAATGAGCAGAACTGTTCTGTAGGAAGCACCGTGGTAGTGGTAATTTTATATTTAAAAAACTTGTAGTTATATAGTATAGTGAACAATTTAAGTCGACAATTTAGCAGGAAATAAAGACTTGTTAACTTATACCACTCAACTATCATAATTGCTTTACTAGTCTTATAAACTTTCGTAAATTATTTTCTGTGGTAGAAAAGTTATTTAATGTTACTTAAAAGGGTTTTATTACTTCTCCTGTAAAAATTGTCTTGTAAAGCTCCAAGTAATTAAACGAACACTTTCATATCATAACGATTACACAAAAGTAGGCTATAAAGCTGTTATAGAACTTATCAGTCACTCCTTTAATGCAGGTGTTATAAATCGGGCATTATACCGACTAATTATTACTTATAATTAAGCAGTCTGACTTGCAGTTAACAATTCTTGATGAGGGCTGTCATACAGACGCTTTATTAAAGTGCTTTAATGGAATCCAGTGAGGTATTAAATATCTCTTATAGAACTAAAATGTTCTGCATGAGAATTACATATGAATTAAACTACAGCTAACGGCTCATCTAACATATCTACAAAACAAAAGAGCTTTATAGGTTTATAAGGACTGCTTAATAAATTGAATGGTTGGAGGAAGAACTAAAACAGCTTTTGCTGCATAATAACTACGCAACTGGCTGAATAGTTCTATAGGAAACACCGTGTTTATAAAGTTACAAAACTTGTAGTTATGTAATATTTATATTACAAGCTCTGTTATAACTTTGTAGTTATAATAACTTTATAACAAAAAAAATGGTTCTATAAAACAATCTCTTATAATATTTATATAACTAGATGTATAAAGTATGTAACAGACCCAAATTATGCTTTAACACTTCACAAAAGTCTCGTTGCTGC
Source organism: Rhagium mordax (assembly GCA_963680705.1). Taxonomy (NCBI): domain Eukaryota; kingdom Metazoa; phylum Arthropoda; class Insecta; order Coleoptera; family Cerambycidae; genus Rhagium; species Rhagium mordax. Next base: position 73,799,510 of record OY796660.1, on the reverse strand, counting down.
AACTAGAACTCATTGTAGCAGCTCTTATCAAACAAATAGTTCTGTACGGGTTCTATAATTGCCACTGAAACCTCTTATAAAACCATAGCAGCAGCTCTAATCAAACAAAAATAGTTCTGTAAGGGTTCTATAATTGCCACTGAAACCTCTTATAGAACCATAGTCTAGTTTGGTGTCTTTCGCCATTTCTCTAGCTGAAAGAAACAAACCGGCTTGTTCGCGTGTTTCTTTGTGTATATTGCAAGCCCACTGGCTGGTACACAGGCAGGCTGTCGGCTATGACCCGGTCCACAAAATGTTACCGTATTAATTCATTAATTTTTTTTCTTAGATATCCTCTCCCTGTCTATGTGAGAATAATTTTCAGCGGGGCTAGTACCCATTTTTCTTCGCTTCATTCCGTTAGCCTTCAGGTAAGTCGTTCGTCGAGCCCAGCCAGGTGCTACAATCACAACAGCCACCCGAGCCTCCTCCAACCGATGCTTAGTGGTCCCCGCCTATGATTACTTACAATTCAAAGTATTCTCGTGCCGATACCCAGACTTAGCTGTGTAAGTTATTATCGTGTTGAGCTTGTGGCCAGTGTACCATTGAAATTCGAAGACACAAGACTCGCCATCGCCAGTGGGGTCGCGATATTTGCGTTGAATATCGATACGGTTTAAAAAGTCTATTGACACACATAGATGCAATAAGAATTCTTGGATAGTGCTCTGGTTGTTTCTTTAAGTGCTGCGTGATTTTGAGTGGGTTAGTTATGTTTCGTGGTGTGGTTTATGAGTTGGTGATGCTTTAAACTAGGATTTGGAAACAGGTGAATAACGTGAGTTGTAAGAAGTATCTATGGAAATTTTTGTTTCATTATTACTGTGCTTTAAAATGTTCAAAATTATTTTTGTAGGTCAATAGATTGCAGTATTAGCTGAAGGAGTTATAGTTGTTTTCTTCAATAACATGTATTTTAAAGGGGTTGTGTGTGATTTGTTGTATTAAATTGTGTGCAGAATTGTATCTGAAAACAGGATTTGCAAGTTTTTAAAATTTCCTCTTGACATTTATGTGTCAAAGGCGAATAATTATGTTAAGAATTTATGTGGTAATAATAATCTCGTATACCAATTTCGAAAGGGCATTCTATTAGCTTTTATTCTATCCCAAGTGATGGATTCCAACGAGCAATATTAATAGGTGTGTGACTTAAGCCCTTCTTCTTTCTTCATGTTTTATCTAAATCGAAGAATAATTTCATTAAAACAGCATATTTTTTATTTATTTTTAGATTCATTCCCATTTTTTATACACGTTTACACTAAGAAAGAGGAGATATAGTACACACTAGGAAATTATTTGTACATACCTGTTTTCCCAGAATATTGATATGTACACAATAATGTTTTCTTGCCTTAAATAAAATAGCGCTTTCGCACTTTTCTATTTATTTCAAAACTACGAAAGGAAATCCAGTAGGTACTGGCTTGGAAAAATTTGTACATGTGTGTTTCCTATGTACATTGACATTATTGACAATGTATAAAGGAATGTTCGCCTAAATCAAGTTTATTTCAAAACAAAGGACGGAAACCAAGTACGTACTTTGGAAATTTATTTGTACATGTGTGTTTTCTGTGTACAATTATATGTACAAAGGAATGTTTGCCTAATTTCATTGAAATAGAACATCGACATTTTTTATTTGTTTCAAAATAAGAAGTACACTTTAGGTATTTTTTCTTGTACATGTGTGTTCCTCGAGTACATTGATATGTACACAGGAGTGTTTCCTTGATTTAAATAAAACAAAACTTTCACTTATTTAAGTTTACTTCAAAACTATCAGTATTTTGTGTTTACTTCAAAACTAAGAAAGCAAGCTAAGTACGTACTTGGGAAATTTATTTGTACATGTGCGTTTTCTTTGTACAATCATATGTACAGGGTGTTTCAAACTCGACGCCCGAGGCCTGTTACGTGAAAACGTGAAGAGAAAAGACAATTTTGAAATAGGTGTCTCAAATGGGATAATGTAAGCTATATTTAGCAGGAAAAATATAATTTTTTAGAATCACGTAAATACGAACTGTGACGTCATCAAAATTATTTTCTCCACGAACATACCTAATTTTTTACATATTCAAAATGCTCTCATTTTTCTGTATACCACCGTAAAAATGTTTTCTTCTATCTCTTTTGGTTAAAAAGTTATAAGCAACTATAATTTAAAAAGTTATAAGCAAAAATCATTTTAAATAAAATGACTTACACAAGTTATCAATGGAAATAACAACGAAATATGTTGTTTTTATAGATGTCACCTTATTGTGATATTTATTTTGTTTAAAAATTCTTTGAACTGATGAAATTTTGAAATTTAAATCACTACAAGCATTTTTTATCGATTTTCGTGGATTATTCTCAAAAAATTTTACACTTCGGCTGTATTTTCATCACAAACTCTTTTTCTAATGGATTTTCCTTTTCTTATAGAGAAAGCATTAGTGTTTTGCCTTAAGTTATATTCCAATCTTGCAAAAATTTTGTAATCTGGCACTTGACGCTCAGGATACCTCTCACAATATAATATGCGAAGAGCTACCGTGCATTCTTTCTCGACTCACCGAAAATTAATAACATATCTACCTTTTCTTCGTGTGTAAACCTAATTATTCAATTATGTTATATAGTAAAAAACTTGAAAATTCACAACATACTTTTTCACAATTCTAATCTGACACTTCTAATAAGGTGACATCTATAAAAACAACTTGTTTCGTTGTTATTTCCATGGATAACTTGTGTAAGTCATTTTATTTAAAATGATTTTTGCTTATAACTTTTTAAATTATAGTTGCTTATAACTTTTTAACTAAAAGAGATAGAAGAAAACATTTTTACGGTGGTATACAGAAAAATGAGAGCATTTTGAATATGGAAAAAATTAGGTATGTTCGTGGAGGAAATAATTTTGATGACGTCACAGTTCGTATTTACGTGATTCTAAAAAATTATATTTTTTCTGCTAAATATAGCTTACATCATCCCATTTCAGATACCTTTTTCAAAATTGTCATTTCTCTTCACGTTTTCACGTAACAGGCCTCGGGCGTCGAGTTTGAAACACCCTGTACAAAGGAATGTTAGCATAATTTTATTAAAATTTTTCATTAATTTCAAAATCATCCGCATTTTTCATACTTCAACATTGTGAAAAAAATGCAAGTACATTTTAGGTAATTTTTTTTGTACATGTGTGTTTTTAGAGTACAATGATATGTACACAGGAACGTTTGCTAGGTTTAAATAGTACAGAACTTCCACATTCCGTGTTTACTTCAAAACTAAGAAAGTAAACCAATTGCATACTTGGGAAATGTATTTGTACATACATGTTTTCTGTGTACAATCATATGTACAAAGGAGTGTTTTTCTACATGTTTGTTTCTGGAGTACATTGATACGTACACATTAACGTTTCTTGATTTAAATAAAATAGAATTTCCACTTCTTTCAGTTCGTATCAAAACTATCATCATTTCGTGTTTAGTTCGACACTAAGGAAGGAAACCAAGTACGTACTTGGGAAATTTATTTGTACATGTGTTTTTTCTGTGTACAGTCATATGTACAAAAGAATGTTCCCTTAATTTCATTAAAATTCTTTTTCTGCATTTTTTATCAACTTTAAAATTATCCATATTCTTTGTATATTTCAACATTAGGGAAGCAAAGATGAAGAACACTGTACGTAATTTCTCTTGTACATGTGTGTTTCTCGAGTACATATATATGTACATAGAATTTGTTTGCTCTATAAATAAAACAGAGCGTCCACATTTTGTGTTTATTTCAAGACTAAGAAAGTGCAACCAAATAAGTACTTGGGAAATGTATTTGTACGTGTGTGTTTTCTGTGTACAATTATATGTACAGGAGGAACATTTGTCTAACTTCGTTAAAACAGGATTGATTTCAAAATCATCCGTATTCTTTATTTATATACTTCAACATTAACAGAGCAAAGATGGAGTACACTTTAGGTAATTTTTCTTGTACATGTGTGTTTCTCGAGTACATTGATGTGTACACAGAATTGTTTGCTTGATTTAAATAAAACAGAGCTTTCACATTTTGTATTTATTTCAAAACTAAGAAAGGAAACCAAGTTCGTGCTTAGGAAATTTATTTGTACACGTGTGTTTTCTGTGTAGAACCATATGTGCATTTTCATTAAAATAGGACTTACAAATTTTTCATGTATTTTGCATCATGAAAGAAAAATGAGGTACGCTTTAGGTAATTTTTCTTGTACATGTGTGTTTCTCGAGTACATTGATGTGTACAGGGTTATTCATTATAAATTACCCACCCCTTATCAGCGTTATTATTGCCTATAGAAAAAAAAGTTTTAAATAAAAGTTGTGTGGTTGTGACTAAATTTCGTTAAAATGCCATCAAAAGTACAGTGGCGTGCAGATTTCAGGGGATACAAAAAAATAATACATTTTTTTAAATGGGATACCCTGTATATTATTACATTTTTGGAATGATCCTTTTTTCCTGATTTCAAAAATATACCATATGTTACCCCTACCATATACCGTTTTTGAGTTATTAAACGTCGAATATCTTAGTTAAACTAGTTACTGTAAATATGGAAAAGTTAACATTATTAATGTGAGCTATGAAAATGACACTGTAAACCATTTTGATAATTTCATTAAAGAAATGTCACATAACAGTTGTCATTTTCATAGCTCACTTTAACAATGTTTAATTTTCCATATTTACAGTAACTAGTTTAACTAAGATATTCGATATTTAATAACTCAAAAACGGTATATGGTGGGGGTAACATATGGTATATTTTTGAAATCAGGAAAAAAGGATCATTCCAAAAATATAATAATATACAGGTTATCCCATTTAAAAAAATGTATTATTTTTTTGTATCCCCTGAAATCTGCACGCCACTGTACTTTTGATGGCATTTTAACAAAATTCAGTCATAACCACACAACTTTTATTTAAAACTTTTTTTTCTATAGGCAATAATAACGCTGATAAGGGGTGGGTAATTTATAATGAATAACCCTGTACACAGAATTGTTTGCTTGATTTAAATTAAAGAAAACTTCCACATTTTGTATTTATTTCAAAACTAAGAAAGAAAACCAAGTATGTTAGAAATTTATTTGTACATGTGTGTTTTCTGTGTACATTCATATGTACAAAGGAATGTCTGCAGAACTTCTTAAATGTTTTATTTTTAACTTTAATTAACAAAATCATCCGCATGCAAATTTATTTTTTATTCAAATATTTTCGAGTACATTACTTAGTTTCTTCTTTGTTCCATTTGTTGAGTACCTTATACGTTTTTATTGGGCATTGATCCATTCAGTTTTTGGGACAATCGCAGTTGGCCACTTCACCTTAAAGTCTTGTCCATACATTTCAGCCTTTCTCCAATCCTTATTTTTAGCTGTCTGGTAATCATCAACAAAATTTATTAGCGATCTATTTCAGTCACAAATAAACTACACAATATTAATATTTATATTTATCGCAAACATGTTTTATGCAGATGTTTCTAATATTAAATTAAAGGAACTGTATGCTCGGGTCGTTGAATTAACTTACCGAAACTTAGCAAACTATTAGACTACGATTTTAATGGGTTAATTGATTGCATCGGTGCGATCTTAGTTTTTGTTAAAATTCCACATTAAATCTATCGATTCATAAACCAAGCATTCTTTTTAAGCCCACCCTATATTAGGTACATTATAGCTTACTAATATCATTAATAGTAGGTTCCCATTATAAATAATTTCGTAATTCCACCTTTCTCTACAACAATTTGCGTAATTTGAAATCAAGAAAAAATCAGTTGTAACACCGCGAGTAATTCGTTAATTCTATCAAACAATTTCAGACCATTACATTTTTCGCCCTATTTTCTGCTGATTATAGTAAGCTTGACAGTCACTTTGATCAGTGTATTCCACCACGCAAACTATAATTTAAAGGTAGCAGCATGCTAATGGGACCTTGTAACGAAAAAAAAAAATGTCACGCTTAGTTAAATATTTGTTATTATTGATTGTCAATAAATTTGCTTCCTGTTCCTTTATTTTGCACGAAATGTACAATCGACTTGAATAAATTCATGCTTGAACATTTCCGTCCAAAACTTTATGTAAGTACTAGACACCGGTTGTTTATACTGGTAATTTTTTCTTATATTGCAACATAACTTCAATATTTTAGCAATAACTGATAAGTTTTATAACAGTTTTATAATAAACTTTTATGTTATAGTTATTTTATAAAAATGTTCGCGTAATTACATGGAGCTTTATAAGAGGATCTTTAAAGGAAAATAACAAAACCTCTATGAAACTGTTCTATAATTGGTTTATAAGAGTGTTTCCAAGGCGTTTTTATATTGCTAAAAATTGTCGCAGGGAGCAAATTAGTTCAAATTAGTAATTGAATAATGCATGTTAAGACAATTTACTTCTTTTAGTTCTATAAAAGAATATGATTCCCTAAGGCACTATAATAAAAAGTCTACATAACAGCTGTCATCAAGAACTGTTAACTGCATAAGCCAAACTGCCTTATAATCTGTAAAAGCTTATAATACCCGGTAATTCCAACATAACTGATAAGTTTTATAACAGTTTTATAATCAACTTTTATGTAATCGTTACTTTATAAAAATGTTCGCGTAATTATTTGGAGTGTTATGAGAGGATCTTTAGGAAAAATAATAAATCCTTTATGAAACGGTTCTATAATTAGGTTGTAAGAGTATTTCTAAGGCATTTATACCGTTAAATTGTCGCAGGGAGCGAATTACTTCAATTTAGTGAACGCATAAAAGATAACGTTTTCGTCCTTGGTTTTATAAGGGGATCTTTAAAAGAAAAATAATAAAACCTTTATGAAACGGTTCTATAATAAGACTGTAAGAGTGCTCTAAAGCATTTTTATACTGATAATTGTCACAGGGAGCGACTTAGTTCAAATTAGTAATTTAATAACAGATAAAAGATAATGTTTCCATCGTAGGATAATAATTAAAGCAATTATTCTAGCTGGGTAAGATAATTAACAATTGTGACAAGTCGTTACTTCTTGCTAAATTGTTGATTTAAATTTTTCATCCTGGAAATCCCCGAATACTACCCTTATTATTTTCGGAGACTCTGAATTTCCTGATCAACAATTTAAGCCTGTATGATACATTAATATAGTTAAAACTTCACAAGGAACAGCTTGCGAAAACGGTTGTTTCTTAAATATCTGACTTGCCGACCAGGCACCTGTATACACATATATAATTTTTAATGAAGACACGCGAAGTTGCGCACCCCAAACTCGTTTTACTTGTTTTTTAGCATCTCAGTTCTCATCTCTTTCATAAACTATATTAAACGATTTAATTCGAGAAAGGAGATGCTAACAAACCAATGAAGGTTTCTGGCAGGTTTCTTGGCGAAAATAGAAATCTATGGTATTTTATTTATATATTGGCGGCCGTTGTACGGCGGCAATAAATCTCACAAAGAGAAATTAAAAATAGAAAACACTTGCTCATACAAAGTGAGTAGTTTAGTACTTGAATCACAACAAACACAAAGTGAAGCAGGAACCGCAGGAAGGAGGTTCTAAGATTTAAAGTACTGCCGCCGATTTTAAGATTTTTGTAAAGCTGGATTATTGACGTTTTCCCCTTCTTGTTGTGTCTTCTTCAGAAAAAATTCAAAGAAGTTTCTCACCCTTCGGTATTTTCTGGAAACCCTTTTACCCTATTTTGTCTTACAATTTTTTTAGTTTTCAAATATCCCTGACTTTCAATAACATCCTGTATGACCTTCAATTTAATATATTTAATCTATAGTGTAAGGAGACAGCAACAATTATTATCATGAAGAGAAATTATCACGTAATTGTATACTTACATAATTTGCACCTGATGCAAAACACACCGAAAGCATTAAATTTCGTCACGTTCCTAATCGATCTAAAGAGAAGTATAAATATACGAACGTAATGAATTTGCTTACCTTTCTATCACCGAACAAACAACTACTGATCTCTTTAATTTCTGAACGGAATTTGTAGCTTGTTATAAAGAAAATTTGAAACTTGAATTAAAATGGTGAATAGCACTTTTGACTCCTTCAAAATAGTCATTGAAATAGGAAATGAACAACTAACTATATATTTTATTTAAAAAATGACTCACATCTGATAGGGCATTGAGGCACTTCAGCTCTCCTTCCCATTCCCTCTTTTAACCCCTCCAATCCAGTTAAGCCTCGCCCCTGGCCAATCAGAACGCGCCATAGCTCCTCCCCTTTCCCAGCAGCAGCTAATCCTCACCCCTTCTCCTACTCCTTCCAACCGAGCGTGCTGTCAAAATACATAACCTCACTTTGTCAACCATAACCTTACTTTTCGAGCTTAGACTCTTTAAAAAAGCGAAAACTATCTCATTTGAGCCAGTCATAGGTCTTCTTAGTTCTTACTCCCTATCTATGGTGCAGATGAAGGCAAAATGCACTTTTAATTCCTAGTTGCTGCGTCTTTTTTAACTATTGCAATTTATACGCATCCTTCGGCGATAACGCAAAAACTGAAACACTGATTTCATTACAATTAAGCGGTGCTATTATCCGCCGATTAATAATGTAATTTTAATTAGATTTCCATTTATTTCGGCCTTTGTTCAGTGTCAATAGTCCTTGACTTGGATTTACTAAAGCGACTTGTACATTTTAAATTGATATTCATTAACCCATTGCGAGATATTCTGTACGTAACAAGAATGCAGAACTCGCTTCCAATTCCAATTTGAATTAGTGTGTAGAAAAACTATGAGCTAATCAGGTTGTGTTGAAATTCCTGCTTGTGTTTTATTGTATCGTAATTAGAATCTAGTTAATTCAGTCAGATAAACATTCAGTTATTTATAGTGCTCATGATGTGTTGGCTTTTTATTTCGACGTTAAAAATACTTTATGACTGGTTGTTTCTGCAATCTGGACAAGTCATGTGGGAAAAGTTTTTAAGATTAAGGTAAATTGCTCGCGCATAGTCATTACGCAAGAGAACCAGCAACAATAACAATGTTCAATTTTTTCAACAACTGTTCTATTTTATTTATCATAACGGAGCCTAAACAAATATTAAATGTATAGAATATAGAACGAGTGTAATGTCGCAAGTATTTGGGTGCAGCTATTTCTGTTCTGTGCAGACTATGAGCAAATCAGCAACGGGGTATTCTTTATCATCCACGTCAACATAAACATTTACACAGTTTGCTTTGAGCATTCCAATAAATAAACGACTTCGATGATGTCACTACAGGTGTAGCTGTGATTAATATAATGAATTTTTAAACGGATTCCGCACTTATCGACGTTCACTTTGGGAAATGAGAGACAAGAAATACTCGTTTATGTTTTCTGCTCGGGCTTGATGCCTAAGAAAATATCATTTTTTATTTATTTCGAAAAAAAAAACAACGGAATTTGTTTCTCAAATATATATATAACTCATTTTAGACTAGCCTCACCTCCAATCATGTTCTAAAAACAACTGCATTAGCTCCACTCCATCATGTCCCTCGTATGGTCTATTGATGCTGTATCCAATTTGATGATCAAGGAAGAACCTTCACATTTGAGTCTGTTAGTTTCATGAAATGGCTGCTGTCTCGTGGTACCTTGTTGGGAACGATCCCTTTCATGGTTGGTCACCCTCGTCAAGAAAGTAATTTTCTTATCCAAAATTACCGACATGAGCTTGCAACTGATTTGATTTACCTTCGTCCATCTAAGGGAAACATTTTGAAAAACCGCAATCTGATCTTTAGACGCACCTTTACAATATTGTAACAAATGTACATCGTATGTAACACCCGGTATGGTTTCTTTTAGTTAAAGTTAAAGTATCGTAAATAGAATACGTGACGGATCGTGGCATTGCAAAGGGGGCATTTCTTTTAAAACATTCTTGTAAAATTTACTGTCAGACCCAAATTATGAAACATGTTTACCACCCGCAGTTAAGATATACCATCATAGAAGAGCCATAACGTTTATAAGACAACTTGCAGAGGTCCAGGAATATTCGACAATTGTTAAGTTCAAAGCTATTTCTTTGGAAAAACCTAAGGGTACAGCTAAATTGGTATCACATGTTTGAAATACGTGGAGAGCCACGGAGGATCTATAGTACAGGCAATTCGTTAAATAAGGGTAATTTAGCTTTATTAGGGTATTTCATGGAAGGCGCGTAATCAATTAACCGGGAGTAGTGAATCAATCAAATACACGAGTAAAGGTCATAAACCGTCAACAGGAATCATATTTCGGTGTCTATCTCTTATCTACAGACTATTTTGAATAACATAAGTAAGGAAGTTAATTCAGGAGATATTACATTATATGTTATGTGCGTAATATTAAGATAGGAAGGAATCTATGAATCTATATACACCTGAGCTAGGTTTTGTCCCAAAGTAATAAGTGAATCGTAAGCATGGGTTTCCCTAAGCTCGTAGTCGCAAATGCAGGTACTATATAGAAATAGTTTATAGGAGTTGTATTCATGATTAGGTTAGTTAATTAATTAGGCCTGTGGAAACTTATTTAACGGGGACAAGGCACTTGTCCTAGGATAGTAACTTTCCATTACGTCGGTCGGCTTGGCAGAGTACACAGGTTCCACCCTAATTCTAAGTAAGAAAGTCAATTGGTCGATTCTTTTAACTTAGCTAACCCCCGCAAGTCAACAGCCCCCTCAGGCGATGGTTCCAACCCGATGTGCTAAATCCTGAAGCCTTTAGAACTCACTTTTCGTCTAATTTTTCGACTGACAACATCGTCTCTAGTTTCGCGAGTAAGAAATAAAAAAATAAAGATAGTGTAGTGATTCTTCTGCGTTTTCTGATTTTGTTTGTCTATGTAATCTTTGTAGAGTCAGTCATTCGTTTTGTTTTGTTGATTGAATTAGTGGACGTTTGTTTATTTTCCACTATTCGAGGACTCCAGAACGTTTGTCTATTTTCTGGAAATCCTAGTGATAGACAGGTGGCTGATCTACAATCAGTAAGACATAGTTATAGTTAATGAGGGCTTGTACTATATTTTGTGGATAGTGGTTCTGTCTAGAGACTAATTAATTCGAGTATTGATATATTGAAAGAACCATGTTATAGTAGAAACTGGATATGGTATGAAATAAATATCTTTTTATAAATAGTAAAAACAGCTCGGCAAGACTGTTATAATATTTACGAATCTATTAAAACATCCAAAACTCCTCGAGTCAATATGAACAAAACATGAACCAGTCACATAAAATAAACGTAGTAAGCGTATACATCTGCAATAATCTACATTCTTCTATTACGTATTTACTTTCTCCAATAAATAGTTGACAAAGAGATGATCCATTTATCTAACATATTGCACTTTCTAATCGTTAAATCGATCTCCTCATCTCCGATACCTCCGCGAAGAAGATCCGGCAAATAAAAACCTAATTTACATAAACGATTAATTATACTTTCAATAAAGACACTTACTCTGTCATTTTGAATCTGTAAAACAAATTAAATACTTTTTTCCACTAGATTAGTTCTGATCTGGTAATTACCTTCGAATCAAGCCTATACACTTCGTACAGGAAATAACCTATTAGAGCTTTATTCTTGTACATGTGAAGGCGTGAAGCTGATTTATGTGCTCTACCTACACCCTAATTTCACTAACAGCTTTTTTGAGTCGTTGAGGTAAGTCCAATGCGGCGTCTCGCTTCTTATGTATTGACCGCTACCAATATGCTTGGTGCATATTAATTTCTCCAATTTCTCCTCATTTGACCCAGTCGGCGGTTTCACTGTGCCCAGTTAAATTGTTGATATATATTGCGTGGAATAACTTTCATATTGCTTGCTTCGACGTATTTATTATTCTGTTGTCATCAGTTAAAACTGCATACAGTACAAGGTGACTCAGTTGAAAATTCAGCAGAACGACGTTCAAAATTAGAAATGGAACAAAATGAGTGGGTCAGAATCACGTGTGCTGGTCTGTAGCTTAATGAACCTAAGTTGTGTTTATTGATAAAACTGGATTAAATTCTGGCAGATGTGAAAGAGGCTGGCAGAGATCAAAAGAGAATCCTCGGAAGCAGCTCATGTTCTTGAAGATTCTACTATTGTTGCAGTAGCTTCTGATGATTGTTCTGTTCCACAAAATCCCTTACACCAGATGAGCCATAGATTCTTTAGCACATTTCCAAACGAAAAAACCTTTCAAGGTTATAGTGCATCAACTTGTTCCTTAGTTGGATCTAATCAGCTTCTGGTGAGAAGGTGTCAACGATTTAAACTCCGATCCACATAAAATGATCTTTTTAGTTTTGGGTACTTCAAGATAAGTTTTTGCCATTCATGATGTTGCCTTTGCTTTCATCTTCCATCTTCACCAATGCAAGGGAATCTTAAACTTCCTTTAATTACAAGTAAAGTATTTATTGATTGCACGTTGGAGCCTCATCCACCTACTTCCGTATTTGACCTATTTCTTACTTCCATGTGCTCATCGAGCATAAACACGTTCGTTTCGCGAGTTTCGCAACCAAAATGAAACAAGATAACGGGCGTTGCTGTCAGGTATAATAACAGCATTTCATTTCTGTAATTACCTTCGTTGCTAGCAATTAATTACACAGCTTCTGATTTAATTAAATTTTAGAAAACAGGAAAATGGATTTCAATGCAGGTATTGAACAATCCGCGTAAGTCTTTGGAAATGTGGCTGGGCACGTATTGAAACGTCCCGCCCACAGCGTTACAAAACTGTCGGTTAGATACATAATTATTCTATTTAAACTGGAATAAATACACATGCTTTGAGCATTACGAAACGCGAAATTATATTTCATTATTGGATTAATGATATGAATGATGTGATTAATTAACATGCAAAATGCAGAAAGTTGCAATTGTTGCCTTGTGAATGAATAGTTGAAGTCTTGTTAGTGGTGCATAGGACTGTTTCACACTAAACGTGATTTTTGATTATTTACTACTGGAAAATGAATTATTTGATTTTTTCTCAGGTTTCATCAGGTTTTACAATAGGAACTTAGGGATTTTGTTGAGAGTTGCAAGTTCCAATTTCGAGTATCCAAAGACTTACTGTTTCCTTCCTTGAAGGATTCAGTCGCATAGGGAGCAAGGAGGAGTTTCCTCTGCCACATCGGGGCCTCAGAACTGAACCCTAGGGCACGCCCAGTTTTAAATAAAACAGAATAATGACAAGAAGCGTAGCAATTATTATAACAGAATATGAAATTAAGGAAGAATACCCAATTTTTTGTATTGTATATTGATTTGCAAAAATATTTAAGTAAATCGATTGATAAATATTTACTTATACTGGCATTGCAAGTACTTATGAACGTAACGATTAATATTAAAAATAAACGGATTGTCACGGTCACAGATGGGAGTAATAAACACATTTGATGGATTCAATATGTTACATAACCTAATAGTTGCGTGATCCGTAACCGGCTACGAATTTTGTAATACCTGTGATTTTGAGTGGATGGAATACTAATCGTCGTGGATCCTTATACTCGTCGATGACGTGTTTTTACTGCCATCTTATTAATTACGGTCCACTGGATAGACGGTAATCGCAGTAGTTAATATCGCTAATAAAGGTAAAAGCAATTAAGATGTAAGCGTTATAAACGTATGCGTAACACAATAGCTTCATCTGGCATAATGGCTGGCGTAGAATTTTCCCGACCTTGCTGAGAACTGAATATTACGTGATAATCGTTGCATTGTCAGACATTATTTATGTTTAGATGACATAAGCTTTGTAAACAGATTCTTTTGCGACGTTGAAATTGCTGCTTGTGATGCACCACGGACGAAAACAAACAAGATAATAATAGCAGTAGCGTTATCGAAGATTATTTTTATAATTTAGATCCGAAATAGATTTTTTATTAAAAATTATCCTTTTTTTCAATTAAAATCAGTCTACAGGTAACAAATATTGGATTTGCCCAATTTAGTTTGAAATCTCTACTTAAATAGATAATAGATCTGCCAAAATAGAATTTTCATTTTTTTTTAATTTTTGACAGCTGCCAAAATCAGTGTCAAATTTAAAATTTTACAAGTATGTTTTTGGTACTTTTTATAGAAAAGGAGATATAGAATTCTTTAAATCTAAATCTTTCTATTTTTATAATTAAATTTAAAATAATGTTTGCGCTTTTGGCAGCTGTCAAATTTTATGTCAATGTCAATTTAATAATTATTTGAACAAATTAAAGTACTAAGCAGGCATTTTTGAAAGGTTCCGAAGGTGAATACGAAATTAGTTTGAAAAAAAATTATATCTGTTGGTAACTGTCAAAATTGCTGTCAAATTTAAAAATATGCACGTTTGTCTCCCTTAATTTTGGAAACAATGTGGATTTCCATTGAAGAAAGGATTTAAGTGTGTTTCTTAAATTCGCTAGTTCCGTAATTGGTATTAAAATACATTTTTTACCTTTGACAGCTGTCAATATTTCTGTCAACCTTAAAAATGTTAACAATTATTTCAACAAATTGAGGTACCGAGCAGACCATTTTCTATAGGTATTGCAGGTTCTAAAAACGAAATTGATGTCAAAATAATTCTATGTTTTTTGGCAGCTGTCAAAACTGCTGCCAAATTTAAAAATATGCAAGTACATCTTTTCCGTGTTACTTTCGTATTCAGTACCTTCAAACCTATAGAAAAATGTTTGTCAAGTACTTTAATTTGTTGAAATAATAATAAAATGGCATTTTTAATAAGTTGACAGAGATTTTGACAGCTGTCAAAGGTTACAAATTTATTTTAATATCAATTACTGAACTAGAAAGTTTTAAAACATTTTATGAATCTTTTTCTATGGAAATCAACATTATTTTCAAAATTGCGAAAGATATACTTGTCAGTTTTTAAATTTGACAGCAATTTTGACATCTGCCAACCTACAATATTCACTTTCGTATTCAGTACCTCAAATGCTTATTAAGAAACATTTGTTAAGTAAGTAAGTAAGTTTAAATAATTATAAAATGTAATTTTCAAGAAGTTGAAAAATTTTGACAGCTGTCAAAAATGAACAATTTGTTTTATTATCTATTATCGAACAGGCAAATTTCAAAACACTTAATAGCACTTTTATGGGAATTCACGTTATTTTCAAAATTACGAAAGGCACACTAGCATTTATTTGACAGTAGTTTTGACAGCTGCCAAAAGTAAAAACTGTATTTTAATATCAAAAAACACTTGATATTCCTTCTACAGAAATTCAATTGTTTATAAAATTATGGAAGACAAACATGCATAGTTTTAAATCTGACAGCAATTTTGACAGCTACCAACATACATAATAATTTTATGAAATTAATTTTCTATTCAGTACCTCCAAAACCTATATAAAAATGTATTTTTAAGTACTAAAGTCATTTGTGGAAATAATTATTAATCACCTGATAGAAAATTTGACAGCTGTCAAAAGTGAAAACGTTATTTTAATTTCAATCACAAAAATATAAAAATTTAAAATACTGTATCTCTTCTTTTATAAAAAATTGCATTGTTTTCAAAATTACGAAAAACATCCTTTTCAGTTTTTAAATTTGACAGTTCATAGCACCTGCCGGGACAAACATCGCCTAGAAGTAGAAGGAGAAACGGACTCGATACCTAGTAATAGATGTCGTTTTGATAACGGATGGAGTTAGAGGCAAGAAGCTCGAAACAGACGAACATTTTGCTAGTCAAACGTTAGCCAAGTGGTTTAGTTAAGTAAAGGTCCTAATATTAAACCTTGAGGTACCCCATAGGAATCAGGGCACGATGGGAATTCCTTTTGTCGAGCAGTTCCCCCAAATCATCTTATGGGTGAGCACGAACCGTTTTTGCACGCGTTGCAAATTTTTAGAAAGTAGCTCGGTGCCATAAATGCACCCGGTCCGGTGCTTATATGCAGAATTCCGCTGGCCTAGCATTATTAATGATAGAAACCAGGATAACTGCTCCAGTCTCTCCGACCGTAAAGACATACCCTTCTTAATTGCTAATTGGTTTTACTGCTTTTTTGTGTTTACAAAATTCTTCCTGCACGGAGGCGTCTTTACTGTGTCAATGAACTCACGCACCTCGGCCGAGACTGCTTAGCGAGTACGCTATTGAAAGTCGGTCAGTACTCGATAGTAATTAACAATCTCTTTATTGCTGCAAATTGAACGCTCACTTTTTATCATTATCTTGGAAATGCCAACTGGTTTGCTGTCGACTTCGCACGTTTAAGATAACTTTTGATTAACGTTACTGGCATATTTTTATGGGAATTGATTTACTGGTTACTGTGTATGGGCGCCTTACAGGCGCCAAAACCGCTGTCAAATTTGAAAATGTACAAGTGTGTCTTTCGTAATTTTGTAGCTCCAACAGTAATAGAAAAATGTCTGTTTAGTACTTTAATTTGCTGAAATAATTATTAAATGCCATTTTGAGAGAAATTTTGACAGCTGTCAAAAATGAAAATTTTATTTTAATGTCAATTATGGAACTAGAAAGTTTTAAGACACTATCCATCTCTTTTTCTACGAAAACTAACATTATTTTCAAGATTACGAAAGACGCACTTGTAAATTTTTATTTTTGACAGCGATTTTGACAGCTGTCAAGAATAAACAATAGGGAGTGAAAAATCTAACTATTGGCAGATCGATTATGTATTTGTAAAAATTTAAAACTAAAATTGTGCGAATCTTTGTGCGGGGTGTTCCAAAACTAATGGGCCAAAAAGTAACTATTACTACTATTAAGAAATTTTAAGAAACTTGATATTTCGACAATCGATATTGGTTAAAAAGAAGTAGATAACCGAAAAGCAATTTAACGAGGTTCTAATAATCTTCTAAAGGATATAGAGACAAGAAGTGTAACAACGTCTAACAACTTTTCTTATTGCATATCCAGTTTTCACGCGCCTAACAATTAATGTCAAGCGCTGGTAGCAGCTCATTTTTTTGCCTCTCTAGATGAACTAATAACGGGTTCTGTAGATATGTCGAATAAATTAATGAGGCGAGAAACGCCATTAATTAAATAATTATTTGTTATTATACAACAGACCGCCGCAAGCCGGGTGTTTATAATTCTGCAGAATGTCTTTCTTCTGCCATAAATCATTCCACCACTCGCCTAGTTTTTTACGGTTTTGCAAGCAAATGCGCAATAACGTGGAATAATCCAATTTAGCAGTTCTACGCGTGAATCCGTCAACTTGTAAGACGAACATTACGTAAGTTACTATCCGAATTATCAAAACCGCAATTTGATTGGAAACAGTTAAAATAAACAAATTTAAGTCCAAGAACCGGTATTGGATGCCTATTTAGGTTATAACAAGCATGTGTGAAGATGATAAGTAGAAAGAGAGGTGAAAGATATTAGATGCGGTGCCGCTCAAGTGAATTCGCTCGTGGGGAATTTGGATCAACTTTTAATACCCATGTCTTTGGGTAGACATATTGTAAAGGCAGAGAACTTTGAAGTTTGAACCCGCCCTTGGGTTTATTAATCTGGGCACTAAAATTGTACGTCGAACTCTATCAACTTTAAACCCGCCCTCCGACGCGCGATCTCTGTATCACTTTCGCACTTTGCGGCGCTTAACTAGCCCCTAGGTAGTTTACAAATTACCGCGACGACGTCCCTGACGTTGGCCGGTCAAAACTCTAGCTCCGTCTCTGTATCGTGACGTCCCGACGCTGCGCTGCCCGAACTGTGAGTCTCCGTCACTGAGCCCTCTTAGTGGGTTCACCTGGTGCCCGTCTCCAAGTACCGCTACACGAATCGCTTACTACCCCCGTGTTGCCCGATCGACTCCGTCGAACTGTATGACTCCGCGGCTCGGCCGAACTGTCCCTCGCTTCACATTAGTGGTTCGTCTCAACGGTACCCCCTGGTGAATCGCTGAGACGGTCCTTTTTCGCCTCGATTTTCAATATACGTTCGGACTAGTCCACTCACGCAATATCGTCTCCTCAGCAATTTCCTTGGGAACCGATTCGTATGGTCCTCTCCCATCGAAATTATCAACTCCCCGTGATAAGATAAATTTACCTAAACATTATTTCCGTTGCAGAAGCCATAACAAAAACTCAACCAATTACTTCTTATATACCCCGTGGCACAAATTAAAATTAATTTTTACATTATTAATAGCTATTTCTCTTCTTTTATAAAACTTATACTTTTTTAAGTGATTGAATGTATGAATCTGCATATTCAGTGTCAGTCTCATCAGTCATCTTAATCGTCACATTGGAAGTGTTTCAGATTGGTGCTAATTGACCAATTAACAAAGCCAGTACTGCTTTTAAAGTTATATACTAATCATAACGAGTAACCTAACAAGATTATATAGAGCGTGAATGTTTATTTATACTTACTTGTACGTGCTGTTGGCGCAAAAGTTTACAGACCGGATCTAAAAGCGTCATAACGTCAGCTTTAGGCAGAATATTCTTCTGTGATTTACCCCTTAAAGTTTACTCATAAAATAAACCCCAGATACTTTTGCAAGTCAATCAATTCCTCGATTTGTTTTGCTGCATGGGCTCGCAAACATACCGAGGCAATTCGCTCTATAATCAGACCTTCAGTTTGAAAACGTAATTCGACTTTTGGTTCCCCAGGGAGAAAGTTAATTATGTTTCGTTAATTTAAATGTTGTTGAGCGTCACACGAACGCATTTACTCTTTGGTCTTGACTTCTCACGGGCAAATTCAGTGTGTCAAGCTCACAATAATTAATAATTAATTATTTGTGCCAGCGCGCAAAATATGTTTGCTTGCCTTTGCTTTGGAGCTAAACGTTGCGAAAGAAAATGTCCGTAGACGTTTTCCTACTATTTTAAGTGTATTAGTTAATCTCCATCCTTTAGTTTGAGTCCAAATTTTCGATGGAAAACCAAGTTTGTTCGTTTCCTCTGTTTTTCGTAAGATGAGCTCCTCTCTCTTATCTGTTAAAAAACAAAGGAAACAATCCCAAGTGCTTATTCCCTAAATTATTCATCAACATCCAATTAAAAACTACTCCATATACATTATTCAATCGATAAACGCTCAGTTTATGGCAAACCTAATACGTGGTCATCTTTTACAGTTGCTTCAGACATGGATGAACAAACAGCGATGGTGTTGGCATTACAGCTCGTGGCTCTTTTTTCTATCGCAGGGGCCCTCTTGCTGTACTTGATATGCAAGATACGAGCTGGAAGTGGTTCTGAACTCTCCGACAGCGCTCCAGGTGCCGGCAAACCAGTACTTGTAACCTCTTGCGACAACGCGATTGGCCTGCAGGTAAGGCGTACCTACAGGTGACTACGCGATTAAATTCTTTGTGTATAGTAGAATATCTCTACAGCTGAATACATTTTTTACCTTTATGTTTGTTTTAGATTGCAATCCACTTGGCCAACCGCGGCTTTCGAGTGTTCGCCGGCTTGAAGGACGGAGCATCTTCTGGTTCGTCCGATGACTCGGTGTCTTCTAGAGTTATCAGGGCCTGGCAGAAACACCGTGAGAGCGTTCAGGGTCAAGGCGCCCTCATCGCTTTGCCGCTCGATGTCACTAGAGAGGACCTTCTTCACGAGGCGGTTGACATCATAAGAGCCCACCTGCCCGCCGGGGAGGACGGTAGGTATCTTCGCCGACGTTGGTGGTCTTAGTAACAACACCATAAAGGATAATAACTGACGCTACTGACGTTGGAAATCGTAGACCAATGTTTGAGCTTCAACATTTTTTGGCTGGCGATAGTCAACTCTTTTTTTAGATTAGATTTAAATGGATATTTATAACAAATAAAAAGTATGTAAAACATTTCACAAGGCAACTTATGCAACTTTGTTTCACCACAAAATAAACACGGGCAGGATGACAGCAACGATTGCCAACTCACGCGGTGACGTCACTCGCATGCGCGCAATCCTATCCTCCGTGTATCATGCTGAAACATAACCTAAGAACCATTATAACAACGCACAATTCTGATTCCCCTCGACTGATGGAATGAAACTGGATCAAGTCTTTTGGAACTATTTTATGGTTTATTCGACAGCGACGATGTGAATGGAACTTCGCTATCCCTCAGGGGGTTGTGGAGTTGCAAATGGGTTACATACATAATAGGAAGCTTGGAAGTGTTGAATAAATTAGACTATGAAAGGAAAATGTTCATTATGTGTCGTAAAACATATAGCGGCGCGCGGGTTTCTAATTACGTACTATAATGGCGGATTACTGGAGTCAGGCAAAGTTTTGGGTGAGCTATGTTACATAAAACAGAGCGAAACAACGCGCGGTGTACACGGTGAGCCCGAAAAATCGGAATGTTTTGGTAGTAAGAGTGTTTTATACTTTACCCACGTTCACCTGAGCCTCCATAGCTTAAAAACCGTGAAAGTTATAGACTTAAAATTTCTACTAAAAACTTTTTCAGTTTATAGGGAACGTTTCATTCCCGATAAGTATGTCAAAATTCTCAAGATTTAACGTAGTTGTCCGCGTGTCGAAAATTTCGATGCACAAATTTTCGCCTGAACAAATGTGTACCATTTTTGTTTTGCAGGCATCTGGGCCGTGCTCAACACCAGCGGCCTCTCGTACCGGGGCAGGCTAGACCAGCAGGACATATCCCACTGGGATGCGATGTTGAAAACCAACGTGGTCGGTATCCTGCGCACGGCGAGGAAATTTCAAAATCTCCTCCGCAACGCGGGTGGTCGCATAATAACCATGGGCGCGACGGAGAATCTAGGAACAGGCCTGGTGGCGTATGCTGCCAGCCGGTACGCGGTGGAAGGAGCCAGTAATGCTTTGCGACAGGAGCTGTCGCCTATGGGGATTAAAGTCGTCACGATTAATCCTCAAGGCATCCTACCGGAGCTGCTGTTCTCCACGCCCAAGTTGAAGTGAGTACACAAATATTTTAGTTTTAGGCGCACAACTTGGACTTGATACTAACTAACTAACTAATTTTTTTTCAGTTCCGAAGACGATAAAGGTGTAATTCAAACGTCTTGGGGGCGAAGTTTTTTCAGTTCAGTTCTTGGCCATTGTTCTAATTTGTTGTTTTTCTTTTGTAGTAAACAAAGCAATCAAGAAACCTCCGTGGAAATCGGCACCTGCTTGGAGTACCAACCAATAGTACTGTCGGCTCGAGCTCTACAGATTTTGGACAGGGTGATAACCACCAGATGCCCCAAAACAAATTATAGCCTGGAGGAGAAAGTGTGGTGCAAACCACTACATATGTTAAAAATCGTGTAAATACTGTTAGTAGTTTCTAAGGATTGTTTTGTTTTATTCTAGTAATTGCGGAAAACCTGTATATATAACGAGAGGCGGAACGAATTTTCTAACGTTTATTATTATTTGGTGGAAAACATGCCAAAAATTAGGGGATAAACTACAACTGCAGGGAGGTTAGTAACAGGATATTAACAAGGTAAAGATAGTGTAATTTTGAACTAAAAATGCTTCCTAAGTGAGCTACAGTCCTTTAAATGGGTGAGGTACCTTTTTTCGACTTAAAATTACATTTTCTTTACTTTGTTACTCCTGATATTATCTGAGGCACCCTGTATATTTAACTTGTTGTCTTTTATTTAAATCATGTTGATTTATGTTAGAACACAGTCAAAAGTTACTAAACTCGAGTAAATATTAACCATTAAACGTTTAGTGACTTTCTAGAGGATTTAATCTAGGGTCTAAGAAAAATTAATCCATACCATCAAAATCAATGCAAATAAATTGTACTGTAATGTATACTTTTGTATTAAACTAATTATATAATCAGTTACATTTTTCCAATTATCGGCCCTGACCCAGTCAAAATATCCATAAGTAGGAACAGAATCGTTTTGCCACCGGCGCATTCGCCAATTTACACACTAGTTTTTGTAAAGCAGATCTTGGAATCAGTTCAATTAAGGAAAACACTGTAATAACTGGAAGATAAATAACAACTCTTAAATATACCATTAACAAAAACTTAAAATCAAGAGAAAAACAATAACGAGTAATGATTGCCCAAAATGCAAAACTTAAATAATACTATCAAAAACTATGGCCGTCATTGTTGTGGAGGTACCAGCAGACTGGTTTCTTTTGTTCAGTTTCACTCCAAACGGACTATCGTTAACTGAATCTCCAGCTTCATGAGCTCTGGAATAATGTACAATTAGCAATCCATTGGCCCCCACCACACTGTTCAAGCGACTACTGATTTGATTGCCTGTGGAGGTAGCTATGAGCCTTCCATTTTGATCTGGTGTTATTCTCACTCTGTGGTATTCTGGCCTTTGATCATTATTAATCAGCGGCTCAGTCTGAAACAAGACATTAAAGCGTCAGACAGAATACAACTCGAGGCAGGATTTTTTATACTTCAAGGTCATATTTGTCTCGACAGGTGTCAAGAACTCGATGACATACGTCACCTTGGTCTGGTGGTCTACGCAGACTTATTACCCCCCCAAGTTTGGTGGCAGGAAGCAAAGGCAGTGGAATGTAGAAGAAGGCTCGTGGAGTCACCTTAAAGACTCCTCTCCTAAATCTCACCACCACTACTACTTCTACTATTATTATTATTATTATTATTACTATTTTATTAATATAAAAGTAATTTTTTTCTAAAAGTGTTGTCTTTCGATGTCTGTGGAATCTAGAAACTGAAGGTCTCACAAATTATGTGCTGTAGAGTTTTTGGCACCTGTACAAAATACATTCGGTGTTTTGTCGATAGAACCTCCCGATTAATATAAACTCCAACACAAAAGACCAATAATTTTTGTTAACAATTACTACCGTGGGTCAGTTTCAAGCTTTTTGCCATCATCTCCACAGAACACGTGGATGGCCACTTAAGCTAACAAATCAACTCCTTATCAATCGAAAGGCATACGTACAAATTCGTAATGACCTTTCTCAACTGTGAAAGCAGTTCTTTGAATGTCTTCGGGGATTATTTCGATTTGGTGGAAGCCTGATGCCAAATGACATATAATAATAATAATAATAATAATAATAATAAAGTTTTGTCAACTATTACTAAAATTCTTTCTTTCTTTTATGTGTTAAATTATGAACAGAAATAAGGATCTAGAATGGATGTGTACGATGTTTACCTACCACGTACACTAAAACCCTCGGGAATTGGTACACCCTGCTTCTCTCCAGATATCTTAGTACTGGAATAACCAACAGCAAGGAGGTGACGCAACAAGATACCGGGTTCCCGGGCAGACCGAAGAACAGTTTAATTTCTCCTTTGTATTTTAAGGTTGCAAAGGTGGTGGGCTTTCTAGAAAAAAATGTAAAACGTTGCTCTTGAGACAATGTGTGCAAATTGACGTTTTAGGCATGCGATGCTGACGAAAATGTGTGGCTACATAAACAAAAGATTTACCCTGGTTTCATGTTCATGCGGGCGAAATGGATAATAGCATCGAAATCTTCCACAAGGACTTGTTTCAAGATGTCATATTCGCCCATGGAAACACCTCCTGTTGAGATAACAATGTCGTTAGTCGCAAAGGCTTTTTCTAAGGCGGTTTTGACGCAATCTGGCCTACGGAAAACGATTATTTATACTATTTTAATTATTACAATATTTGTATACTCTTACTTGTCTTCGGCTGTACCACAATCGCTGCAATCGTAGCTATATTTCTTCAGCAAATTCAATAAAGTGAACTTGTTACTGTCGCGGATCTGGCCGGGTTTCAAAGGTTCCCTCGGGTGTTTTATTTCGTTGCCCGTTGATAAGATTCCAATTGACTTGCGTCTAAAATACACAGAAGAGTCAATATCTTTTCTCAATAATGTTAACATTGACAAGACAGGTCTTTGTGAGTCGTAAAAATACTTACTTAAAAACTTTTACTTCTGTTTTTCCCAGCGTAGCTAGTACGCCAATGTGAGCGGCTGAAATACGGTCATACGTATTTAATACAACTGTCCCTCCCGGTATATCGCTTCCAATCTCCCTAAAATAAAGTTTATTATTATTATTATTATTATTAAACTATGATAATAATAATGTCGTTAATGGGTTTTGGGAAAATATTCTGTAGAAAAATCCAAGAAGCTATCCCAAGAACTCATCAGAAGTACAATTGAAATAATATCCATCCCGTGTTTTCATAATAATAAATAGGATTATAGGAAACAACTACTGGACGGGCAAAGGCCCCTACTCCCATTGAATTATACCTATAAATCCAAATTGGTAGCCAAATTTGTTATTTGTCTTTTCTATACCAGACACAGACCGGTTTCGAACTCTTTATGTTCTCATCAGTGTGCCACAGGTAGCTGAAAAGACAAATAACAAAGGCAAACCAAACTGGCCTATGGCAGTGTTTTCATGTATACGAAGATTGCACTCCTACCTAATATCCTGACCTTCCTTCGGCGCAATATTGATTCGAATCACTTCCTCCTGAGTGCCATCCGCAGATCTCTTAATTAAAGTGGTATCCTCCACCTGCACCACAGCATCCGCTCCCAGGGGAAGAGGCGCCCCAGTGGATATCCTTGTTACTTCGCCCACCCTCAACTCTTCTTCGCAAGGCTAAAGGGAAAAACATATCACTGAATATGACGCCACTAGGGAGTTCAATTACTATCAATACCAAAACAAATCAAGACTGCGAAGCAGTCTATATAAAATGAAAATATATATACGGATGTTCTCTGAACAACTCCTCCAATGCAATGTTTCAAAAACTTCATTGGAGGAAGTTGTTATGAGGCTTACCTCGTCTCCAGCTGCAGTGACTTCTCTCACAATCCTCTCGCCGATCCCGTCGGAAACCTTCACGGCATAGCCGTCTTTAATCGAGGCGCGGAAGGGAGGGACTGGGTCCTCGGAGTAAACGTCCTCGGCCAGGACCCGATCCATGGCTTTATCGAAAGGAACCACTTCCTTCTCCACGGTTGGCGTGCACTCTTGCATTATGATTCCGAAGGCGTCATCTACTCCCACCATCGGGTAAGGGGATCTTCGGTTTCTGTCAGCTGCGTTGTTTAGGTTTACCTGCGCAAACACGAATCAATTACAATGAGCGTTTGGGGGGAAGTGGAAGTATGGGAGAGGAGCACCTAGAAGACGATGAAGTTGCATTAACAGTAATAACAGAAGTATGAGGCGAGGAAGGGAGGAAGATGACGAATAAGAAAAAGCAGACCAGATGTTATTGCCTTCCTTCGGCTGTTAATGCCTTTGCTGCGCTTGAGGTACACGTGTGGGAGGAATCATGCCTTCCCTCTCTAGTTAAAGAAATAGCTTCTACCACCTACACAGAAAATAGCATTTCCTCACGTATTTTAGATTCAAAAGTATGCCACTTCCTCCTGACCTTAGATAATGAGCAGGATCTCTCGCTGGTCCACGGGATTGAAGCAAGATTTCCTCCAATGGTTGAATTGGAAATCACGCGCGAAGCCCTTTATTTGCTCCCTGGACAAAACTACCTCCTCTGGTAGAGGAGACAGCTTGCTATATTCACTTAAGACAAAAAAATTCAATCTACCTTGCTTGGTGTCGGAGCTCCCTGAAGCGTCTGGTGAGCGCTCGCCACGAGATCCTTGTTGTCCGTCAACAAAGCGACCGCATGCAAAATGGAACCTTTGATGAATCCGAAACACTCGACGGCCGCTTTGGCGCTGCCAGGGAAATTTACTATGAGGGTTTTGGTGTGGATGCCGCACACAGCTCGGGACAACATCGCCAATTCCGTGACGGCCAGACTTCTGGATGATATGGCGTGTGTGATGTTCGGCGCCTCTCTTTCGATGAAGGACCTCGTTGCTTCTGGAGTGACATCGCGTGGGGAGAATCCGGTTCCACCTGAAACATCACACCTATTATTAACAGTTGCTTCTTGTTAGTGTTTACAAACGTTTCCTTACTACCTATCGTTAAAATAACATTGCATTCGTGTTTTGTCCACAGGTCCAGAGCCTCTCTTATTTGGTCGATTTCATCAGGAACGATTTTGCTGATGAAGGTGCAGCCTGGAAAGGCTTTTGTTATTTCATGTTCTAGTGTGGGACCAGCAGAGTCTACTTTCTCCTTTTTGTAACAAGTGTCGCTCACTGAAATAGCAGACAAAGAAGAGGATTAATATTGAGAGTTATTTAAAAAGTCTGAGTGGCAGAGATCAATTGGAATCAGAGCTAATTAAATATAAGTACATAATTAAGGAAAAAAGCATTTTGATTTCTTTAAGTTAAAATAGAATCCTACTGATAGAGATAGAGACTCTTTAACGCTATTAAATAATAAATTTAATAATTGTAATAAAATTTATCCGTGGTTTAAATAATAGACCTGTTAAATTAAACATAGAGTTGGGTCAACCAGTAGTCGCGTAATCCTAATTAAGGAGATACCTGTGAGATATCAAATTAGTGAAGACAGTTGTTATCTCATTGGTCGCCGCGTTATATAATAGGAGAATTGACATTCCATTGCGTGAAAACGATTGGAGTCTCAACGATCCTGCCGACAGTACATATTAGGAGAATTGACATTTCATTGCGTGAAAACGATTGGAGTCTCAACGATCCAGCCGACATTATATAACAGGAACAAAACTCGAACAAAAATCTTACCTGTCAATATTCCAAACTTTAAAGACTCCATATCTGAAACAAAAACCATGTAATTTAAAACATCTTTCATAAACTTGACTGTAATAGTTCTGATTAGGCAAAATTGTAAATAGCTACTGTCTTAATAAACTTAAAAATAAATTTAACGATAAGTGCAGTGAATCAACAGCACACAAACAATTATTTTATCTTACTTTGGGGTTTGATCTGCTGACCGACCTCCATTATATCAGCACCGTTTCTACTTTAATCGTTATCCAGAGACGTTGATCTAGCGATGCAATTACTTAATCTTTTTATAATAGTTTTTTCATCAAATACGGTCCTAGCCGATAAGATATAGTAAAATGCATTAACGTACATAAATTGTATTGTACAGAATGAGGATGTTTATTTTAGTGGGTTTGATTCATAAAAATACTCAAAATGAGACAAATTTTTATGGATGACCTTCCTTTATCGCCTCATGAAGGTTCTTTCGTTTTCACGCAAGAAAGCCATGGATTTTTTTCGGCGAGATTCGAAAAATCTATTCCCCACTTTTACTAGATATTAGGACGTCACTGGAAAGACGAATTTTAAAATTGATTTACTGCCGTGCACGAATAAACAACACCATCAATCCTTAATCTAGATAGCGGTTTATCGCACCTATTTAACAAAGTCAAACGAATTAATAACCGAACAAAAATGTACATTAAACATTGGATTATTTTCTAGTACCCTAAGCGATACAACTCCCATACCCTCGAGGCCACCCTACGCTGCATATTTCACAGACAACGGACGCTCATCCATTATCCGAGTATACTTCCAAAATCTCATTGATTGTTGGTAACATATAATAAGTATTACTGTTATTCGGTCGATTTTTTTTTTCAATGGTAGTTAAGTTCGTAAACATTAACTGTCTTATCAAAGACGTACGTCCAAAAATTCATAAATGTCCTTGATTATGTTTTTTGTTCACCTCTCGGTATGAGGACACTCATTTTTGAGATATTATGGTAAAGATAGCATGTTTAAATTTATTTAATGCTCCAGAGGGAATAATACTAAACGGAAACAATGAACGAATATTTGCGTCATTTATCAATTTGAATGCGAATAATAAAGCTGAAAGTCGGCGATTATAAAAAGTATTAATTTGGGATTCTTGACATAAAAGTAAAGACAGAGACAGTGTTGTAATCGGGTGGTTTTAAAACGTAGGAACCTTAAAATAGTCGTTTTCTGCCAGAATCTCATTGATTATGCTTATTCTTCGGAGCGATTAGTGAATAGTAGAGAGCGCCGGGTTACAGGTGTAAATAAAACTCTGTTGATTTATTTATTTTTTGCTGTCCACAGTTATTTTCATCATTTATATATTTAAATTGTTTGATTGTTTACTTGAAACAATGTCCTTTAAGTAGGTACTAGGTTTTTTGCAATCTTTTTAGTTTATGCACTGAATTTATACTTTGGGAATTAAATTATAACTTCCACTATTGTCTTTCTGTTTAAGATTACCAAGTCTTTTTTTATCTTGATTCACTAGTATTGAATGACTAGATAGTTTATATTGTCTTTACTAAATTTAATTGATATGGATTTTTGCAGGTTTGATTGTTATTTATTAATGTTCATGTAATTTATTACTGCAAAAGTTGTAAATTAAACACAGCAAGATTCTTACCCTCCACGATGAACGTAGTTGAGATGTTGCGCGACACTTGGTTTATGTTTGGTTTTAGATTTAATTTATTACCGAAGAATCCTGTGCATTGATTTTCTTCTGAAGGTGTAGTGAATTCTTTATGAAGGAGCTGAAAAGCCCTGATTTAATTTGGTTGAAAATTGCTATCTTTGTTAAAATTTAATGTCCGTCGCGTCGCGAGTTTTTTATTTGTTTGACGTTTATTTTTGACAGCTGTCAAAAAAAAATTTTTTCGAGAAAACGTCACTTTGACAGCTGTCAAATTTTTTCTCGATTTCGCGCCGAATCGCTTAAAGGTTAGAACTCACAGATGCGTTTTGCGTTTTATTTTTGCGACGCGGCGAAAATAAAGCAATACAATTCGCTCGTTTCGAAATTCAAAAAAATTTAACCAATCAGATGATCGCCGCAAAAGAAATAAAACGCAAAACGCAAAACGCATATGTGAGTTCTAACCTTAATTCATCCGTGTAGAACCTGCTGGGGCCTAAAGGAAAACGTCACTTTGACAGCTGTCAAAAAATTTCTTTTTCGAGAAGAACGTCACTTTGACAGCTGTCAAAATATTTTTCCAGAAAAACGTCACTTTGACAGCTCAAAAAATTTTTTCGAGAAAACGTCACTTTGACAGCTGTCAAATAATTTTTTTCTTCAAAAAAATGTCAAAATTTTTCTTACCGATTTCGCCTAACTAATCCGATAGGGCTGGCTATCGTCTACAACACATTCATACGATAGCCAGAGGGGCTGGCTATCGTCTACCGTCACTTTTTTGTTTTTTTCAAATTTTACCCCTAGATCCCTGAATTTTTCCCAACTCCCCGACCCCGCGACCCCATGTCGGACTCTACTTTTTCCCGAAATTTCGATAACAGAAACCCCGAGATTGAATTTAATTGCAGATGCGGAGCGGTACAGCGTGAGAGCCGGGTGATGACTGACTAACTCTCGATGCAGTGATGCAGTGATCTCTGTTCTGCATTTTGTTGTCTGCGAGTAAGTGAATTCCGGTCGGACCGTAGACTGAGTGGTGGCTGAAAGGCCCCTTGCTTGTGCTTTACTCCGTAATATGCTCGTATGTAATTAACTACCCAGAAATTCTTCTACTAAAGTATTAGCTTCTAATTTTTTGGATTTGTCCACGTATAAAGAGTTAATCTTTTAACATGGAGATTTTATTCCTCGGCATTCAACACTGGGCAACACCCGACTGCAACTTTAACTGAATATCATTTCTAAAGCGTATGTTTGTCAATTTACAAATATATCAGTGACGCTGCTTAAATTAGTGAAATATGAATCGTTAATTACCTAATATTTGAAAGGTCAATTGCGGTGTTACTGTCAATTACCGGGCCACCGATAAATTACGAGTATTTAGGAGACAATTCTTCTGTTATTATTATTAATATGACTTCACTTTTATTATTAAATACAAGTCATACTTTTATTAACAATTAATAAAATGCAAGCGTAATATATAATGACAGGTACATGAAAAATAGTCTAGTACGTAGGGGCAACGTGGACAGAGATAACTGCAAAAAATGTAGTACTACAAAAACTTTCTGACTCATACAGTATAATAATAATAATAATAATAATAATAATAATAATAATGTTTATTTTAACAATGTAGAAACACGTTTTTTCTCTTCTTTCCAACGATAATGATATTTTATTAGGTAGAACGTGAAGTAAGGTTCTAACTTTGGCGCACCCTGTATAAAAGAAAAATGGAATTAAAATTAATTAGAGGGTACAACAAATTGACTGTATTAAGTACAAATAAAAAAATTATTTATGCTGCTCGACAAAGTAAACAACCCCAAAAATGTTACACTTTATTTGGACAAACTCGTCCTCAACACCCCCATCGGAAACATAAAAAACTAGTAAAACATATCCTTGCGCCCCTTTGTTGCCAGCCCAGCTTCACGCAGCTGGCTGTGGCTGAACAAAGATCCTCTCTCGAAATATTTGTCGGAACCCCCGGGAACAATAGGGCAACTTTTAGACAATGCTTATATTAATGGTAATGTTGCCAGGATTGACAGCTCGACTCAACATCTGCCCGCCTACTTGCCTCATAGAAAGTGTTGTCGACACCGAGTTTTTGGCTCGCCACGGTTGCCAACATGCCGCTGAAATTTACCAGCATGGTTCGTTAGGCGTCGCGCAAAAAGCGTATTATTGGAGGCGAAAATAGTAATCTAATAATTTTTTTTGGAAGTAGTGAGAGCTTAATTATCTATAAAATAGACCAGGAAACTAGTACGGAAATCTAGACAAACGAAGATTTGTTACATCTCCGCAAATACAAATTTAAAAATGTATTCAAGTCAAGCAACTTGATCTAAGTGCCTGGTCTATAATATTTACGCCCAATTGAGACAAATAATTCGTTATTTCGTTCTGCGAGTTAAATACGCGATTCTCAGAATTAACTATTTCTTTGCAGTTTTTTTTTAATTATCGCATTAACTTTATCGTGGGACGTAAACAATGACTTGCAATATCCCAAAAACTTAATACTTAGCTGGCTGTTCATGTATACAGTGTCCGCCAAAAAGTGTGCACCATATGGAAAATTATTTTGTTATTGATAAAAATTTGTGCATGGTCTCAACGAGTAAGTGTGCAGTTTCTCCGAAAAATCACTTGAAAAATCAACAAATAATAATGAAAAAAAGGTAAACACATCATTTATATTTTTGATATCAGGTCATTAATAAGAAAAATATATGTTGAATTTTCATTTTTTGTCCAGTCTGTGAGATTCTATATTTCAGTTTTCTTAAAAAACGAATTTTAAAAGAACAGTGATTTTACGCACATACACGTGGCAACGTTGTAACTTACGTTATTGGTTATTGCACAAGACAGTCGCGAAAAACATCCGATAGAGATATCACTATCAAATGTTTTCGATAATTGCTAATATTAATTATGAAATATTACCAAATAAATTTATTTAGCAGCAACTAATTAATTAAGTATAAAATATATAAGGAGACAATGGTCAATTATTAATGGAACAAAAAAATCAACTTCGGTCATTAAATAATTAGGTATGTCATTTCCATTGCCATCTATCACAGATTTTTACCATTTTTCATTTTATTAAACCACAAACGAACAAACGAGTAATTATTACTCGATTAAATTTCGTACCAGCTGTTTATCAGCCTTCATAAACGATCGAGAACCACGTGACCAGAAATAGGCAACCAGGTATACATGTGTTTCTTTCTGCATACGTAAAACCATTGAGTGTATAATTGGTTGCCTATTTCTGTTGCCACGTGGCTTACAATTACTTATGTAAAACTTCCCCACCATATCTTATATCTTATATACATATATAAATATAAGATATAAATTTCCATTTTTAAGTGTGTATTGAATCTCTATTATCAATCGCTCTTGTGCAGTTTAATGCTAATAAGGTTTGTACCGAAGTGGTGTTGTGTAATTTCTTGTAAAAATGACTGGAAGAGGTAGTAGAAATCAATCTCAATCCCAAGCTGATCCCGCTGTTGTCGCAGTCGTAAAGGAAGTGTTAAAATCTAGTGATTTTATGCAAACAATATCTGCAATTATTAAAGAAGCCGTAAATGCAAATTTTGAAGAACACATGAAAAAACAAGATAAAGTCATAAAAGATTTATTAACTGAAAATAAAAATTTAAAAGCCGAAATTCAGTCTCTATCACTACGAACTGATAGAACAGAGCAGTATTCCAGGCGTAATAACATTCGTTTATTTGGTATAGCAGAAACTGAAGGAGAAAATCCTGAGAATATTGCCCTGAAGGTTTTCAATGAGCAAATGGGCCTTAATATTTCTTTGGAGAATATTGAACGTTGCCATAGAGTAGGATTTCAGAAAAAGGATGGTAATCCGAGAGGTATTCTAGTTAAATTTGCAAGTTACAGATTCCGTAAACTAGTGTATGATAACAAAAGGAAACTGAAATCGAAAGGTATCATGGTAAAAGAAGATCTCACCACCACTAGATTAAATATCTACAAGAAGGCCTGTGAAAGTTTTGAATTTAAAAGTGTATGGTCGTACGACGGAGCTGTGTTTGTGAAGTTTCGTAACAAATCCTATAAATTTGACGAAATGAATGAGTTAGTTAAGTTTATTTTAGACAATAATAAATGATTGTCATACGTATTTCTATATGTTTATATAATCTTGTATTGTTTATTTCGCTCTAAGGAATATTGAATTCACCCATTTATTCAAGAAAATATATTTTTTTTTTTTATTTTTTATTTTAACCAGTTCTTACGTTTCATAGAGCCATCTTTCTTTATTAATTTTTGAAATTTATACTTAATACACCTCTTATTTATATTTGCATGTATAAAATGTAAACACCATTTCTTTTAATTTTTTGTTTAAGCTCAAGATAATTTATTTGCTTAAAATTGACTTATTATTTTTTTAAATGATTCATTTTATCGCGAGGCCATTCTTAAAGAAACCACTCTTTTTTTTATATACATTCTTTATCTCGCTGATTATTTTCACGTATACTTAGAATATAGAACAAATAAAATCTTTTATAGTATTGTTGGAAGGATAGTTCATTCAACCCTATTGTTTACTTTTTATTTATTTATTGTTTTCTTTTTTTTTAATTCTCTTCGTCTACTTAATACTTGTTCTTTATTTTTCTTAGGTATTATTGTTATTAAACTATTATTGTAGGTATAAATTATCCCAAATTATAATTTTGTAATGTAAATTCTTTTTTTTATTATTATTATTTATATAGTATTAAAAATGTCATGTAAAATTGCTAATCTTAATGTTAGATCTTTGTTTACGGGTTTTGATGAATTAAATACCATTGTTTCGCAAAATTCTTTCTCAGTTTTAGGGGTCACTGAAACTTGGCTCTCTGATAATATTCCCTCTGATGTGGTGAAAATTTCTAATTATAACTTTTTTCGTTGTGATAGACCTAGCAGAGGAGGCGGTGTTGGTATTTATATAAGTAATAATTTTCACTGTTCCTTAATTTCGGCAAATTATAATGTTAACTTGGAACAAATATGGGTCAAGTTAAAATTGTCTAAAAAAAATATTGCAATTGGTGTAGTTTACAGACAACCCAGAGCAAATATTGCTGAGTCAATCAATTTGATTGAAAATACTATCTCCAACATTTTACCTACAGTTGACGAAATGATTTGCATGGGGGACTTTAATCTTAATTTTTTTAATGAACATGATTCTGATGTTGATAAAATGTGTAGAGCAATGGAGTCTTTTGGTTTTATTCAAACAATTAATGAGCCTACTAGAATAAGTAGCACTCTACTGTCACTTATTGATCAGATTTTTGTTTCATCTGAAAACTCTGTGATATCCTCAGGTACGATAAATGCAGATGGTATCTCTGATCATAAATTAACTTTTACTACATTCAATTTCGAAAGTTTTGATAAAGCTCCAAAATTTTTTACGTTTCGTGATTTTAAATATTTTTCTCCCGATGATTTCCATGTTGAGTTAAATTCTCTTAATTGGAATCTAATCTATCAAATTGATTCTATTGATAACAAAATAAAATTTTTAACTGACAATATTATTAGTCTTTTTGATAAGCATGCTCCTATAAAAACTGTTCGAGTTACAAAACCAAAAGCGCCATGGTTAACCTACGTGATTAAAATTTTAATGAATGATAGAGACGAAGCCAAAAATAAATATAAACTTAGTAAGTTACCTGAAGATTTTGAAAATTACAAAAAATTACGTAACTTTACTTTAGGGGCGATTCGTAGAGAGAAAAAGGCATATTTAAATTTTATTTACAACAAT
Source organism: Rhagium mordax (assembly GCA_963680705.1). NCBI lineage: Eukaryota > Metazoa > Arthropoda > Insecta > Coleoptera > Cerambycidae > Rhagium > Rhagium mordax. The sequence continues at coordinate 73,765,174 of OY796660.1, read as the reverse complement.
AAAACCAATTCTAAAGATATCTGGAGAACACTTAGCGATCTTCATGTTACCCCTAATAAATCCACTGAGATACCCCCTTGCATTTCTCGTGATGTTGATGGTATCAATGACTATTTTTTGGCTGCTGTCTCTAATTTAAACGAGAATTGTTCAGAAATGATCGAAAAGTACGAAAATAACCGTTATAATGATGATCTTAATTTTGATTTTCACCTAGTTGGTCCTGAGAATGTTGAAAACATTATTTCTAAGTTGAAGTCAAATGCCTTTGGGAATGACGGTATATCACTAAGGATGATAAAATATTGCATGCCAGCTCTTCTCCTACCTATCACACATGTTGTAAACTTATGTTTGGAATCGGGTTATTTTCCTGTAACTTGGAAAAAGGCAGTAGTGCGTCCTATCCCTAAATGTTCTCAACCGAAAGGATTTTCTGATTTGCGGCCAATAAGCATTTTACCTCTATTGTCTAAAATACTTGAGAAAGTTGTATACAAGCAAATATATGATTTCTTAAATGATAATTTGATTTTACCAGAACATCAGTCGGGATTCAGAAGGGGTTATAGCACTACTACTGCTTTGCTAAATGTTTGTAATGATATATTGACAGGATGGGATAAGAAGAAACTTACTGCCTTAGTGTTACTTGATTATTCAAAGGCATTTGACACTATAAATCACCAACTTCTTTTCTCAAAATTAAAATTTTATGGTTTCGGTGGAACTGCCAGGTTTTTTTTTCAATCTTTTCTGACTGGTCGCAGCCAGTTTGTTGCCCTGGATGGTAATCAATCTGATTCAATTAATGTCACCAGTGGCGTGCCTCAGGGATCAATATTGGGACCGCTACTCTTCATACTATACACCGCAGACTTTTATAAATCCTTAAGTTATTGTAATAGTCATTTTTATGCTGATGATAGTCAAGTTTATTATAGTTTTGATCCAGATGATGCTGATATTGCTAGTACTCTTATTAGTAATGATTTAAATAGACTTATCAATTATTCAAAACAACACAATTTACATATTAATCCAGTCAAATCGTCGTTATTAGTTTTTGGTAATCAATGTTTTAAATCTAGAGTTGGAAATTTTCTTAACATTAAATTAGGAGATCTTACGCTTCCTATAATTCCTTCTGTTAAAAATCTTGGCTTATTTATTGACTCTAATCTAAAATTTTCGGAGCATATCAGCAAGTGCTTACAAAAAGCGTACTGCTCACTTAAATTATTGTACTCAAATAGATTCATTCTTAATCAGGAATTAAAGAAAACATTATGTGAACAACTTGTGCTCTCGCACTTTAACTATGGTGATGTAGTATATGGACCTTGTATTGATTCCTTTGATACTTACAGAGTACAAAGGATGCAAAATAGCTGTTGTCGTCTCATTCTAAATTTACGAAAATATGATCATGTCTCTAGAGAAATTACTAATATGAAATGGTTAAATATGAAAAATCGTCGTTTACTGCATTCAGCTATTTTATTCCACAAAGTTGTTACAAATAAATCTCCTCCTTATTTGTCCAAGAAACTAATATATCGCTGTAACTTACATAATGCCAACATCCGTAATCCATATGCATTACATATTCCCCAGCATAGAATTAACAAATTTCAGCAATCATTTTCCTATCAAGCACCGTATATATACAATAATATAGATGATCACCTAAAATTGCTATCTACAAACTCTTTTAAAATGAACTTTAAAAAAGATTTACTTGTTAAACAAAGTGATGACATTTATCATCATTAGTTAATAATTGTAGACATTTATATCTTAACTTTCTCTCTTTTTGAACTTTCCTTCCCCTCCCCATTAAGATTTTCTTATGATAACATTTTTTTTTTCTGTTTCTATTTATTATTTAGGTTAAAGTGTAAGAATAGTTTGTAACTAAACTTTCGCCTAATAAAGTCCATTTATTATTATTATTATTATTATTATTATGTATATGAAGCGAAATGTTAATGGTTATAAGGCTTGCCACTTCGGGGGACATTTTGTGACACGGAAAGAGATAGCCACAGCTCCAATAGACTGTACACTCCCTTTTTGTTGTGTCTAATTAAATACAGAGACCATGGAGCACAGGAAATTTAAGGCTTCAATAAAGCGAAAAAAACATAACCTCACATGCCATTATATTATTAAGCGAATTATTTTTAATTACTTTGCTTACCTCGTTTTGAAGTACTGGCCAACATAAGGTAGAATGAGCTTTATTCAGTAACACAGATGGAACTGTCAAAGTTTCTAATGACAATATGACAGAAACAACTACTGTCAAGAGTAACACGTAACGGTTTTATAGCTAACTCGACTTATTTCGCACTCAAAGATCACTCCAAGACGACGTTAGTGCTAAAATCGGGTAGCGACCGAATTAAAATTTTCTCGATATGGATAATATTTGTGACGAAATTTCGACCATCTTCTTTTAGTCAAATCAGCTACATACTAACCTTAGCAAGTCTGAATCCATCTTATTTGGCACAATTATTACTTACCTTAATTAAACGTCAAAACTATTTAAATGTCAAATTACTTTCCTCCCCTCAATAATAATGGACCATTCTATTTCACCGTATTGAAGAAGAATTTCTATTGGACAGGCTAGGCATGAAGTTGAAGGAGATTGGTGTAAACAATAAGTCACGCGCGTGACTTTTTACGAATATAACTCGCGCTCCCCGTTTGTTCAAAAGCAGTTCATTAATTAATAAGAGTAGATAAATATAAATAATAACACTTCTCAGGCAATCCTTTTCATTTTGACTTAAAAATATAAATATGAACACTTTCCAGAAAATGCGTTCCTGATGTAAATGTAAATACATAATAACAGTTGTCAGAAGGTCCTTTTCGTTCTGACATAAATATAAATAATAACGTTTGTCAGACGCCCTTTTTATTTAGACAGAAGATCTTTTATCGGACGTAATTATAATTAGTAACACTTGTCAGGCGACCCTTTTTATTATGACGTAAGTAAATAACGGCTGTCAGACAATCCCCCCCCCCGTCATTTTGACGTAAATATGAATAATATTCGAAATAATAACTCTTGTCAGACGCCCTTTTTTAATTTGACATAAAACACACTTGCCAGCAGAAGATCTTTGTCATTGGACGTAAATATAATCAGTATTTTATTATGACGTAAATAACAGTTGTCAGAACACCCCCGTCATTTTGACGTAAATATAAGTAATAATAATTGTCGAAAGATCGTTTTCGCCCTAATGTAAATTTAAATAATAACACTTGTCAGAAGATCCTTTTCATTCTGACTTAGATATATAAATAGTAACATTTGTCAGAAAGTTATTTTCATTCTGATGTAAATATCAGTAATACCAGTTGTCAGAAGATCCCCTTCGTTCTGACGTAAATATAAATATTAACGCTTGTCAGGCGCCCTTTTTTATTTTGACACAAATAACACTTGTCAGAAGATCCTTTTCATTCTGACCTAAAAATATAAATAGTAACATTTGTCAGAAAATCTTTTTCATCCTGATGTAAATAGAAATGACCATTTTGACTTAAAAATATAATTGTAACATTTGTCAGAAAATTCTTTTCATTCTGATGTAACTATCAGTAATAATAGTTGTCAGAAGATCCCCTTCGTTCTGACGTAAATATAAATATTAACGCTTGTCAGGCGCCCATTTTTATTTTGACACAAATAACGCTTGCCAGAAGATCCTTTGTCATCGGACGTAAATATAACTAGTAACACTTGTCAGACGACCTTTTCTATTATGACGTAAATAACAGTTGTCAGAATACCCCCGTCATTTTGACGTAAATATAAGTAATAATAACTGTCGAAAGATCGTTTTTGCTCTATTGTAAATATAAATAATAACACTTGTCAGAAGATCCTTTTCATTCTGACTTAGAAATGGAAATAGTAACATTTGTCAGAAAATCTCGAGAAAAATCTTTGTCATCCTGATGTATAAATAATAATTTTGACTTAAATATAACATTTGTCAGAAAATTATTTTCATTCTGAGGTAAATATCAGTAATAACAGTTGCCAGAAGATCCTCTTCGTTCTGACGTAAATATAAATATTAACGTTTGTCAGGCGCCCTTTTTTATTTTGACACAAATAACGCTTGCCAGAAAATCCTTTTCATTCTGACTTAAAAATATAAATGTAACATTTGTCAGAAAGTTCTTTTCACTCTGATGTAAATATCAGTAATAACAGTTGTCAGATCATCTTCGTTCTGACGTAAATATATATACGTTTCACTTTATTTTAACCCTTTCACCCTAATGTAAATATAAATAATAACACAGCAAATATATTGCCGCTCTTCCTAAATTACCATACCCACGTGGCAACCCCGCAGCGGGCCAAGACACTGAACCTTCCTCTCCGAGATAAGTCCGGTATTGTTTGTGTACAATTTGTATTCCATTCGTCAGATTACCAAACTTGCCGAGCGCACACGAGCGGGGTACGCGCAAGGTTTTCTCACGTTCGTTAACAATCCGTTTTTATTGGACAAATTGAGAATCTATTGACATCTATTGACCTATCTAATTATCTCGTAATAGCCACTAACCTGCGTAGGCCTCAGAATTGACACAATTAGAGAAGGAATCAAGCTACAGGAAAACAAATGTACCGGCACAGCCCACTACGACTAGGCAAACACACTTTCACTGATTTTATTTTACTTTACCCGAGAAGCACAACGGCGATTGTAATCGAGCGTTGCCACACCTCAAAGTACGCGGTGCCAGCGTTTTATCTGCCATTTTTCTGATGGGACTTGGACCTTGCCTTGGCTTTAGGTCAGTGGTCAGTGCCCATAACTACGTGTATTATTACCATATGGTTTGTAATGCATACAAACAGCGCATCAATAAATTTATAACAAGTTGGTCTTGATCGAGATATAAATAGACGTAAATCTAGATAATTTAATATGGCACGCGATACGCTTTAGGTATTAAGCCGGCTGCAGAGAGCAACGTAGTGCCGCTGCGGCGGAAATGTGGCCGTTTTCATCTATGTGGGTCGGTCTTTAAAAATCGATAATTCGAAAACTGTTAAAGATATCAACTCAAACTTTTTTTTAAAAACTTCTACAATATCTAGGCTACATTTCACTCGCTGCATGTATATACGAATTTTGAATATTTCACGTAGATAATCGCACATCGAAGTTTTTCATGCATAATTTTAGAAGAAGTTTTAACTTTACGTAATTTTTTTGGGAATATATAGGTATACTACCAAAAGAAGGTTTACACCATTCGAGGCGCTCGGGTTTTGTGCACAAGTGGTTAAAATTTCAGGGCGGTAAGTCTAGCCGTTTTTTTTAATGGCGATGTACGTACCAAAAAACACATGTTTCCTCTTGACCTGATTTAATAATTTTGGGCTTCTCTGTATACTGTGACATCGGATTATAGTTTTGTTTAAATTTTCTTTTGTTTTTGAAGATTCACCAACTTTATCAAGATAAAATTTTCTGAAAAATTCGTAATAAAAAGTTTTCGGTTGGACTAAGGTATCTGATTATTTAAGGATGAAGAGTGCTGCAATTCTCACTAATTCAAAAAGCAAGAAATTACGCAATTAAGTCAGAAATTACTGTAGTAAAAAATTATATTCACGTGAGGCTGGCCATGAATGAAAAACTTGTTTCAGAATTCAACATAAGAAGAGATAAGGTTGTCTGTCAAAGAACCAAGGGATTAACTAGTGTGCTCTACACTTGTATCGTTTTATTTTATCAAATACAAAATTTGTCTTTGAATAAAACCAGAAATTCCTTTACAGATGTGCGTAGATAAAAATGCGTTTTTTCCTAAAGTTTGTTTTTATTGTTAAGAATTTGAAGAAAAACCTATTATATTTTTGTGATTCCTTTTTATGATGGTCTAAAGAAGTTGAAATAAGAGGTATGTTTCTTACCTTTTACAACATGGGTGATGATGAATAATTTGGAAAATTTATATAACCAGTAGGGAAAATATGGAGTTTTCTGAATCTACCTACTAATCCAAAATCACAGCTTCAAAAATCAAAATACTTATACTTATATTTTTAACTCCATGTATATAATATCTCAGTTTCAATTTATAGCTTATAGCACTCGATAAGTTGACGTTTGTCATATTGGAATTTTTCTTAAAAAGCATCTGAAAAATAATGATTATTATTTAGGTATACAGGTCAACTCTTTAATTATTCTTTTGTCAGGAAATTGTATTCTTCATAAATACGATGGCTCTGAAAGGCCACAGTAAAAATTAAAAAGAAAACAGAAATTACTACGTACTTTAAAACTAGAAATTTCTACTTTGAAAACTAGAAATTTCTACTTTGAAACTAGAAATTTCTACTTTAATAACTAGAAATTTGTACTTTAAAACTACAAACTACTTTGAAAACTAGAAATATCTACTTTAAAACTAGAAATTTCTACTTTGAAACTAGAAATTTCTACTTTGAAACTAGAAATTTCTACTTTAAAACTATAAATTTCAACCTACTTTAAAACTAGAAATTTCTACTTTGAAAACTAAAAATTTCTACTTATAAAGTAGAAATTTCTAGTTTTCAAAGTAGAAATTTCTAGTTTCAAAGTAGAAATTTCTAGTTTCAAAGTAGAAATTTCTAGTCTTAAAGTAGGTAGAAATTTCTAGTTTTAAAGTAGAAATTTCTAGTTTCAAAGTAGAAATTTCTAGTTTCAAAGTAGATATTTCTAGTTTTCAAAGTAGTTTGTAGTTTTCAAGTAGAAATTTCTAGTTTCAAAGTAGAAATTTCTAGTTTTGAAGTAGAAATTTCTAGTTTCAAAGTAGAAATTTCTAGTTTCGTAGTAGAAATATCTAGTTTTAAAGCAGAAATTTCTAGTTTTTTAAATTTTTGCTGTGGCCCTTCAGAGCCATTGTACATAAATGTTGGAGCATCTTCAGGAACGAAATAATGGTTGAACAAAATTAGGTATGATCACAATATACAAAGAAATTCGTTATAATTGATACAGAATTACTTTATAGGGAAAAGTTGCTTCAAATATCATTTTAGAACTAATTATTATAAATTTTTAGATGTTCACCAAAAAATATATCAAAATGTTGATTTTTTTTTAAACTCTAGTTCCGGTAAATTGGGCATTAAATAATGTCAAAACATTGTAGGCAAGTATTCCTACTAGATTTTAAACATTTTGCGTTAGCAAAGAGAGCCGTGGATGAAAATATCAAAACAATAACAGCTTATTTCTTTCAAAACAATATCAAAACAATAACAGTTTCTATTGTTTTCATCCACGGCCCCCTTTGCTAAAGCAAAATATTTGAAATCTAGTAGGAATACAATCTTTTTAATTTGATTAATGATTCAAAACATCATGTATAAAACTATCAAGTATGCTATGTCAGTGTAATCTAAAAAAAACAAATCTAACTGGATAAAAATGTAGGTTGTATCCATATCTAAAAAATCGGCATTCAATTGTTTTTTTATTACTGCCAAATATAAATTTAGTTATTACCATGCAACTTTTGTATGAAACGCAAATTCCGATTAAATTGTGTACCAAATAAAATGATACCACTGTACAGGGTGTTCCATTAAAAAACACATAAGTTGTAGGTATCTTTTTCTCTACTTTCCGACGCCATTTTGTTTTACTTTTCTTCACCAATAGAAATCCTAAAATACCTAAGTATATGCATATGTGTTGGTGTTATGTCCGGTGTGAAAACCTAAGTCAAAACATATTACAGCTAGATCTATCAACCTTTATATATTTGGAATCAGGGAAAAAAGATCTATAAAAGGATATGTAAAAATATACAGTGTTTTCCATTTAAAAAAAATATATATTTTTGTTCTCCTCTTGTATATTTGAACAGATTTCGAAAATCTCTCGCAAGATTCTTAAGCTTTATAAAAAACTGTTTCGATTCATTTTTTGACCGACTTAAATAGATAATTAAGAGAAATAAGGGGGGCGCCAATTTTAAGTGCCTTACCCTGTACACTCTGTTGAAATATAATTCTTTTCCACTGATTCAATTAACTTAAAAAGTATTTTTCTTAATTCTGATGCCTTAAAATATTTATTACGCCTGGAAATAAGCAACCAACAATACATTCGCGACTTGTAAATCGGGCTTAATAAGTCCAACACTGCAAAATTTGGGAGAATAGATCCAGCGATATCTGCCCTGTAACAATTGAATTGATCTACTAATAAAACAAACTTCCGCGCGGTTTTTTGACCACCCTGTATTACATAAAAATCTATTTCTTTTCTTACTATAAATCATTACACGGAGTTTTATTAATTCTTGCAATTATGCAAGTTAAAACTATACAGACAAGCGAAACGCTTTATTAACATTAATTATAAACAACGCAACTTTTCAAATAATTGCATTTCCTGCAATTTCCGCATTTCCCGATCCGATCGCGGCGCGCCGGCAACGCGGCGATCTTCTGCTGTTCGAGCACAGGTTCGGGTTGGCGGTCTTGCTCTTGAATTGAAACGAAACTTTAGTTTCCCGCCGGTCGTCCAGTAGCGAGCATGAGAAGTTCACCGGGCCGGTAGCACGATGTCTCGCGATATATTTTTTATATTCCTGTTATTGTTTGTGTGTGTGGTAACTGTTGAGTGTAAAACGTGCCAGTCGATGGACATAAGAAACAGCCCGAAGGGCCTGGAAAAATTGCGGAACTGTACCGAAATCGTGGGTTATTTAAAAATTCTGTTGATGGATAAAGTGAAAAGTGAATCCGAGTTCGACGATTATGTGTTTCCGAAACTCACCAGGATCACTGGGTATTTGTTCTTTTATAATGTGCGGAAACTGACTTCAGTGGCCAGGTTGTTTCCTAATTTGATGGTCATCAGGGGTTACGAGCTGTTCACGGATTACTCGCTGGTCATCCACGCCATGCCGGACCTGAGAGAGGTGAGAAAATAAAACGCTTTTCTTTTAAATCTAGGGCGCCGGGGAAGAGGTTTTGTTGATGCGTTTGGCCCTGTCACGAAACTGTCAGTCAAAAATTCCCCAAAGTATGTTCCATTAAATATCGAATCAAATGATAATTGGATATATTTAATAATCTAGCTAGATTTATCGTAAAATTGAAGTAGAGTTCAGATAAGGCGCATTCCACGGGTTTTTTGAGACGTAAAAACGCTGCCTCTAAAAACGACTGCCTTGTTTTTGTTTCGAGTACGAAACTGATAGCGTCGACGTTGGATCCCATTAAATTGTGTTTAAATAATTTAAGCTCTCCAGTAATCTGTTGTTTTTTCCTTACCTATTTATTCAAAGCGGGTGATAATTAGCTGCGTCTACAAACGCAGGTTATTAAACCCGCTAATTAGTTATGCAAAAACAAAAATATACCAACCATTAGATATGTCCGAATATCAAGAAATTTGCAAAGAAGTTAAAAATACATAATCTAGATTTACTTCATTAAAACAATCTTTTTGAGATATAAGGTGTTGAAGTTTTTATTTTTTAAACGATTTTTTAAATGTTTTAAAACGAACTTCAATAGATAAAAAAAAATATTTGGTGATGTAAAATATCTCATGAAGCACTAATATTGCCCTATTACCAAAGTTTCTGACCAGTGGGGTCAAACTGGGGATGGGGGGTAGTTACCCTTTTTTCTTCCAGAATTCCCACGCCACTGGTCCTAGCCACTTATTTTGATTTATTTTTAGGTTCTGTGATATTTTTTGCACAAGAAGTCTGTCTTGTAAATTTTTCGTTTTTCGTTTTCAAGTAAATTGCCCCACAAATTGCTAAAAATTGTGCTTGGAAATAAGTTTAGATTTGTTTTTAAAACGATATATCAAAATTTGTTATTATTTGTAGTTATTTTAGTTTTTTAGATTAACCATTTGTTTTTTGGAAAGAAAATTCCCCAGAAAATTTTGATTGGACACACCCCTGTAAAAAATGTGTCTATTATACGATTTTAACGGGACTTTTTTTAAAAGATAGATCATCGAAAACTCTACATTATGACAGAAATTTAGAGACTAATTTCAATTTTCAAGACCAACTATAATTTTTTTTCGATGTTAAAAATAGACAAATTTGATCAGCGATTTTTTTACTAAAAATCTAACTATATATCACTGGATTTAGAAACATCTCAAATGGGTAAATCCAAAATTTCGTGAAAAAATATTGAATAATGACAGATTTATGACGAAATTAATGTAGATAGTGTTTTATAATTTTTACATGATTTTTTCTAAAAATCGAAGTAGCCCATGAAAAATAAATTTAAGAAAGATAAATTAAGTAGAGAGATATTGTCTTTTAAACAAACTTAATCATATTGAACTAAAAAACATAGTATTAACGAGAGTATTAACAATTAAAAATAATAGTAATTAAGTACCTAGGTGTTTAATAAACAAAAAAACAACACACATTTTTTTCACGAAATTTTGGATTTGCCCATTTGAGATATTTCTGAATCTAGTGGTTAATTTATAGTTAGATTTTTAATAAAAAAATCGCTAATCAAATTTGTCCATTTTTTACATCGAAAAAAAATTATAGTATGTAGGCTAGGTTTTGAAAATTGAAATTAATCTAATTCCTCTAGGTTTTCGATGATCTATCTTTTAAGAAAAGTCGCATTAAAATCGTATATAGACACATTTTTACTTTTCATTCAAAATGGGTCACACTGTACAGGGTTATCACGCGAAAGTTCCCACCCCAATTTTGTGGATTGTTTCTAAAGTTACAAGAATTTTTTTTTATATATAATTCGCGTGAATTTTTATGACGATTCTAATTATGAAAAAAGAAAAACAATTAAATGCCAATTTGAAGATTTATGAACTTAACTTGTATGTTTTTAACGCCCTGTATATTTTCGAATTCGCATTTAATGATAGGAGCAATAACAAATGTCAAAATCTCGGTTAAAATAAATAATTACGTGAGCTTTTGTTTTTTAGCATGGCCATTCTTAAATCTATGGGTCTAGGCTCGGGTCTAGGTTATATTAATTCTAATAATAATAATAATAAATATGCCAAATGTAATTATGACCCCCTTTATCCCAGAAGGCTCTAGAAGAGCCTTGTGCGCGAGGGAGGGGTTTAATATTTAAGAGACTCATGCGAGGACTCATGGATTTATTTTCTTAAAAAAACTACATTTTAAAATTAATTCAAAAACTTTCAAAAATAAATGTATTAGACTATGTAGGTATATTTAGAATCAGAATGAAAAGACCTTTCAAAAAATTCAAAAATATATAGGATGTTCCATTTAAAAAAAATATAAGTTAGGTTCATAACTTTTTAAATTGGCATTCAGTTGTTTTTATTTTTTCATAGTTAAAATTGTCATAAAAATTCACACGAATTAGGTAGGTATAAGATATAAAAAAAAAATTTTGTAACCTAGATACAACCCACAAAATTGCGGTGGAAACTTTCACGCGATAACTCTGTACATAATATATACATATACAAAGTGTCGCACCCTAGAGCTTATCAAGGCTTACTATTATGTTCAAAAATATTTTCGTAAAACGCGTTTTTGTTTCATAAGCAAAAAATCCTTTATAACTCCTTTATTTATGAAAATTTTTTAATGCAGTTTTTTCTTTCTCAAAGCACTTTTGGTGCAGATTTTGAAAAAAATTATGATATTTTTGCCAACTCTTTTTAGATCTTGAGGTGCCTATATTAACACCAACTTTCATTTTTCAATTACAAGTCATAGTTGGCTATGGCCTCGGCTATGGCTTGGTTAAAACCCAATTTTTATTCTCTTTAAAACGATATATTACACCAGTGATTTATTTTTAAAAATAATGTTGTTATCGCCTTTTTTTTATTTTGCTCTCTAATTTTTTGAAATAAAACAAAACACACTCAAAACATATTTTTATTTGTTAATTAAAATTTATTAGGTGCCTACGTATCGTTCAAATACCTAATATTAGGCTTTTAAAAAACTAAGAAATTCAGAATTGTATTCCAAATTCTTTCAATTTTCAAGTAGACCATGTAAAAAACTGTTACAAATAGATATCTGTCAAAGTTTTGCTTTTGTTTTAATAATTTATCTCGTGTGGCTGTGGACTCTTTGAAAAGCGATTTAGATATTTGTTTGCTGCATTTCTTGAATTTCGTAAATATTCCGTATGTAGCAGGCAACCATATCATATCTGCCTTCGTTATTAAAACTATTCATTTTTTACTTAAATATACAGAACTAACCACAAAGAGAAATTATTACAACAAAAACAAAACTTTGACATCTATTTGACAATTTTTTTACATGGCCTACTTGAAAATTAAAAGACTTCTTAATTTCTTAGTTTTTTAAGAGTAGGCACCTAATAAGTTTTTAAGCAGTACTTAAGTCAAAATATGTTTTAAGTGTTTTTTGTTTTATTCCATAAAAATTAAGGGGGAAAATAAAAAATCAAATAATGGCGATAACTCCATTTCCATTTTTTCTCATTTTAAAGAGAATGAAAATTGCCATATTATGCAGCTATGGCTTTTATTTGAATAATGAAAGTTGGTGTTAATGTCTCAGAATCTGAAAGAGTGGTCTTAATACCTACAATCGATTACCTGATTATTTAAAGAAAATAGCTAAGATGAATTGTTTAAAAAAATATTTAAAGAAGTATTTATTAGACAAATCGTGCTATACCATGAACGATTTTTATATATCTTAGGTTTTATTTATTTGTTTGTGTGACGATTCCTATACTAAAGTGTAATAATATGTGTTAAAGGAAAATAAATGTTTATTTATTTATTTATTAGCAAAAATATTATAATTTTTTCAAAATCTGCATCCAAAAGTGATATGAGAATGAAAAAACCTCATTAAAATATTTTCATAAATAAAGAAGTTATAAGTACCTACTTAATGGAAAAATAAAAAAGACAAAAATCAGTTTGTTTGCCTATGAAACAAAAACGAGTTTTTTTGCCCAAATATTTTTTTACATAATAGTAAGCTCTACTTTGGTGTCATTTAACCTATACCTTGCGTCTCTTACTTGTTTAAAGATACCCATGGTAAGCACGATAAGTGGGACACCGTGTATATAAATAAATTAAAATTTGGGAAAATTTACCTTCCAGCTTTAAGTACGGTTCTGTGTCGACATGCCATTTTTTCTAGTAACACCACAAAAATCATTATCATGTCAATTAAATCAGCCACTTTTAAGAAAAAAAAAAAAAATTAAACGTTTACTCCTCTCGTCACGACGTGAGCCGTCACTGGCCCCGTTTGCGAGAAAATTGACTTGCAAATTAAGTTCTCTCTCGCAAATAGATACATCGCAAAGAATAACAGAAAAAACATGCAAAGGTCCATTCTCAAAAAAAGCAGACATCTCTGCATACATTCATAGACTAAAGGCTAATAAACCACTATTTTCACGTAATAAAGAAACCTGTTCTACTCTCGTGGCGGTGAACTATTCGAGGACTCAACTTTAAAATCCCAGGCATGTAATAAAAACATTTTTACAAGCATTTCTATGCTCATTTACAAGCAATGCATAAAATTTACACGTTAAATAAATACCGTGTCGATTTAAAAAAAAACTAAGAATTTTTAAATATTTTGTCTACTACTCAAGTAATTAAAATTAAAAGCTACTAACAAGGATTCAAAAGTGAAAAACGTTTTTACTTCTCTGTTTTTCAAGAAAATTTTAACAAGTTAGTCCTGCGCTTTCTCCACCCTGGCAGCATTTATCCTTGTTTGGCAACAATATAACTTTATATACTTATCTACTCGGTTATCTAAACAAAATAACGAGTAAAATAATTACCAAGTTCAGTGACTCGAATAAATGTTTTAACTCCAATTCTCCACACACAGTTGGGCATAGCCAGGAAAATGGCGGGCCGTCGGACGTAGTGCTGAATACACCACACGATGAACGACAACACTACATCTACCATAACGACAGAAAATTAATTGTGTGTTTTCAACAGTTCGCTAACTTGAATAATGGAGCAGTTATTTACGTTTAATACTAAATTATTTTTAAAACGCATGTACTTGATCGAAGTTAGCTATACAAAAGAACCGCCGGAAGTGATTAAAGAAACCACATTGAATAGTTGCCTTGTTTTCAAAATGCAAACCCAATTTTTATTCTCTTTAAAATGATATGTTACAACAATACTTTATTATTAGAAATATCGGAGTTATCGCCATTATTTGATTTTTTTATTTTCAGTCTATTTGAAACAATGGCCTCGGCGAGCATGGCCTACTTGAAAATTAAAAGAATTCCTAATATTTTTAGTTTTTTAAAAGCCTAATATATAAGCGTAGGCACCTAATAAGTTTTTAACCAATAAATCGAAATATGCTTTGAGTGTTTTTTGTTTTATTTCATAAAAATTAGGGAGGAAAATAAAATAAATCAAATAATGGCGATAACTCCATTATTTTTGAAAATAAACCATTGTTGTAATATATCATTTTAAAGAGAATAAAAATTGGGTTTTAACTAAGCCACAGCCAGCTATGACTTGTATTTGAAACATGAAAGTTGGTGTTGATATCAAAATCTAAAAGAGTTAGCAGAAATATTATAATTTTTGCAAAATCTGCATCAAAAAGAACTCCAAGAATGAAAAATCCGCATTCAAATATTTTCGCCAATAAAGAATAGAAAAATGAGTGACAAAATCAGTTTTTTGCTTATGAAACAAAACCGAGTTGATTTCACTAAAATATTTTTGCACATAATAGTAAGCCTTGACATTTGGCGTGAGCACGATAAGTGGGGCACCCTGTATTTGAGAGTATTGTGCCATTATTGTCGGTCAGTTCGCAGCTGCCCAATTAAAATAAATTTCTTCTTAAATTGGCACACTTAAATTGATCAGACTAAACGAATCCCGTACCAAAACAAATTATATCCGACTAGGTATTACAACGAAAATATTCAAGCCAAGGCAGCACTCACCACACGGCTAATAATCTGCTAAAAAGATTGTTGACGTTATCAATTTTCACGGAATATAAAAATATCCAGTAAATTCGTGCAAATATTTCATCACGCAAATATTGCTGAGGATTAACAATACTTTATAGATTACTGGTTTATAGAAACCGGGAACGATTGGATTCGTCAAGGTATTTCATTTACGGTAAATAGCGGGCCAATGGGAAGTCCATAACAGTCATAAAGTTGTTAATAAATATCGGATATTGACATGGCGTAGGTGATCCTGTTTTGAAAATGTTTTTCTTATTTTTATACAAACTGTAGGCTTGTATTTTTTTCGTGGGTCCGGACAAGGTCGGATGAATCAAATTTGAGGCGTTTGCTTCCGTCATTGTTATATTTTTTTAAATTATGGTGCAAATTTAGCTCTCCTCATATTAGCTGGCAATGATTAATGAAACCAAACGCTACGGTAAGGTCATTCACCAGCCATTGTCGGCAGTCTTAAAAAACAGATAATACTTATGTAAATTTACATCTTTTATTTGTATGCTTGATATATGAAATGTTCTGCCGGATTTGCAATTTTATGAATAGATCCTTATCGTTCGTCGCGGGAATTATAGACGTATTTTTCGACGGTTGCGTGGGTACCACTAAATCCAACAATGGAACCCGACAGAAATTTGATGTATCGCAACATTACGAAAAATATTACATTTGATATACAGGGTGAGCACGTAGTGCGTATTTCTTCCACAACTCCTAAAACAAACGCATTGCATATTGCTAAAATATTTCTAGTTGTATAGGGTGTTCCATTTAGGCTGGGCAGTAACCAACTTTGTTCAGTTAAATGGAACACCCTATACAGGGTGTTAAGAAAAAGTAGGTCAAGGATTCTTTGGACGAAAATAATGCGACTTTTATAGTGTGATTTTTTATTTTGGCGCTTAGTTTTCCTTATACAGGGTGTTAAAGTTTAAATTTTGAAAAAGTCAAAGCACAAACGTGGAAAAGGGGGTTGTGGTACCCATTAACCTCCCCACCTTTTCTATGCGTACGCCTATGGTCTCCAAATATTTATTTTTGGATTAAATACGCACCACGTGGACACCCTGTATTTATACTGATGCTCTACTTCTGAACGTACAAATATAAAATCTGTTGGACGCAAAATAAAAATTAGTTGAGCCGGCTCTGGAATTTTCTGTCTTTGATTATGCATATAAACTGGCATTTAATAGTATATTATATACCTACAATACGAGCTGCTTCTAGCGATTAGTTTAAAAGATATTACCTTAAGAAGTATTGGGTAATTTCTTAAATCACCCTGTAGATCAATAAAAAAAGGCTCAGGCTTTTTTCAATAGTCATTTCTAATTCACCTAAGTGAACTCTATCTACCATAACATTTTGTTCCTTTCCTCCTGAATCACCCTGTATATTTTTGTATTCTACGGAATTATTCAACACCCATTCATTCATTATGCATGATTTAAGGTAAATTTCCATCGTAACAGGTTGCATTTTTTGTTTGTTTGTACACAGAGCAATCGGCAAGTTGAAATGTCATGGCTATACCAGGTCAAAGTTGTCGTTTTGTTTACTTTTAGACATTAATTATTAATGTGGTGAATTTAAATAAAAAAATTTCCAAGTATTTTATGTACTGTAACTGGACCCCCCCACTTATCAAGAGACATTTATTTTTTCTTCTTAAATATAAACTCGGATAAAGGAATAACTGGATAATAAAAAAAGTGATGAAATACCCAAATGCTAATTAAATTACCATATTCGGCTCTACCGCACAAATAATTTGTTGCACTCTTGCCGTGGTCTTCTGAAGCGAAGTGATCTTTGTTGGCCCAAGCCCCTCTATTTATTCGCCTGGGAGGAGGCGTGGCCTCGTTGCGTCGTTGGGTTATGCGCACCATTGACTTGCGCACCATCAGTAGACGTGCCTCGGTTCCACCAACGTCGGTTTCGATCAGTCTCATTTCGGGTACGTCATTTTGTGCCATATAAACAAACTAATCAAAGATACACGCCGTTAAATCGATATCTAACTGCGACTAGTTTATTGTTTGTTTGATAAGGTGGCAAATGTTTATTATGTATGTAAAATGACGGCGCACGTTTGTTAAATATGTCGTATTTTTATTTTCTGGACACCTGAAAAGTGATCTCGTCTCTTCCAATTTATCTGGCAGCGGCAGGCAGTCAATGAACGCGATATTTTTCCATTGAAAAAGCGTCTCGAATAACATAATAAGCAATTACGATCGTTAATCATGTGATGGAATTGTATTGGCCGGGGTGTGA
Source organism: Rhagium mordax (assembly GCA_963680705.1). Taxonomy (NCBI): domain Eukaryota; kingdom Metazoa; phylum Arthropoda; class Insecta; order Coleoptera; family Cerambycidae; genus Rhagium; species Rhagium mordax. The sequence goes on along the minus strand of OY796660.1, from coordinate 73,747,836 downwards.
GGGACTTTCCCTGACAGGCTTGCAGCACGCGTTAACTACATTATATTGTGCCAAAATGTGGAATGGCATGGAGGCGTCAGGATTTTGTTGTTTATGGTAAAATCTGTTATTAATTTTTCATTTAGCCTTAATTGGTATTGTTTGAAAGTATGAAACTTTAGCCCTAGCAATATTGTGGGAGTTTATTTCCAATTTGTTTTAATTTATTTACCAGTAGCTTGTAGGCCAGACATATTGGATATCGAATCTCCGAATTAATCAGTACAGGAGTGGGATTGAAAATTTAAGAAAATATTGAGAAGCAATAATATAAACAAGCTTTTGTTTGAAGCTTTTATATAAATATTTGGGAAACTGCAACGTGTTCACAAATTTCTTGGCTAATGTTTGCAGGATGGTAGTAATTCTTTCGACTTGTTTCCACATAATTTCTAAAGCAAAACCAATGGCGTGTTTCTTTTTTATCAGTAATGGGAGTGGATTTTATGCATCGCTAATAATGCGAAAAATTATGTACATTTATTGGAAAACTATTTTTTTCAGTGCCAAATAAGCACGCAATCAGGCTTATGTTATATAATCCGCATTAATAGGAAAGTTAGCCGCGACGTTAGCGTTGGCCGTACAAAAAAAACTAATTTTTATTATTGCAAATTTCATCTTCAACAAGAAGGTGTATATTATTAAATTTTTGTAAAATTAATTCTAAGACCGAGAAATAGCTAGAAGCTAAGAAAACTCCAAAAAGTTACTTTTTTGTATTAATGTTGCTACAAAATAGCCAAAAAATAAAGTCCAAAAATTGGATGCACAACGAAAAAACTTTTTAAGGTCTTCAGATAATGTGTGATTTTTTGTGGATTCTTAATTACATTTTAAATGGCTCAAAAAAAATGGACAGAGAAATATCGGATTTTAATTAATTTTATGCTCTACAAAAAAGGTAAAATCGCCCGCCTCGGACTGTGTTCATATTTTCCTAAACAAAACTATTTCGTAATTATAAATTCGTACAAATACGTTATTAACAGCCAATAAAACTTACACACACACGAAATTTTATATATAGTTACAGTAAATCTACAAAAACAAAACACCCGCATCAAAACATCATTAATCAGACACCGAAACTATGGATTTATGTGTAGTGTCTGAGATTTGTGGGTCTGCATTTATAAAATCGTTAATCTCGGGAAAGAGAGTATTTTTAAACTGTGCAACCCAGAGTTTCAATCCATGGGAAACATTTTACATATTTTCGGAGTAAATGCGAGGATCTATTTTTACCGTGTATTTACTAATAGCTAAATATAATGAATATAACTAGGAAAAAAGTCGAGATACAAACGCGAATTTTTCTATTGTATTACACTTATAATCATAGCGGTTAAACGTTCGCACTTTATTTCTTTCTTCGCTCTGGCAATGTATAATTCAAGGCTGACACCATGTAATTAATGTTTAAGAGCTCATTGACTTTGAAAATAAATTTTACTGCTCAAAATTTCAAGTGAGGCGCCTCCAAAAGGAAACCATTTCAAATAATTGTAAAATACTTAAAAATTATCTGATTTTTAGAGCAATTTGGACAGCTGAAAATACGAAAACTACATAACTCTTAAAGGGTTGGAGCTCCTTTTGACTGCCCAACTTATTGACATCGCCTAGGCACGATTCCTATGAGGTTATTGATTGTTGCCATCGAAATTTGTTACTGCCCTATAAGGCCATTTTAAGGTTCATCCTACATCTGTGGTTGAACTGGCAACTGGAATAGTCCTGATTCGGTATACCCCAAAGGTGCTCAATAGGATTTAAGTCCGAGGATTGAGCTGGCTTATCATCCTAGCCATTTATGGATTCAAAAAATGTATTGCCATTCGCTCCGTGAGGTCTAGCGTTATCGTCCATAAAATCAAAATCATGACCATGGTTTTGGGCTATAAGTAAATTAGCTTGTTCCAAAATATTTCCCAAGTAATTTGTCTGTATCAGTGTTCCTTCTGGATCTGAGCTGTGTTGAAAAACTGGCCTCAGTGCGACCTCAAACCATAAGAAAAGGCCCTCCAAAGTGAACCCGTTCTACCATTGTTTCGTTCCCCAGCACCTCCGCCACATTTGATTATAGATATTATTCTCAGGATACCAAAGCGATTTTGATTCGTCGCCGGATAAACTCGAGGAAACCCCAATTTAGGTGTCTTCCACCGAATCCGAGACGATTTCTTTGGTGTTCTCTGGTCCATTTCGGATGTCGGATATCTATTTCGATAAGTCTATTTCTGGTCGTTTGAGTGAGAGACGTTCAAACGATGTCGAATCAAGCTGTCCCTAATGGTTCTTTCTCTTAAGGCTTTTCTTATCGCTAGCTGTTGCAGTGATTCTTCTGCTTCGGCTAACTTGAAGGTAATCGCAAAAATTGGTTACTTGATATATCCAGTAATTTCTTTCATAAATCAGATTAGAAACACGTTGAGCATCTAGGAGGATATTGTTGGTTGATTATGCGACTTTCAGAAGATCCCCAGATCGCCTTTTGGATACACAAGCGATATAATAAATAATAATTAAAATTGATAGGAAAAAAATAAAAACGGCATGAATTGTTTGTATTTTTACGCTAAGTAGCTCTTGATAAGTGCGTTAAAACCAAGCCTCTTTTGTGAAAGAAATTCCGGGTCCTCTTCTGCGTTAGAGCTTGACGAATGAAAGCAACGTCGAAATCCAGCGTTTTTGTGAGCTGGCATCCGACTTCGAGAGCGTATGGAAGTCAAGCGACTAATTTATCCGAAAATGTTGTTGAGAACTTCTTCATAGATAATTTTATGCTCTACAAAAAAAGTACGTATAATTTGTTACCCTATTTTGCTTTTTTTTCGAGATATTTAAGAAGAATCCTCGAAACTCCTAGTTTTCGTTTATAAAGTTTGTAACTCTTTACTACGCCTAACTTTTCGATGCAAAACCAATCCCAATAGTTGACTCTTTTAACGTCCCTTATAACAATTGCTCTCTATGGATTTGCACTTTAACAATATAGCTTTAAAGTCCAATGAAGTCTGTCCCCTATTCTGAAGTCAGGACTGAAGAGGCAACATTCTGACATTCCTGTATGATTCAGTCAGGTAGTTCCTCCAGTGTTCAACGTTTCCAGAAAAATAATAAATCAACAGGTGTTAGGTCAGGTGATCTAGACGGCCACGCTATGTTTTCTGGTACCATCAGGTGATAACGAACGCCTTCTGAAGTTCTGAATATATTTTTAAATTTATTTATCCAATGCTACTGAGACCAATCACCGACGCGCCAGAGAATGAGCTACCATTAACCTGGAAGTGTTGCCGGACCTCCTTTGTCGAAGAGTAGTGATTTTTTTTTTGTCCAACGTTTAACAGACAAGGAACCTGCTTTACATCCCCCCCAAATGATAGTATATCAACTACGCAACTTTCGCCTACAGTTACAAGCCTCTAGAAACGAAGAGTGTTCATCGCTAGTTACTGACAATAGACAAGTTGGGTGTTCTAAGGGAATCTTTTTGACCCCTCGTGAATGTTCTCAAAAATAAATTACGTCTTGTTACGAGTCTTGTTAGCATTCTATTCCCCACATCCTGCTTTTACGCTTGTATTTACTTTTAAACGTTTCTGAATGTAAATCTTTTATTTATTTTATAACCCTTCAGTAATGATTAACATATACAACAACACTTAAATTTTTTATCCTGGCGTGAACTTCGTGCTCGTGCCAAGTCTATTTTTCAAACTCGCTCACACCCGCACCACCGACAGGTTCTTAATTATCTGGTTGTTTGTTCGGCTCTTACGGAATGAGATCGTTCAGTTTTATTTGGAAACCTCACGAACCGTCCAAAAGATATTGCTTGAGATACTGCAATAACATTCCGATTTTTATTAAGAAATTCTTCTAGGATTTCCCTCGTACAACACGCGCTCCGTTTAAGCGTCGAAGTTATAAGAATGCGATACAGAACGTATTGCAATATGCTGTTGATATATTGATGTATTACCAACGCCAGCCTTGCCTTTGAATCGGGGAAAGAAATATCAGGATGATATGGTAAAAGAGACTAAAAAGGAAATGAAAAAAATAGTCCTGCTATAAAAAGCAACAAAAATTTAAAATTGTAGTTTGATTTATTTTTCATTTCCTCAGCCTTCATACTACCCGCCTATGCTTTCGTAGAAATGAAACATTGTCACATCAATCGCTGTTTAAACTACCAATAATCGCCCGTTTTGCGATTAAGCAACTAGTTAAATTTCCACTTTTAATCATTGTATTCGTTTAAGTGGCACCGAAACATATCTGGTATCATAACACGAGGTAGTATCATAACAAACTCCTACGATACTGACCCTTAATCGATGATAAATATTGTAGTTGTTTTAAATGTTATCTTCCAAGTGTCCCCAGAGGAAACAATTAAGGAGTGGTTTCGAGTTTCAGCCAGTTCATTGATGCTATAAAAACAAACCGTTATAACTGTACGTCAATTTTGTGATAGCGACTTAAATAGAAACTATACACGCCGCAATAGTTTAGGGATATTTATTGTAGATGGGCAGAAGAACACCAAAATGGTAACGCACAATAGGACACAAAGGAATCAGGTAAGAGCGTCAAACCCCATTCCGATAGAGCCATGCATCATCTAGAGAGAATTTGACTATGTCACACGTTGTAAAAAATACACAAAATTTAAAATTTTGCACATATTTTTTAGTAGGTGTGGCGATATTAAGACCTTCCTCTAAGATATCCGAGTGTGTATTCAACAATTCCCAAATATATTTATTTTTATAGCGTTCATATGTGTCTGTGATTTATTGTGTGAACACATTTTTCTAATTTTACTCCAGGACGGTTATAAATAAGAAAGATGTGAAAACAAAACTAAACGTTAAAAATACATTTGTTATTACTTTCCCAGCCTACCATGCATTTGGTGTTTATTGTAAAAACATTAAGTTCTAATTTTATTCGAGGACGGTTAGTAATATCGAAAATATGCCACTTTCCAGAGACTGCATCAATATTTGCAGTGCGAACGAAAACTTCGTCAATGAATCTACGGGGTGAGGCGGTTTTTAATAACTAACAGCCAGGACAGATTCAGAAAATAAAATTGTTTTTTAAAATAATTCTGATAATAGTAAATTAGGTATAGAAAATTTCTAAATATTTTAAAATTTTTAACGCACGTAAGCAGACAAGTCTTGTTCGTAAATATGCTTGTTATAGCAGGAATATTGCAATTTTTGCTTTTCCTTCTTAGTCTACTTTCGCATCATTCTGATATTTCTTTCCCCGATTCAAAGGCAAGGCTGGCGTTGGTAATACATCAATATATCAACAGCATATTGCAATACGTTCTCTATCGCATTCTTATAACTTCGACGTTTAAACGGAGCGCGTGTTGTACGAGGGAAATCCTAGAAGAATTTCTTAATAAAAATCGGAATGTTATTGCAGTATCTCGAGCAATATCTTTAGGAAGGTTCGTGAGGTTTCCAAATAAAACTGAACTATCTCATTCCGTAAGAGCCGAACAAACAACCAGATAATTAAGAACCTGTCGGTGGTGCGGGTGTGAGCGAGTTTGAAAAATAGACTTGGCACGAGCACGAAGTTCACGCCAGGATAAAAAATTTAAGTGTTGTTGTATATGTTAATCATTACTGAAGGGTTATAAAATAAATAAAAGACTTACATTCAGAAACATTTAAAAGTAAATACAAGCGTAAAAGCAGGATGTGGGGAATAAAATGCTAACAAGACTCGTAACAAGGCGTAATTCATTTTTGAGAACATTCACGAGGGGCCAAAAAGATTCCCTAAGAACACCCAACTTGTCTATTGTCAGTAACTAGCGATGAACACTCTTCGTTTTTAGCGGCTTGCAACTTTAGGCGAAAGTTGCGTAGTTGATATACTATCATTTGGGGGGGGGATGTAAAGCAGGTCCCTTGTCCGTTAAACGTTGGACAAATAAAAATTCACTACTCTTCGACAAAGGAGGTTCGGCAACACTTCCAAGTTAATGGTAGCTCGTTCTCTGGCGCGGCGGTGATTGGCCTTAGTAGCGTTGGATAAATAAATTTAAAAATATATTCAGAACTTCAGAAGGCGTTCGTTATCACCTGGTATCAGAAAGCATAGCGTGGCCGTCTAGATCACCTGACTTAACACCTGTTGATTTATTATTTTTTTGGAAACGTTGAACACTGAAGGAACTACGTGACTGAATCATACAGGAATATCAGAATGTCGCCTCTTCAGTCCTGACTTCAGAATAGCAGACTTCATTGGACTTTAAAGCTATATTGTTAAAGTGCAAATCCATAGAGAGCAATTGTTATAAAGGGCGTTAAAAGAGTCAACTATTGGGATTGATTTTGCATCGAAAAGTTAGGCGTAGTAAAGAGTTACAAACTTTATAAACGAAAACTAGGAATTTCGAGGATTCTTCCTAAATATCTCGGAAAATAAGAAAAATAGGGCAACAAATTATACGAATCTTTTTTGTAGAGCATAAAATTATCTATGAAGATGTTCTCAACAACATTTTCTGGTAAATTAGCCGTTTGACTTCCATACGCTCTCGAAGTCGGATGCCAGCTCACAAAAACGCTGGATTTCGACGTTGCTTTCATTCGTCAAGCTCTAACGCAGAAGAGGACCCGGAATTTCTTTCACAAAAGAGGCTTGGTTTTAACGCACTTATCAAGAGCTACTTAGCGTAAAAATACAAACAATTCTTGCCGTTTTTAGTTTTTTCCTATAAAAAACAATTTTAATTATTATTTATTATATCGCTTGTGTATCCAAAAGGCGATCTGGGGATCTTCTGAAAGTCGCATAATCAACCAACAATATCCTCCTAGATGCTCAACGTGTTTCTAATCTGATTTATGAAAGAAATTACTGGATATATCAAGTAACCAATTTTTGCGATTACCTTCAAGTTAGCCGAAGCAGAAGAATCACTGCAACAGCTAGCGATAAAAAAGCCTTAAGAGAAAGAACCATTAGGGCCAGCTTGATTCGACATCGTTTGAACGTCTCTCACTCAAACGACCAGAAATAGACTTATCAAAATAGATCTCCGACATCCGAAATGGACCAGAGAACACCAAAGAAATCGTCTCGGATTCGGTGGAAGACATCTAAATTAGGGTTTCCTCGAGTTTACCCGGCGACGAATCAAAATCGCTTTCGTATCCTGAGAATAATATAATCAAATGTGGCGGAGGTGCTGGGGAACGAAACAATGGTAGAACGGGTTCACTTTGGAGGGCCTTTTCTTATGGTTTGAGGTCGCACTGAGACCAATTTTTCAACACAGCTCAGATCTAGAAGGAACAACAAATTACTTAGGAAATATTTTGGAACAAGCTAATTTACTTATAGCCCAAAACCATGGTCCTGATTTTGATTTTATGGACGATAACGCTAGACCTCAGGAAGCGAATGTCAATACATTTTTTTAATCCATAAATGGCTAGGATGATAAGCCAGCTCAATCCTCGGACTTAAATCCTATTGAGCACCTTTGGGGTATACCTAATCAGGGCTATTCCAGTTGCCAGTTCAACCACAGATGTAGGATGAACCTCAAAATGTGGGGACAAATTCCGATGGCAACAATCAATAACCTTATAAGAATCGTGCCTAGTCGATGTCAATAAGTTGGGCAGTCAAAAGGAGCTCCAACCCTTTAAGATTTATGTAGTTTTCGTATTTTCAGCTGTCCAAGTTGCTCTAAAATCGGATAATTTTTAAGCATTTTACAATCATTTGAAATAGTTCCATTTTGGAGGCGTCTCATTTAAAATTATGAGCAGTAAAATTTATTTTCAAAGTCAATGAGCTGTTACACATTATTTAAATGGTGTCAGCCTTGAATTATACATCGACAGAACGAAGAAAGAAATAAAGTGGAAACGTTTAACCGCTTTGATTATAAGTGTAATACAATAGAAAAATTCGCGTTTGTATCTCGACTTTTTTCCTAGTTATATTCATTATATTTAGCTATTAGTAAATACACGGTAAAAATAGATCTTCGCATTTACTCCGAAAATATGTAAAATGTTTCCCATGGATTGAAACTCTGGGTTGCACAGTTTAAAAATACTCTCTTTCCCGAGATTAACGATTTTATAAATGCAGACCCACAAATCTCAGACACTACACATAAATACATAGTTTCGGTGTCTGATTAATGATGTTTTGATGCGGGTGTTTTGTTTTTGTAGATTTACTGTAACTATATATAAAATTTCGTGTGTGTGTGTAAGTATTATCGGCTGTTAATAACGCATTTGTACGAATTTATAATTACGAAATAGTTTTGTTTAGAAAAATGCGAAAGCAGTCCAAGGCGGATGTTTTTTGTTGGGATTATTTTGAAAATTATCAATTTTTTTCGAAAACCAAAACGAAATTTTAAGTATTTCTTTTTTGGATTTGCATCACAAATGCAGTACGCAAAATGGTTTTGTTGCGGCTGTCATCAGTATGGAGCGGGAAGGCGCACACCCACACCCTCACATGAGAGTTTCCTAGTTGCTTTAAAACAAAAGCGAGTAAATTACACTCTCATGTGTCGGAAACATTTAAGTGATCGATTGCGGATTTCAGAAGTTACGATGGTTCTGTTCTGTTTCTCTCTCTCATTTTTGATATTATGTTATATTTAGTGGTTGAAAAAAACGCCAAACCGCTTACTCACGACCTATTTGGCAAATTAAACAGAACTATATTGGATTACTCTATAAGAGCAAATCCGCCCCGAAAGAAACTGAACGCATTAACCTTGGTTTCCCTGAAAGTAAAATATTTACATCAAACATTCTGCCTATACCCTATTTGGGTAACAAACTTCCTAAATATTGATTTTATTATTCAACTTCATATATCACCTGCCAACGTCCGCTCCTTCCTTCGAAGCTCTGCGTAATTCCCTAGGTAAACCTTACAAGAAGTGCGTATGTAACGGGCAAGATATTGACCGCAATACAAATTGCTTGAATACAGGGTGCCTCAATTAAAACAGAAACTATCTAAGATGCCCTAGTAAAAAAATTAAAATTTTGTTTCGAGTTATTTCGTGTTAAAGACTGTAAGTGCCTTGCAGATAAATTGTTTTTTATTTTCACCTACACCAGCGAGTGAAGAAATCGTGCCACATGTTGTGAGGCTCTCAAGCGTTTCTAAATGTAAATCGAGATGTAAATAAATATGATATTTAATATACAAGGGGGCTATTGAGTGTGCATGTGGGCTGTTGGTAAATAATTATGTTACTAAATCAAAGGGAATCTCTAAAATACTAAGCGAGATCGAGGTGGTAAACAACTTAAGAAGGAACAAGAATTTAAACAAAAATTAAGCTGAGCGTGGTTCTATAATTATACCGACATAAATATGTGGGCATTATTATTTATTTAATTAATGTGATTAACAATTCTAACCAGTTTTTCCGGGGTTTTAACTTCGCCTCATTAATATTAATTCTTTAATGGACGAGTGAGGCATCGTTTATTGGCGCCTTTAGGAGATTCACCCTATAATTAAAAGATTACCTACTAGGAATACAGATTATTTTAATTATTAGTGAATGAGAAACGGGCGAATTTTTTTGTTACCACCAAAATAAAAGTAGATTTGATAAAATAAAAATATTTAAAAAATAAATGTCGGCAAAAAATATCAATATAAATTTTTAAAAATCTTGATTTTTTTTATAAAGGAAAAAAAATACAAAAATGTCAAAATGTACTCTGCAACTTCCGAGGCTAGGGGCAGCCTTAATTGCTGTATTTCGTCCTGCAACAAAATTTCTGCCAGTCACTATATTTACAGTTCAATTGCGCGTGTTAAATCTTGCTTCAAAAATAAACTAATAATTCCGAGTGTTGTTTACTTATACTTATTTTGATTGGGTAAGTACTTAACAACGAACACAATTATAGCGATTACCTAACTATAAGTACGTTGTTTTTTCTATTAAAATTATTCAAAATATATCCAATTATGATGATAATTTTTTTTATCGCCGTGAAATTTATATTAACGTCCTGGCGGATTGGATTACTGCAGATCATCATCCAACAAATCCTTCCGCATCCCTGGGGGTCCAGCGCATTTTGTGACAGTTACTCACACCCTCCACCAATAGCTTCTAACTCAGCAGTTCGTATGTAGAATCGCGCCCCAGAAACGACAACGATAAATCACGTTTTATTGTCACCTGCGACAAATTGGACGCGGCAGGTTATCGGATATGAGGTAACAAGATACTTTTGATGCTCAACAAAGTGGACAACCCAAGAATTTTTTATTTTTCTTATTAAGTACAATTCTGTGCATGGCGTGTATTTTATTTTTATGTACAGGGTGTTTTTGAGTGATCGGCAGTCTGATGTGGCCGGTTCAGGAAACACCCTGTACACGGAGATCAAGAAGTTCATATTCCGACAGCTTTAGAGCACCTTCTTAAAAACCACCACCCTGTATAGTGCACGAAGGGAATTGGAGGTCGAAGAGGCAAGCGATTCGCCTTAAACGAAAAAATGGACGTCGCAATTTTAATAAACAAGAATAATGATGATTATTTTTTAAATTGGGTGCGAAAAAAGCTAATAAAACTTTACAGTATAGGGTTTTAGTAGTTTGCGTTATTCCGTCGCACTGTTTACACCGCCTTGTAAATGGCTGATTGGGGAAGGAAATAACGGAAAATTGATAATCCTCCGGCTCCCTGTGAGGGGCGAAAACTTTTAAATGTTAACTGGTATTTTTCATCAAGCCCGTATTTTCCAGATTATTAATCGCTAAGAAACAAAATCATATTGTATGTATTCCAGAATCTTAAGTTTGTTACGTAATTTAATTGTATTTTTAACTCCTGTAGGGGTTAAACCATAAAAACCCATCAATTTGCTCAAAATAATTGTTTACTTTGGATTGAATAACAAGTTACGAGATACACTTTCAGCTCAGGGTAAGTTTTTTACAACGCACTGCTCAACATTAATGAATTTCCTACAGCATTTGGAGACAGTGGGGGCTTATCGCGATTACTCACACAATTGAAAACAATTGTTCAAGCTACTGTTACGCATTGGTTTGAGATTTAAAAATCACTATTTGAGGAAAAAAACATATTATTTCGGTATCAGCATCTGTACTTTGCTTGTATATTTATAGATCTATTTATTTACATATACAATGTTTCATGTAATAAAATGGTTTCGTATTTGTTTCGATATAATTTGTTTTTAACGCACAGCCTGATAACCTGTCTGATAATGCGCGATTTTGTTGATATAAGATAGCAATAATAAATTGATAGCAAAAATAACATTTTCTCCCATCTAGATAAAAAATACATGCGCCACATTCTCGCTATTTTTTTAATTTGAAAATTGATTACGAAATCATGAAACGAAGAGCTTTGGATAGTAATTCGTGATTTTCGGTCGATAAATGTTCAAAGCGCACTGTTATCAATGCATCCCTCAGGTCTAGGCGTGGAATTACTACCCTCGGAGAAACATTAGGGTGCCCTGCGTTCCTTAGTTCTTGTACAGTCGAGACAAAGGTTCTCTCACTGGGAGCAGGTATATTTTTTCTAGTGAAATAAACTAGCTTGACGTGCGTTTTATCGGCTGCACCGTAACAGAGCGTTACGGGAATTTTGTTTTGTATTTTTTATGAAACCGAATGTGTCAAAAAGTGACGTTTATTAAATATTGCAACGACACTTGTAAATTGAATTGGCCCAATTCCAAGTGCAGCCAAACAATTAGCTCCAGCTAGCTACAGCTTGGTGGTGAATTCGTTGAAGCCTTGTTTTAGAGAACTGGGATAATATTGAGAGGAATATATGGGCGCCAGAGTATTTATAACTAAATACACAAAAGTTTATCGGAAACACAATTAGGTATTTACTACATAGACTAGAAAGAAAAGAAAGCTGTGAATTTAACAAGTTTAATCTTACAAATTCTTTACAATAAACAATGACTCAGAAATAAATATAATTAAAAATTGAAAATATGAACAAAAAACAATATGAATAAAAATTACAATTTAACCAATTTCTCTGTCTGTCCGTTTTACTGTTGTAAAGGCTTACTCGACGGGAATGAACTAAGACGGAAGGAGTTCTCCTAGTAGCGATGAATCCTGCGAGTACTCGAGGTTGATGAAAAGGTTGCGAGATCCTGTCTCCACACTCTTGCTCAGTCCAGAGTGTCCAGGTTCCAACCAAATTTATTACTTTCCGGGAACACCCAATATCTCCTTACTTCTGATGTTGTTAACTCAGTATCGATTTCCAATGAGTCAAATTTCCAGAAAGCCAGAAGTCATGAAATAAGGACAGAACAGTTGAGAAAAGGAAATAGAGAAATAAAACTAGGTTGAAAATTATTTCAACTAGTGAAAAAAATAACAAAGTTCCGGCAATATAGTTAAATTACTAGATAAAATTCACAAAATTAATATTTCTTAATATTACAATAGAAAAAAATTATCAAAATGACACAAGATATTAGAATTTGTAAAATTACCAAATTTACATAACAATACGGTATCTGACACCAATTACTAAACAATTTGAATTACTAACAAAATAATACTAAAATTCGAACACAAGAATTTAGTAAGATTGCAAAACTTCACTATCAGTTCGTTAACAAATAACCTAACTTGATTGAATTTGTCCTATAGGTTGAAAACCATGAGGAGACTGTAATTTTCAAAGGACTATAATTTAATGTCAGATTTGTACGGGACAATTTAAAATTAGAAACGTTAATGAAGTAATAACTCTAAAGATTCAGATATTTAATATTAATAACAAAATAATTGGTAACAATAATCACAATATTGAAATAAATTCGAAATTTTAGCACACATAAAGATTTCAAGTTAATATTTTACTAATAGTTTAACGGTAAAAATATCAAAAATTAATATATGAAATACCGATAATGTCTTTCGCTTTCCGACGGACAAAAATGAATGAACTTATGCCTAATTCAAAATGGCAGGAAATACGTAAAACCAAGGCAAATCTACACTCTTGTAACTTACACGAAAATTAAGGAATGAACTAATAATAATAATTTGTCAATAATAAAAAAATATAGAACTGTGATAGCGTGAATATGATGAAAAAAGGAACCAGAAAATCGGACTTCTGTCACATCCGAAGCAAGTGATCAAATGTACTACAAATTGATTAATTCAAATATAAGAAAAAAATACTATAGATCACTTGCCCCGTATGCTTTGGAAGCTCCTGGACAGAAATCTGGAGCTCTGGACAGTAAATAAATTCGGCAAAAACCTAAGTCTCAAGTGGACTTCCTTCGCTATCCAAAACCAGTGTAGTTTTCCTTTTTCCAGCTTATATGAACCACAGTCGAACCTAATAACAATAAAAATCCACACAGAAATTGTTCTATGTATGAAATAACGATAATCTGCAAGTTTTACTTACAGCGATAGTTTATACAATTTAAATATTATATAACGTGTCAATTAACAATAATTGAACCACGAAAACGTCTACTTTAGACAAGATACGGTAAAACGGAAATGGGAATACCCATCCACGTGCTTAAAAAACAGTGTTACTAGATAATTATCTGAAAATAATCCAAAATATGGAAATAATACGAAATACGGTAATTATTTTGACAAATTATTATTTTTACTATAGCACAATAAAGCTGAAGCAATAATTAATAAGCAAATTTTATGAATAGCGATATTTAAGCGACTACAAGAAATGTATGACCTACCTAGGTAAAATTCGAAAGGCAAAAGACGCTCTCTCTAGCCGGGGACGAGCCTCGTTCACAACGTTCATCCGCTGTGACGTTTTTGTTGTATTTTTTTTTACCACATACCGATCAAATGCGAATACAGGGTTATTCAGTTGTGAGGAGTCATATTTTAATACGCAAAATAGAAACTATAACCTGCTGTAACGAATTGCAACTTAAATCGTTACAATATATGGGATGTTCCAAAATTTATTCTATTATCTTTAAAACCTAAGGGAAAAAAGTGGTGTACCTTGATTCTTTTACGCCTGGTAAATTATGGCTGTCGATTTTTTTTATATAAATCTAACTCCCGATTGGCTTGTATGTAGAAAAAACATTGTACATATAACAATCCTCTGAAGTCGACTTGTATGTATTAAACTTTCCTCTTGCTGAAAGAATTTGCAGCCAGAATGTCGAGGCAGCCCTTTTAATCAATATGTTCCTGAAATAAACATATATATTTCCTGCAATCGTGCCACTTAATTCTAGACTGCTTACCTCAATTATGTTATGTAAATCTAGCGCCTCATTTTCAATGGGAAGTCAGTATGCATTTGCGTTAAAATTATACGATAGTATTTTCCGAGGTATTTTCTTTTTTTTCTAAAATTTTTAAAATAAAATTGGAGACTATACAAAGCGACCAAAAATTGTCTTCCGATAACCTAAGAGGCTAATGGACAATGGTGCAAAAATAATGGTACCGTTTCATAAGTATAAAATTTTTCTCCAAAAATGTGGGAAAACCTAGTAGGAGACAAACAAACAAAATCTTAATAGATAAACATTATTTTTTACTTTTTAGTTCGGTTTGCTCGTGTTTTTTTAGTTTTTTTTAACTATATTTTATTTTATCCTGATGATCCTGGTGAGGACCGATAACAATACAATAATTTGACAACTTTGTCCTAGTCAACGGAAATTTTTTTGACATTTTTCAATTCAAATTTTTTTCAAAATCTTTGAATTCAATGGAAAATTTTTTAGATACATGTCCAAAAAGTGACGTTTATTAAGTATTTAGGATGTTCCAAATTTCCATCGCTTATCTTCAAAACTAAAGGAAAAAGGGGGTGTACCAAGATCCTGTTACATTCAATATACGCCAAAGATTTTAGCTGTAATAATCAAGTAAAATAGATTTCAGAAAACTACCAAGTAAAAACAATGAACAGGAAAGGCCGAAAATGGAACAAGTTATGATAATCACAAAATCTAGTAGGAAAATTGTTGCGACCAAGCATATTTTTACTAATTATTTTTCTGTTATATTTATATAAATTTTGGTCTAATAAGTTTCTCCTCGAGTTTTTTTCGTTCTGTTTTGACTATTAAAAATGACGAACCTTCTTGAATACGCCTCACAAACACGCTCTGTTACGGAGCAGCCGATAAAATGCACATCAAGCTAGTTTATTTTACCAGAAAAAATATACCTGCTCCCTGTGAGAGAACCTTTGTCTCGACTGTACAAGAACTAAGGAACGCAGGGCACCCTAATGTTTCTCCTAGGGTAGTAATCCACGCCTAGACCTGAGGGATGCATTGATAACGGTGCGCTTTGAACATTTATCCACCGAAAATCACGAAATTGTTTTTGATGAATAGAATTTTGAAATTACAAATATAGCAAGATTATGGCGAATGTATTTTTGATCTATAGGAGAAAATGTTATTTTTGTTATTAATTTATTATTGCTATCTTATATCAACAAAATCGCGCATTATCAGTCAGGTTATCGCAGCCTGTGTGTTAAAAACAAATTATATCGAAAACATACGAAACCATTTTGTTTGCGTAGTCTATTGTATGAAACATTGGATATGTAAATAAATAGATCTATAAATAGCAAAGTACAGATGCTGATAGCGAAATAATACGTTTTTTCCTTTAAAATAGTGTTTGTTTTTTAAATATTGAACGAGTGCGTAACAGTAGTTGAAACAAATGTTTCCACTTGGGATAATGTAGAAAATTCATTAATATTGCAAACAATTATTTGGAGGAGAACATCTCTTTTCCACATTGAATTTGTTGATCTCTCGGTGCATTGTAAATAATCAAACTATGCGCTTGTCACGCGGTTACCTATTTAAATAAAAAATAGAATTTAAACCAACTGATGCGACTGCTGAAAGAACTTTTCGCCTTTGCGCCACTCCTGAGTCCTGAACGCTCCTTAAGGAGAATCGTGAATGTTTAAAGACATTGCCGTGGTCCGTGTTTGACTTCAAAGAGCATTTTTCGCGCCACCCCAACAAGCTCCCCCTGCCAGGGTATTATCGACTACGTAGACTTTGGGAACAATTTGAAGTAAAAATGTACACCCTAATTCTATTTCAGTCCCATCCAATTTTCTATCAAACGTTAGTGCATGTGGAATCTTTTCACATTAATTATGAAGGAAAATGTTTCATAACCGGGGGTGATTTGGGGCACCGCGCAACTTTACCGTATAATTTAATAATAATTGAATAGTATTACGTGCCTACTTGTTTTTTGTTGTTCACCATATCCTATGTTTACGATCTAACCATATCCTGTTAGTAATTATTAGTAGTCGCATTTTAGGATTTTCAGTTTTTTGACCCGGATCGTTATAAATAGAAGTGAGTGTGATCAGCACTAGTTATTATCCTTATATGGTAATAGCTTCCTGTTTGCCTGGGTATCAAATAAATACCAGTTACACAAAATATGGATATTTTTTGCGAACGCGGTTTATGTAAAAATTAAGAGATACTAGGCAAGCAATACAGGGCGCGACCGAAAATCGTAAACGTAAAGTTTTTCTT
The DNA here is from genome assembly GCA_963680705.1 of Rhagium mordax. NCBI lineage: Eukaryota > Metazoa > Arthropoda > Insecta > Coleoptera > Cerambycidae > Rhagium > Rhagium mordax. Next base: position 73,731,166 of record OY796660.1, on the reverse strand, counting down.
TAAGAGGGTAGTTTTCCAAAAAAAAAAATTATAACTCGGTTTGGCGTTACGCGTTCGACTTGCGATACCATCAAGAGTTAGAGCGGGGGAGATTTACTGCTCAATTACAAACTAAAGCAGACTAAATATAGGTGCAATTAGTTATACATATTCAGTAATTACATTGTACGGAATGCTATAAACAAAACTGACGTCTTAATGGAAACGCTCCACTATATTACCCGAACATTGTGTAGTGTTTTGGCTGCCGTTACCATTAACTGTAAATTGCAAAGTCGGTCTGAATCCTCAATAATTTTGGGGCTGGTAGCCAGGTGGATAACAAATTAAGTTTGCAAGTACTTAGCTCAGGGAAGCCGAAACGTACCTAATTGTTTCCACTGAGATTTCTGTTGTTGGGTTGTTGGGACGAAGTATTTAATTCGATTTTTACGTAAAGGCATGCGGTTTTGGTCGCTGTTTCTGCGTAAAATTTGAGGTGAGGCACGCCCAAAAATTGGTCCATTGCGAATGACAATTCAGATCAGTTAATTTGATTCCTGATTAGATCAAGTTGCTGTAAAAAGAGAAAAATTAAGCAAATTAAATTTCAGAAAATTAAAATAAACGACAATAATGTCGGACCACGGCAATTAAAGGCTTTGCCAGACGCGGAGAGAAGCCTCTTTTATATCATTTCGTTGGATAACCATTGATAACGATTGATAAGTGAACCAATTGTTTGCGTTGCAACGACACTTGTGAATTGAATTGACCCAATTCCAAGTGCAGCCAAACAATTAGCTCCAGCTAGCTACAGCTTGGGGGTGAATTCGGTGAAGCCTTGTTTTAGAGTACTGAAATAATATTGAAAGCAATATATGGGCGCCAGAGTATTTATAACTAAATTCACAAAAGTTTATCGAAAACACAATTAGGTATTTACTACATAAACTAGAAAGAAAAGAAAGCTGTGAATTTAACAAGTTTAATCTTACAAATTCTTTACACTAAACAATGACTCAGAACTAAATATAATTAAAAATATTGAAAATATGAACAAAAAAAAATATGAAAAAAATTACAATTTAACCAATTTCTCTGTCTGTCCGTTTTACTGTTGTAAAGGCTTACTCGACGGGAATGAACTGAGACGGAAGAAGTTCTCCTAGTAGCGATGAATCCTGCGAGTACTCGAGGTTGATGAAAAGGTTGCGAGATCCTGTCTCCACACTCTTGCTCAGTCCAGAGTGTCCAGGTTCCAACCAAATTTATTACTTTTCGGGAACAGCCAATATCTCCTTACTTCTGATGTTGTTAACTCAGTATCGATTTCCAGTGAGTCAAATTTCCAGAAAGCCAGATGTCATGAAATAAAGACAGAACAGTTGAGAAGAGGAAATAGAGAAATCAAACTAGGTTGAAAATTATTTCAACTAGTGGTAGATGAAAAAATAACAAAGTTCGGCAATATAGTTAAATCACTAGATAAAATTCACAAAATTAATATTTCTTAATGCTACAATAGAAAAAAATTGTCAAAATGACACAGCAAGATATTGGAATTTGTAAAATTACCAAATTTACATAAAAATTCGGTATCTGACACCAATTACTAACAAAATTGAATTATTAACAAAATAATACTAAAATTCGAACATAAGAATTTAGTAAGGTTGCAAAACTTCCCTATCAGTTCGTTAACAAATAACCTAACTTGATTGAATTTGTCCTATAGGTTGAAAACCATAAGGAGACTGTAATTTTTAAAGGACTATAATTTAATGTCAGATTTGTATGGGACAATTTAAACTTAGAAACGTTAATGAAGTAATAACTCTAAAGATTCAGATATTTAATATTAATAACAAAACAATTGGTAACAATAATCACAATATTGAAATAAATTCGAAATTTTAGCACACATAAAGATTTCAAGTTAATATTTTACTAATAGTTTAACAGTAAAAATATCAAAACTTAATATATGAAATACCGATAATGTCTGTCGCTTGCCGACGGACAAAAATGAATGAACTTATGCCTAATTCTAAATGGCAGGAAATACGTAAAACCAAGGTAAATCTACACTCTTGTAACTTACACGAAAATTAAGGAATGAACTAATAATAATAATTTGTCAATAATAAAATCGATATAGAACTGTGATAGCGTGAATATGATGAAAAAAAGGAAACCAGAAAATCGGACTTCTGTCACATCCGAAGCAAGTGATCAAATGTACTACAAATTGATTAATTCAAACAGAAGAAAAAAATACTATAGATCACTTACCCCCTATGCTTTGGAAGCTCCTGGACAGAAATCTGTAGCTCTGGACGGTAAATAAATTCGGCAAAAACCTAAGTCTCAATTGAACTTCCTTCACTATCCAAAACCAGTGTAGTTTTCCTTTTTCCAGCTCATATGAACCACAGTCGAACCTACTAACAATAAAAATCCACACAGAAATTGTTCTATGTACGAAATAACGATAATCTGCAAGTTTCACTTACAGCGATAATTTATACAATTTAAATATTGTATAACGTGTCAATTAACAATAATTGAACCACGAAAACGTCTACTTTAGACAATATACGGTAAAACGGAAATGGGCAAACCCATCCAGGTGCTTAAAAAAAGCAGTGCTACTAGGTAATTATCTGAAAATAATCCAAAATATGGAAATAATACGAAATACGGTAATTATTTTGACAAATTATTATTTTTACTATAGCACAATAAAGCTGAAGCAATAATTAATAAGCAAATTTTATGAATAGCGATATTTAAGCGACTACAAGAAATGTATGACTTACCTAGGTAAAATTCGAAAGGCAAAAGACGCGCTCTCTAGCCCGGGACGAGCCTCGTTCACCACGTTCATCCGCCGTAGCGTTTTTGTTGTATTTTTCTCTACCACATACCGATCAAGTGCGAATACAGGGTTATTCAGTTGTGAGGAGTCATATTTTAATACGCAAAATAGAAACTATAACCTGCTGTAACGAATTGCAACTTAAGTCGTTACAGCGTATTTATATGATTTTGGTCCTTAACAAAAATAATTGTAACGGTTTCGTTCCGAACCTGTTCCTTCCGGTGCGGGTTCCTGCTGACGCAACATATGGTGGGCAACCCAATTAAATATCGTCTTTTAAAATATTAACTAGCCTTTATTCTTAGATCTCTGGCCGGTAAATCCCTTTTATTTATTTTTCCCTCACATGAATACAAAATAAATTCCAAATCAATATTGTTGCATTTGGCCTTTTAAAATACCCACCGGCTTGCGTAAATATTGATTCAATAACATCATTCCAACAGAAAAGCGTATTTTTACAGTTGCTAAATATTTATTTTATCAGGGAAAGGTATAGAGGAAAAATAATAATTTGCGGGAAAATATTCATGCCAGATTTATTATCTATGGATTTTCTCCGCGTTTAAATAATATATTAACGCGTCACGTCAAGTGTTGGTAGTTTGCATTGTCGAGCGGATTTTTCCGTGTGTGGTAAATAAAAATTTAAGTGCGTCACAAAATAGAGAAATCCCCAAATTTTTTTAGATTTTTTTATTTAAATCTATGATTAAAAAAAAAAAATAAAAGTCAGGTTTTGCCCAGCCCTGGGAGCGTCATATGTTTATATGTGTAGTAAAAATCGCTGTTACAAAAGTGGTCAAAATGTGAAATGAAAAATGGGTAAATGCAAATCGTTGGAATTTTCGTCCGCCTCCCGGAGCGCGGTGCAATTGTTTTTCTCTTTTCCCTCTTCATTATTATCTGCAACCGTCATCGGAGAAGTCATCATTAATTGAACTCGCCGAGACAAACAGAGCCTTGGTACTTTTTATTGCCTTCGAAAACAAAAGTGGCAGATCCGTCTTGGTTGAATAACGCCCCAACAACAGGTTGTTCCTGGAGCGCGACTTGCTTTTATACACTCAAGACCCTCGATCCCCACTTTACTGCGGCCTGATCTAATTTTCCCCATAAACATGCCAAACAAAGGAAATGGGTTTTCTCAAAGTTTTATTTCAACGACGTTTTAAATTCACTTTCAATTGTTTCTGCCCGTCTTTGGCTTAGGTCGACGCTGATGCTATTTTTAAAGCCGGCGAATGTTTTGGTCCGTGAGCTCGCGCCTCGGATCTCGCACGTTCGATGTATGTATACAAGGTTTCGTGCTTTACATAAAAATGGAAGAAAAAAACAGTTACAAAAATATACAAAACCAATAAAAAAATAAGGAAGAAAAATATTACAAAATATTAATAAATTTTCCAACTATAAAAAAAATATTGTAGTATTTATTGCCTTTTAGAAACATTGTCTGAAAAAAAATACGTACCTATTTTTTCCACCTATATATTTTATTTTATTACTAAAAGAAATTAAATCCCCATTATTAAGTAAATAAAATTAAAAATAAACTCAGGTAGAACAAGGATGAAATGAAATTATCCTCACAATAAAACAAATAACAGGAAACTTACGTATGGTATACTGAATAGTTAAATAAAAGTTAAAAAAGGATATCATATTGTAGAATAATCTTCCTAAATCAGCTGTAGAATACCTGTTGCAGCAATAGAGGTCATCGGGCCCCACGTTGGGTGCCAATAAAATGTTATGTATTGGGGAAATTTTTATAAAATTATAATTATTATTGTATGTATTGTTTTTATTTTTTATGGTTTTTGGCTGGCGCCTAATGTGGGGCCCGAAAGAATCAAAACAAAACACTATTTATTTATAATTAAATATAAATGGCGACAAAATTCATTTTCGTCCTGCTGGATTTAAATGGATTCCTACTTTAATTCAAACTGTATTGTTCGCTTGACGAAAGTATCTTTGCCGCTCCCACGTGTATTTGATGAATGAATCAGTGCAACCTATTTTTGTTGTTTTTACCTAACGTAAACACGCTGTAAAAAAGCAAATCGATTTATCCTTGATATAAAACCAGCCTGTGTTAAGACTCCAGTTGAAATGTTGAAACGTCAGGGATTGATGGTGAAATTATGTTAATTACGTGTCAGTTATTTTTTTATGGCGATTATAATAAATTTTCATTTCCGTTCATTAAAGATTATCTGAAGTCTAAAGGGCCTTTTTGGTCAAAGTATCTTATCTTTTATCTAAATGAGGGCAGATGCAACTGGGGAGGCTTTCCGCGGCGAGCGAGACCAAATGTGAATATATTACGGAATTCTTAATTAATTTATGGTCATGCTGTGCTGTGTACAGGATGTGTAAAAAGTGTGGACTTTCAAATAAACAATTAACAAAAGTTTTTTTTAAGCAATTTGGCACGCACTTGGGCGCCTTCAACAATTTTTTTTTAAAAGGCAATTCTACTTTTTGTCTGGAAAAATCTGGAAAGCGCGTTTCCAAAACGATTTTGCCTCTTTATTATGCCAGTGTCGTGAAATTTATTCGAACATCTTCCCGTCCGGATATTTCCTATAAATCGAAAAGATAATATTTCATAATAATTCTATTGGTGCCATAAGAGATATCCAGTAACGAAAATTCGGACAGAGCAATCGTGGAAAGAGCTTGTAGCTTCTTCCAGTGTCTTAGATGATGTTTGTCGAGTAAGTAAATTGATATCTTTATTATTCAGACAGCTTAAAGCATTGTATGATAAAATGTTGATCTTCTGATTTACGAATCCCCTATTCATATATATCAAGTTTTTAAACTTTTTAAATACAGGGTGGGAGAAAAGTTATGCATAATGGCAATGCCTCGTAAATTATATATTTGTGGACAAAAAGATTTCTTTTAATTACTATTGTTATTATTTGATTGCAGTAATATGTTTAGTTTGTAATAAGGTTTCAGTCGTCTAAATTGCTATATTTAATTCAGTTCATCAAAGTACAAAATCCTACCTGGTTACCTGGCGACTAGCAACAAAACAGTCGGGGAGTATATTTTCCTAAGCTAAAGCTACACGTCTCTACGTCGCGTCGCTCCTAGAAAAATTTATAGGAATTTTAAATAAAACCGTTGTGAAACTGTAAACAAACCAGAGCTGAATTCAAAGTAGATAATGAAGAAGTAGGCGATATCTGATTTATAGGTAAAGGCAAAATTTTATGCAGATCTCTTAGGAAAACATTTTTCAAAGCAATTTCGATAAAATAAATGTCGAGAATTATGTTATATGTTACCAAAATATATGCAAATAGAGTATCGTAGGATAAATTCAAAGTCAAACAAATTCAAATAGGATTCAAATTCGGAACCAAATAAATGCAAATCGAATTCAAATTTGCTATGAAAAGTTGCCATGAGAAGAAAATAATTTTAAAACCTGTCCAAGAATGCGGGCAGAAGCGGTATAACAACAATATTAAAATCGTTAATTCTGAATCCTGACGAGGAAAATAATAAAAATTGACTGTAAAACTGTAACTATAAATATCGAAAAGGACCAGTTTGAATAAATAAATAAACACCTTCAGCTTACTAATGTATTGATTTTTAAATTTATATTAAATCTTTAATAAATTAAATATATTTAGTTCTACTGAAGCCAGCGCCATCCTTTGGTAGAAGGTTGAATCTGACTATACGTTGCTTCATGGTGGGCAAAATTTAACTTTTAACTACAGTTTATGGGCGTCTTTTGGCGGACTTCTGTTAATTCAATTTTTTTTAATGAAAAATTTTAATACAATTTTTTTTAATGAAAAATTTTAATACAATTTTTTTTTTCAGGTAAGTACGTTTACAAAGGATAAAAGATGTACATCCTAATGTATGTAAGTACATTTTACACATCTATGTTTCTAAAATTAATGCCTAAAATAATTAAAATTGTCAGATTTTTCTGCAATAGATTTCAAGGTCATTTGAAGGTTAAACTTATTTTTTCTTGTCGGAAATTCTAGTTCATCGTCTAGTCTCAACACTGTTAATTTTGAATATACTTGATTTTTTACGTCCAATTTAATGCTCCTTTCAAATCCCAAATAAAAAATATCGCTTCACACTGAAATAAATAAAGTGGCCTTTAAACAACCCTCATCTATGGAAATTCGAGTTTATCGTCAAGTCTCAACACTATTAATTTTTTATATAACTGGTTTAATATTTTCTTTTAAAATGTTTCGAAATAAAAACATCACTTCACGCTAAAATAAATAATGTGGCCTTCAAATGACCCTATGGAAATTTCAACAAAAAGTCTCAACACTTTTTTATGTTTGTGGTTTAGTATTTCCTTACGTAGAATGCTCCTTGGAAATCCGAAATTAAAAATATCACTTCACACCGAAATAAAGAAAGCGACCTTTAAACAGCCTTCTGAACTGTCATCTAGGCAAATTCGAGTTAAGCCTTTTTACACTAGTCATTTTTTATATACGTGGTTTAATTTTTTACGCAGAATTTAATGCTCTTTCCAAATTCAAAATAAAATACATCACTTCACTCTAAAATAAATACAGAGGCCGTCAAACGCCTTTCTGAACTTTCACCTATGGAATTTTGAGCAGTCTCAACACGTTTTTATGTTCGTGGTTTAGCACTTACTTGTGTAGAATTTAATGCTCCTTGGAAATCCGGAATGAAAAATATCACTTCACATTGAAATGAATCAAGTGGCCTTTAAACAATCTTCTCAACTTTCATCTAGGGAAATCCGAGTTTATCGTCAAGTCTTAACGCTATATTTATTTTTTATATGCATGGATTAATACTTTTTTACATAGAATTTAATGCTCTTTTGAAATCCGAAATAAAACATATCGCTTCACGTTAAAATAAATAAAGTGGCTCTCAAATACCTTCCTGAACTTTAATCTACGGACATTTTAGTTCATCGCCAAGCATCAACACTTTTTGATGTTCGTGATTTAGTATTTTCTTACGTAGAATTTAATACTCCTTGGAAATCCAAAATAAAAAATATCACTTCATTGAAATAAATAAAGTGACCTTTAAACAACTTTCTGAACTTTTATCTAGGAAAATTCGAGTTTACCTTCAAGTCTCGACACTGTATTAATTTTTTACATACGTGCCAATACGTGGCTTAATATTTTTTACGTAGAATTTAATGCTCTTTCCGAGACTCTTTCTAAATTCAAAATAAAATACATCACTTCACGCTAAAATAAATAATATTGCCTTCAAATGACTTCTGAACTTTAACCTATGGAAATTTGAGTGCATAGTCAAGTTTCAAAACTTTTTTATGTTCGTGGAAATCCGAAATAAAAAATATCACTTCACACCGAAAAAAATAAAATGACTTTAAACGACCTTCTGAACTTTCTTCTTGATATACTGAATACTGTATTAATTTTTTATATACGTCCTCGTTTAATACATTTTTACGTAGAATTTAATGCCTTTTTCGAAATCCGAAATAAAATACATCACTTCTTAATAAAATAAATAAATGACCTTTGAACTTCAACCTACGGAAATTTGAATTCATCGTTAATTCTCAACACTTATGTAGGTGATTTAGTATTTTTTTACGTAGAATTATACGCTCCTTAGAAATCCAAAATAAAAAATATCACTTCACACTGATATAAATAAAGTGGCCTTTAAACAACCTTTTGAACATTCATCTACGGAAATTCGAGTTTATCGTCAAGTCTTAGCGCTGTATTTATTCTTTATATACGTGGTTTAATATTTTTCTTTATGTAGAATCTAATTGCTCTTTCGGAATTCGAAATAAGAAACATCACTTCATGCTAAAATAAATCAGGTGGCCTTCAAATGCCTTTCTGAACTTTCACCTATGGAATTTTAAGATTAACTGCAAGTCTCAACACGTTTTTATGTTCGAAGCGCTTTATTATGTAGAATTTAATGCACCTTGAAAATTCGAAATAAAAATATCACTTCACTCCGAAATAAATAAACAGCCTTTCTTCCAGGGAAATTCGAGTTTATCGTCAAGCTCACTACTGTATTAATTTTTTATATAAGTCGTCGTTTAGTTCATTTTCACGTAGAATTTAATGCCCATTCGAAATTCGAAATAAAATACATCACTTCATAATAAAATAAATAAATGACCTTTGAACTTCAACCTACGGAAATTTGAATTCCTTGTTGTCTTAACACTTTTTTACGTTCGTGGTTTAGTATTTTCTTACGTACCCAGAATTTAAAGCTCTTTGGAAATCGAAAATAAAAAATATCACTTCACACTTAAATAAATAAAGTGACCTCAACATTCATCTACGGAAATTCGAATTTATCGTCAAATCTCCACACTATTAATTTTTTATATAAGTGGTGTAATATTTTCTTTCAAAATGCTTCGAAATAAAAACATCACTTCACTTTAAAATAAATAAAGTGGCCTTCAAATGACCCTATGGAAATTTGAGTTCAACAACGAGTCTCAACACTTTTTTATGTTTGTGGTTTAGTATTTTCTTACGTAGAATTTAATGCTCCTTGGAAATCCGAAATAAAAAATATCACTTCACACCGAAATAAAGAAAGCGACCTTTAAACAGCCTTCTGAACTGTCATCTAGGCAAATTCGAGTTAAGCCTTTTTACACTAGTCATTTTTTATACACGTGGTAATACTTTTTTACGCTGAATTTAATGCTCTTTCGAAATCCGAAATAAAACATATCGCTTCACGTTAAAATAAATAAAATGTCTCTCAAATACCCTTCTGAAGTTTAACCTACGGAAATTTTAGTTCATCGCAAAGCATCAACACTTTTTGATGTTCGTGATTTAGTATTTTCTTACGTAGAACTTAATGCTCCTTGGAAATCCAAAATAAAAAATATCGCTTCATTGAAATTAATAAAGTGACCTTTAAACGACTTTCTGAACGTTTATCTAGGAAAATTCGAGTTTATCTTCAGTCTCGACAGTATTATTTTTTTACATACGTGGCCTAATATTTTTTTACGTAGAATTTAATGCTCTTTCTAAATTCAAAATAAAATACATCACTTCACGCTAAAATGAATAATATTTCCTCAAATGACTTCTGAACTTTAACCTATGGAAATTTGAGTGCATCGTCAAGTTTCAAAACTCTTGTATGTTCGTTAAAATCTGAAATAAAAAATATCACTTCACACTGAAATAAATAAAATGACTTTTAAACAACCTTCTGAACTTTCTTTCAGGGAAATTCGAGTTTATCGTCAAGCTCAATACTGTATTAATTTTTTATATACATCGTAGTTTAATACATTTTACGTAGATTTTAATGCCTCTTTCGAAATTCGAAATAAAATACATCACTTCATAATGAAATAAATAAATGACCTTTGAACTTCAACCTACGGAAATTTGAATTCATCGTTAATTCTCAACACTTTTATGTACGTGGTTTAGTATTTTTTTACGTAGAATTATGCGCTCCTTAGAAATCCAAAATAAAAATATCACTTCACACTGAAATAAATAAAGTGGCCTTTAAACAACTTTTTGAACATTCATATACGGAAATTCGAGTCTATCGTCAAATCTTAGCACTGTATTTATTCTTTATAAGTATACGTGGTTTAATGTTTTTCTTTACGTAGAATCTAATGCTCTTTCGAAATTCGAAAATAAATCGGGTGGCCTTCAAATACCTTTCTGAACTTTCACCTATGGAATTTTAATTTCAACGGCAAGTCGCAACACGTTTTTATGTTCGACGAAGTGCTTTCTTATGTAGAACATAATGCTCCTTGAAAATTCGAAATAAAAAATATCATATCACTCCGAAATAAATAAAGCGACCTTTAAACAGCCTTCTGAACTTTCTTCCAGGGAAATTCGAGTTTGTCGTCAAGCTCAATACTGTATTAATTTAAAGCTTATTCGAAGTTCGAAATAAAATACATCACTTCTTAATAAAATAAATAAATGACCTTTGAAACTCAACCTACGGAAATTTGAATTCATCGTCGTCTTAACACCTTTTTACGTTCGTGGCTTAGTATTTTCTTACGTACCCAGAATTTAATGCTCTTTGGAAATCCAAAATAAAAAATATCACTTCACACTGAAATAAATAAAGTGACCTCAACATTCAACTACGGAAATTCAAGTTTATCGTCAAGTCTCAACACTATTAATTCTTTATATACTTGCTTTAATATTTTTTTTTACGTAAAATCTAATGCTTTCGAAATTCGAAATAAGAAACATCACTTCATGCTAAAGCTAAAATAAATCAGGTGGCCTTCAAATGCCTCTCTGAACTTTTATCTATGGAATTTTAAGTTCAACGTCAAATCTCAACACGTTTAGCGCTTTCTTATGTAGAATTTAATGCTCCTTGAAAATCCAAAATAAAAAATATCACTTCACATTAAAATAAATAAAGTGACATTTAAACAACCTTCTGAACTGTCATTTAGGGAAATTCGAGTTTATCGTCTCATCACTATTAATTTTTTAGATCTGGTTTAATACTTTTTAGGTATAATTTAATGCTCTTTCGAAATTCAAAATAAAATACATCACTTCGTGACCTTTAAACAAACTTCTGAACTTTTATCCAGGGAATTTTGAGTTTATCGTCAAGTCTCAACACGGTATTAATTTTTTATATACGTGGTTTAATATTTTCTTATCTATAATGTAATGGCTCTTTCGAAATTCGAAATAAAAAACATCACTTCATGCTAAAGTGACCTTCTGAATATTCACCTACGGATATTTGAGTTCATCGTCAAGTCTCAGCACTTTTCTATGTTCATGGTTTAGTACTTTTTTACGTAGAATTCAATGCTCCTTCGAATTTCTAAATAAAAAATATCACTTCACATTAAAATCAATAAAGCGGCCTTTAAGTAGCCTTCTCAACTTTCATCTATGGGTAGTTAGAACATTTAGTGTCAACTCCCAGCACAGTATTAACTTTTTATGTGCGTGGTTTAATACTTTTTTACATAAACTTTAATAGGTACTCGTACTCATTCAAAATCTGAAATAAAGTACATCACTGGACGCTAAAACAAATAAATTGGTCTTCAAATGACTTCCTTAACTTACACCTACAGAAATTCAAGTTTATCATCGACTTTTCAATAATATAAATCAAAGGTACCTAACTGCTAAAAGCAAGCCGTTTCTTTAAATATATATCACTGTGAGCAAAAGAAACGCATATTAATACATGCCAGTTTATTTGTACTACGAGTACTAGACTTATATCAAGGATATTTTTACGTTTCACGGCGAATAATTTATTCTTTTAGTTTAGACCCACTCTGTCCTCGACCTTCATAAATGTTTTGATGCCCAGCTTGCCTAATGTATTTTCATCCATATGTTAACTGAATTTACTACATATTGTACGCGACAAAAACAAACTTACGTAATACTCTTAATCGAAACACTGCCTACCGAATATATCAGGAACGGTATGAAAATGTATCTTTTCTACCTTGAATTTTTGAAGCTTATCAGTTGTTGATACATAGGCGGTGACCTAGTTTTAAAGCCCGGAATTTTCCCTAAATACATTCAGCGGAATTATTCAATTCAATCGGTGGAAAAGTGCCCGTTTGTCGAGTAAATATTTCCAAGCCGAGGCATAAAAGTGTGGGGAGATATTTTTATTGGATTGCTTTGTTTACCTTTTGATAAATCGATTTTCAAAGATGTTTTCATCCCTGTGGAAGCCGGTTTTTTCTTAGCCAGTATTGTGCTTTGTGTCAATTTACGTTCACATTATACAATAAAAGAAACATTATGCGCAATAATAGCATGGAAGCCACAGATGCACCGACCATTAAAGAGGGCCTACGCCAGCAGCTCCAGTTATTGAGTTTACGAGTTTTCTTCCTTGTTGTGATTGCCATGTGTGCTTTTTTGTACGTTCGCTGCAAAAGCAGATTACGTGCAGTCGTTGAAACACTAGAAGTAACTATAGGCAACAAATTATAATTAACTTTAATAGTAATAACGCAACAACCTGTGAGATGCGGAAGCCGTGGGAAGACAACTTCTAAAAATAATTGTACCTAGGTAAATTAATGTGCAGAAATATGTTTTCCTTCCTGTTTAATTAAAGTATTGCCGAGTGAACCGAAACGTTGGAAAAGCTTGTTAATTTTCCTCGATTGCTTGTACGTTCATAAATAGTTTTATTTAGGTTTCATACAAGCAAAAAAATCCAATTTGATGTATTATTTATTATTGGTGCTAAACCATGCAAATATATTAGCAAAAAAATTGAAATTAAATTTATTCACTGCGACTACCACCTACTGAGCGTCCACACAACTCAACAATATCTACTGCGCATTCGCACCACTCAAAGATACCTACTGCGCATCTATACTACTCAAGAATATCTACTGCGCATCCCTAAAACTCAAAGATACCTGCTGCGCATTCATAGAACTCAAGGATACCTACTGCGCATCCACCCGACTCAAAGCCACCATCTGCGCATCCGCACCACTCAAGGATACATACTATGGCATCCATACCACTCAAGGATAAATAAAAAAGATTTTTCAGTTTTATCTCCACTCAGGTGTCCCATTATTATTTTTTCAAATGAGGCTTTAGGCGTTTTAAATTCCTCTGTTTCCACTTTGCTCGCGTATCACAAAATGTGAATGATTAGATAATGACTACTCGCAAATGGTTTATCTCCATCTAAAATTCGATATACTCGCACTCTAAAATATAATCTTCCTCTAAAATATTATCTCACTCTGAATATTATTTTCCTCCAAATCTCTAAATATGATCTCCCTCTAAAATATCATCTTCTATATTATCCCCCTCTAAAATATTTGATATCTCCCTCTAAAATACAATCTAACATATTCTCCTCCTCTGAAATATTTGATATCTCCCTCTAATTATCATCTCCATTTAAAATATTATCCTCCTCTGAAATATTTGATATCTCCCTCTAACATATCATCTCCATCTAAAATATTATCCACTTTTAAAATATTTGATATCTCCCTCTAAAATTCGATATTTTTAAATTGAGATTTGTATGCCCATTTTTAGTGTTACTACTTCAGGGATAGAGATGGATCGTAATAAACATAATTACCCTAAAATTTTAAAATCTTCCTGTTGATATTATCTCCCTCTAATGATTATCTTCATCTAAATATCTATTATCCCTAAATATTACCTCTAAACATCTCTAAATATTATCTACTTCTAAACATCTCCATCTAAAATATTATCTCTCTAAAATAGCATCTGTTATATTATCCCCTCTAAAATATTTGATATCTCCCTCTAGAATATCATCTAAAACATTATCCTCCTCTGAAATATTTGATATCTCCCTCTAACATATCATCTCCATCTAAAATATTATCCCCTTTTAAAATATTTGATATCTCCCTCTAAAATTCGATATTGTTCCTCTAAAATTCGATATTTTTAAATTGAGATTTGTATGCCCATTTTTAGTGTTACAACTTCAGGGATAGAGATGGATCGTAATAATCATAATTACCCTAAAATTTTAAAATCTTCCTATTGATATTATCTCCCTCTAATGATTATCTTCATCTAAATATCTATTATCCTTAAATATTACCTCTAAACATCTCTAAATATTATCTACTTCTAAACATCTCCATCTAAAATATCATCTCTCTAAAATAGCATCTGTTATATTATCCCCTCTAAAATATTTAATATCTCCCTCTAGAATATCATCTAAAACATTATCCTCCTCTGAAATATTTGATATCTCCCTCTAACATATCATCTCCATCTAAAATATTATCCCCTTTTAAAAATATTTGATATCTCCCTCTAAAATTCGATATTGTTCCTCTAAAATTCGATATTTTTAAATTGAGATTTGTATGCCCATTTTTAGTGTTACAACTTCAGGGATAGAGATGGATCGTAATAATCATAATTACCCTAAAATTTTAAAATCTTCCTATTGATATTATCTCCCTCTAATGATTATCTTCATCTAAATATCTATTATCCTTAAATATTACCTCTAAACATCTCTAAATATTATCTACTTCTAAACATCTCCATCTAAAATATTATCTCTCTAAAATAGCATCTGTTATATTATCCCCTCTAAAATATTTGATATCTCCCTCTAGAATATCATCTAAAACATTATCCTCCTCTGAAATATTTGATATCTCCCTCTAACATATCATCTCCATCTCAAATATTATCCCCTTTTAAAATATTTGATATCTCCCTCTAAAATTCGATATTGTTCCTCTAAAATTCGATATTTTTAAATTGAGATTTGTATGCCCATTTTTAGTGTTACAACTTCAGGGATAGAGATGGATCGTAATAATCATAATTACCCTAAAATTTTAAAATCTTCCTATTGATATTATCTCCCTCTAATGATTATCTTCATCTAAATATCTATTATCCTTAAATATTACCTCTA
The DNA here is from genome assembly GCA_963680705.1 of Rhagium mordax. NCBI lineage: Eukaryota > Metazoa > Arthropoda > Insecta > Coleoptera > Cerambycidae > Rhagium > Rhagium mordax. Next base: position 73,715,805 of record OY796660.1, on the reverse strand, counting down.
AACATCTCTAAATATTATCTACTTCTAAACATTATCTCCATCTAAAATATTATCTCTGTCTAAAATAGCATCTTCTATATTATCCTCCTTTAAAATATTTGATATCTCCCTCTAAAACATCATCTAAAATATTATCTCTTCTGAAATATTTGATATCTCCGTCTAACATATCATCTCCATCTAAAACATTATCCCCTTTTAAAATATTTGATATCTCCCTCTAAAATTCGATATTATTCCTCTAAAATTCGATATTTTTAAATTGATATTTGTATGCCGATTTTTAGTGTTACAACTTTAGGGATAGAGATGGATCGTAATAATCATAATTACCCTAAAATTTTAAAATCTTCCTATTGATATGATCTTCCTCTAATGATTATCTTCATCTAAATATCTATTATCCCTAAATATTACCTCTAAACATCTCTAAATATTATCTACTTCTAAACATTATCTCCATCTAAAATATTATCTCTCTCTAAAATAGCATCTTCTATATTATCCCCTCTAAAATATTTGATATCTCCCTCTAAAATATCCTCCTCTGAAATATTTGATTTCTTCCTCTAACATATCATCTCCATCTAAAATATTATCCCCCTCTAAAATATTTGATATCTCCCTCTAAAATTCGATGTTATTCCTCTAAAATTCGATATTTTTGAATTGATATTTGTATGCCCATTTTTAGTGTTACGACTTTAGGGATATAGAGATGGAACATCAAAAATAATAACTTCCCTAAAATTTTAAAATCTTCCTCTCGATATTATCTCCCTCTAAAATATTATATCACTCTAAAGCTTATCTCCCTCTAAATGTGTCTTAAGTGTCCCATTATTATTTTTTCAAATAAGGTTTTAGACTTTTAAAGTCCCTCTGTTTCCACTTTTTTGCTCGCGTCTTAAACATTTCGCCTTCCTGCGGCCTAATGTTCTCTTACGTAAACAAATAAATTATTTGAAAATCTAATGGCATCTGAGCTAATATCTGGCCACGTATTCCATCAGTTTCGCCTGGGTATAATTTCGTGTCCGGCCATTAATCACGAGGGACCACCCCAACCTAATATAATCGAAAATGCAGGCAGGCCAACCAACCCAAATCCATAGACATAAATCAGTTAGTCATCCTGCACTGGCGATGTAAAAATAGACGACGAAAAGACGAGGGAAACTATTTCTGTTCTATTTTTAGCAGATACTACTCTTACAACTAGCATTTTATCCATTTTTTCGTCCACCACTATAAATAGCTGCATATTTACACGTCCTTCCTTACATTCCCAATAGTGCAGCGACAGCCCAAGATGATGGCTAAAATTTCGTATCCTTTGTTTTCGCAACAATTTATTGGTGGGTGAAATTACTCAAATTCAATTTAAAATTAAAAAAAGTGAATCCTAAAGGTTCAAAATAACTTGATTTAAGTTTCTTAAGTCTCCAACCCAAATTAACTTCCCGACCTTACTAATTCGTATTACCTGTCCTCGACAAAACACTTTCGGTACTTAACTGACTAGTGTTTGAATCTTTAATGACACGTAAAGGCAATTTGTGTGGGTTTTCCAAGTTGGTGTACGTTTGAACATGTGTCGTGCTGACAGTAAATTTGTTCTCTGCAGACAATCATGTCATCTACCAACTCCAATAAATTCTTGATTTAAGTGCTGGGAAATTGCTCTCGTCTCTGTTTACTCTGTATTAAAATTGGCGCACCAGCGAGAACACTCGCAGACTATTTCGTTGAATCCAAAAATGTGTTTCAAAAAATTACTCAAGTTACATAATTTATATTAACTTGCGTCTTAAATACGTATGCAGTTCGTGCACCTTGAACCCGTTAATGGTTCATTTGTTGATGAAAAGAATTTACTTGCGTTGAGGCTACTTTACCGTTAGAATTTACACTAATCACGTTTCTAACACCGTGCGTATTTCGTACGTATATTTCCTGTGATAAAATGTATTACTTGCGTCAACGTAACTAAAAAAAATTAGTGAGCCGCGGCTTTCTCATAATTAACATCGGTTGAAAATTTGGGCAAATGGTAACAATACTTTTGACCTGCATGCGTTAATTGGCCTGTATTCTTTAAATTTTTTTCCATAACTTTAGTCCATTGCTTAAGTCGTGAGTTAGAACCTCTAAAATTGAAAATAAATTTGAAACTTGCTAAGTACTCCAAAATGGGAATCTAGAGTTTTTTTAGGACTAGATAATTTTGACTACTCACAAATGGTTTATCTCCATCTAAAATTCGATGTAATCTCCCTCTAAAATATAATCCCCTAAAATATTATCTTACTCTAAATATTATCGCCCTCCAAATATGATCTCCCCCTAAATATTATCTCCCTCTAAAATATCATTTCCATATAAAATATTATCGCCCTTTAAAATATTTGATATCTCCCTCTAAAATTCCCCTGAAATATTAAGATCTTTTAAAATTTATGTTTTTATGCCCATTTTTAGGGTAATAACTTAAGGGATACAGATTGATAATAATAATCATAACTTTCCTAAAATATTAAACTCTTCCACTCTAAAATATTGTCTCCCTCTACATAATTTCGGCACCTCTCTAAAATATTATCTCCCTCTAAAATTTGATATTTTTAAATTGAGATTTGTATCCCCATATTTAGTGTTACAACTTTAGGGGTAGAAATGGATCATAATAATCATAATTTCCCTAATAAAAATCTTATTCTTGATATTATTTCCATCTAAAATATCTCTAAATCTCTAAGTATTACCGCTAAATGTCTCCAAATATTATCTACCTCTAAATATTATCTTCTGTAATATTATCTCAGTCTAAAATATTATCTCCCTCTAAATATGTGATATTATCTTCATCTAGAATCCAATACCATCTTGAAATATTTAATATCTCCCTCTAAAATTTTCTATTATCCCTCTAAAATTCGATATTTTTAATTTGAGCTTTGTATGCTTATTCTAAGTATTACTACTTTAGGGATACAGATGGATCATAATATTCATAGTTTCCCTAAAACTTTCTTCTTTATATCTCCCTCTAAAATATTATCTCTATCTAAAGATTATCTCCATCTAAATATCTAAATATCATCCCTTAACATTATCTCTAAACGTATCTAAATGTTATGTTTATGTTAAGTTATGTCATTATCTCCCTCTAAAATATTATCTCCCTCTAAAATATTATCTCCCTCTAAAATATTTGATATTTTCTCCCTTCAAATTTCGATGGTATCTCCCTAACATCCGATATTTTTAAAATGATATTTCTATGTCCATTTTTAGAATATTAAAATCTTCCTCTAATATTTGCGTTTATCTTCTGATATTTAGGTTCCCAGTCCTTCTTTATTAGAATGCGTTATTCTTGCAATTAACTATTCGAGCTCGAGTGTAACGAATTGATTTAGAACAATTGCACTAGATATCTTTCCCAGTCACATAAGTTTATTTTCCTCTAATAATAGAGGTTTGGTGCCCTTGCCTCCAATTTAGGATTAGAATTAGGATTATTCTTATAACTTTTGTATTTAATGTCTAGTATTTCTTAACTATTATTCAGTTGGCATCTGTAAATTGAGATTTATTTGCCAATTACTTTAGGGATACAAATCTATGTATAGAAATCAGCTTTTAATATCTGTGGTCCAACTTTGAGCGCTGATCTTGGACTAAAGGATTAAACTGCTTACTGTTTCTTGCGCTCTCTAAACCATATTTTGACTATCATTCCAATGAATGAATAAAGACGTACTATTATTAACATTATTTATTACAGAAGTAGTCATTATATTCGAACACTTGCCTGAACAAATATCTCTGCAAACATTTATAATAAACAATACTCAGTATTTGAATTGAAATGTCATTATCGTGTCATCTTAAAAGATAACCTTGGGCCTATTATTATTAGAAATATGCGAATAAATATGATACAAAACGATTATACATTGTTTATAACTGCAATAGAAAAACCTAAGCAAACAACGACTTTTGCCACCTGTGATGTCGGTGTAGATTGTTTATTCGGCGAAAAAAGACTCTTATCTCTGTCATTAATTATAATTATAAACAGTTGTTTTGTTTTATTAATATACCACGTAAGTAGATGGATAATAACTCCAACGTACTCTGGAATATATTTAATTGCTTATAACCAAAATTTGAAACGCTGCGAAAATTAAGCCATGAGGAGAAAAATTGCCCCGGACTTTTTTGTAGAGAATTAAATTTACTGTAAAAAAGTTCGCGGCAGCATACCAGCATCGCCCACCCGTTAGCTGTGGTAGGCGCTCAAAGATTTTATATTTATTTTACGTGCAACGGTTAATTACTTCGTTGCGCATTCGCCAAATTGGACCATACGCCGCGACAGTCAAAATAATCTGTTTAAATACGCATTATAATATTTAGAGCTTGATAGAAAATCACTTGATACATATTTAATTTGCTCCAAGTTTATTCCTTGCTCGAGAAAAAATTATTAAACACTTTGAGCGACTCCCACGCCTAAGGGACGAAAGATATTGCTGCGTCGTCGCGGACTTTTTTGTAGCAAATTTAATTCTCTACAAAAAACACGCGAAGTTATTTCCTCTACCAGGTTTGGATTTCGCAGAATTTCAAGTTAAAGATCGGGAAACACAATTTCTCAGCAATTTTTTAAATTTAACTCGTTCTCGGCTTCGTACGACTGGCCTATTACCTTTCCTTGAGCGTCACTACATCGTGCCTAATACAATAATGTATTTTGGACGTGTGTGAAATTACGCAGATATTTATGCGTCAATTTAAGTCAGGGACGTCTGGTGGAACAATCAAGATAACAATACAGTTCAACGCATTGTGCGGCTCAAGTGGCTCGTGCTACCTGTCTGAGTTCTTCAGCGTAATACGAGACATGCCAGTGCTTATTACAGGAAGCTGACATATCTAATATCGTGACAAGTGGAGGTCGTGATGTTTCGCGTATCCAGCATCATCCAATCCAAATCCAATAGCTGGCTCTCCAACTTGATAACATATTTGACAACTTACTTTATTGCTCCATTTTCACTTATATACAATAAAGTTCAAGTTCTACTAGCTTAATGAACAACAATGTGTATTTGCAAATTTTTTCGGACTAATTAGGTTTTAATTAAAAATTTTAATTAAAGCAATTCCGCCCCTGTCGAAATTAATTAAAACTAATTCCAGGGCAGAAATAGCCCCTTTAAGTAAATACATTTTTAATGAAAATCACTTTTGTTTCAATATTTATTTTCGGCTTGGTACGAACCTCTACTGGTGACGTTGCGCACCCGCGCGGAGCTCGCGGAGTAATAATTAAAGATTAGAATGAAAGGCAAGCCGGATGAGTGTTTCCAACTAACACACATTTATTATTTTTCTGGTCGTAAATCGTTGGCCAATTGGGTTATTAAATTACTTGTCGTAAATAACGACAGTAAGCTTAATTATGGATGCTAAGCCAATAAAACTAGCTTTTAATTAAATATGTAAGGAACACACAACCATTCATATGATTATTTTCACATGGTTAATGGGTATGAATATTAATATTGACGCAAAGCATGTGAATCGAGGTTTTACAGATTACAAGAATTTGGGAATTTACTTTTTTAAATCGCTAATTTGGCTAGGTACGTCAGTGGCGGACTTGGTCCAATACAAATGTATACATAATGAATTTAGCCCAATGACCGAATTATTTGAGTAGTAAGACACTTAAACTCCGGATATAAACCCACTTGATTTTTATATTTTTGGGCTACCATGATTAATTCAAATAGTAACACTAGTTCTTGTTTCGTGCCCATTGCACTCTCGGCCTAGTGGGCCTGGTTCCGTTTTGGCTACTATAATTAATTGGCACATGTTAACACTAGTTCATGGGAGAGTCATCTTGTTTTGTGACCATTGCACTCTTGGTCTAGTGGGCCATGGTCTGGCTACTGAGTTCAAAGTCAATGAAACGAAGTAATACTAGTTCTTGGTAGGAATATTATTATTATTATATACTTATAAACAAAAAAAAGGGGGGGGGATGCATATTTTCTCCCTATCTTCATCTTTTTCTACGGTCTTACAATAGAGAAAAGAAAATTTAATTCCCTACTACGATGCGCAATCTAACAGCATAATTTACATTCCCGTAGATTTATGTGCAACATTCATACGTTCAGCACCTACGTACTACATACATAAAGTTTCGTTTACCGGAAAGCTGTGTACTACATCATACGTTACAAATGATAAACTGTCGATTAGTCTAAACAGTTAGGCTAATGAATCCTCGTAATCGTGACAGATACACCGATAGTAAACATTCGAGTGCATTAAATCATATCATCGATTATACATCATGTAGACGAGGTCTGCCAAACTCAAACGAATATATATTTTTGAGAAAATATTTACTGGGTTGGTTAAAAAACCTTCTTTCTACTTACTTGATTCGATTGTTTTTCGTTTCCGTAGCGAAAACCAAAAATTATATTCATACCATATTAATCAATCACCCAGTACATTGCTTCAGTCACCTTGTGTGCCAGACGGAATACAAATAACAACTCCAAAGCGAAATAAACAAATAAAAAAAACGACTTGTTTCGAAACCAATGATTTTTCGACTAAGTACACATACATGGAGATAGCAAACAGTTATCTGTTTTAATGGTAAATATTTATGTTGGATGAGTTGTTGTTGCATCATTATGTACTAAAAAGTAAAGAAGAGTGCAAGTATGGTAAACATTTGGTTTATTGATTGCTAATAAATTGCTGAAAAGTAAATGCGAGAGTAAACATTAATCAATCCCAGTACAAAGTTGAAACTGTCGCAATGGGTCAGATTGCGCAATTTGGTGTGCGTGTGTAGCCGTTTCACAAAAATCTCTTGCAACACGTTATATATTCTAGATATGCCATAGAGTAGAAAATAACAGTAGACGATACTTCATTAAATCCCACTGGTAAATGACAAACAAATAATTGTACTGTAGCCCCCTCGTATGTTTATTAACCTCTTTCCGGAGAAAGATAACATACCTTTGCCATAGCGAAGACAACTGCTCCCTTATTTGTTTCTTTTGTTATATATTGGCGTATGCAGAACCCTGAGATACGCAGAGACAACTGTCCCCAATCGTAGATTTAGATATTTGTATTTAAACACAACGACACATAATGACAGTGTTAACTGTACACTGTGGCCATAAATTCATTATGGAATGCTAACGAATGGACCAAAAGTCGCTCGTGATTAACCCAAAGGGTCGGTCGGTAATAATCCTGATGGCATATTTCAATATACTATTTATATATTTGGAGGGGATTGTGACAAGCGTCGGTATACGACACTAGCTCGCCACGATGGAGTTTGAGGGCAGTCTCCTCGATTGGGGTTTTGGATTCGGTATTTAAACCAAATCGGCAAAAAAATACAAAAAAAATTTTACTTTTCTCTTTGTTATAAACGAAATCAGATCAGGTTACCGTTTGGTAACGTGGATTTTCATAATCTGTACTGTCTCCTGAACTAATTCCATAAAAAAATTTTAATCAAAATTGAACACAACTTGAATTTAAATTACAACTTGGTCTATTTGTACTTTCTAACTGGCTTCAGTTTAAAAATAAAACACATTCTCACCATACTTTGGTGAATGAATCGTCTGAAACATCTTGAAAATTAAATTCGTTGGTCAAACCGTAAATTATTTTTTGCATCATACATGTTTGTATCGTTCGACTTGCCAAAAATATTTGACGCAATAAATAACCAAAATCGCACCTAAGCCACATTAGCATCACTTGCCAGGAAAAATATTCTTCATTCATTCACACACACTATAATTTATTTAAAGAATGCACCCGTTTATTTTAGATCAAGTCAACAAGTGTTCACCTCGGCCAGAAACTGATCGGAACGAAAACACGCCTACAAACAAACATCAGTGCGCATGCCCCACCACGCAACGTCACCCATCCCTAGCCACGCCCCCTGCCAAGCGTATAATCTCGGTCGCTTTGTAAACCGTCTTGTAGGTAATTTATATGTTTCGAGCATCGACCGACTTTAATTCTTAAGCTTTTATTCTACCTTAACAGCAACTGTCGCCAAAGTGAAAGCAACCTAATTAAATACACCATACCAATTAAGTGCCAGCCCATAACAATAAAAGTAATTACCATTTAAATGTTGCTGTTTTCTCACAGCAGCGTGGCGTATGCAATAAATATTATATGTCACAACACGAATTAATTATGCCTAGACAAGAAATTGCTAAAACGCCAAACGTATGCACAACTCGCATTATGCATATTTAATTTTTGCTGCATCGGGCTTAATTAAGTGTATTCAGCGCGATCGTACGTGTTCGGAATAGCCTCGCACGATCAGGGTTAAAGACAATAATGCAAAGGGTGTATAAACACGGCATTCGACGCAGCCGGGGCGTGCTATCTCAGAACGGGGCTTTATAAATAGGGCTAATTAATAAAAGGAAACTGTTTTTCGTAGGTTTGTCGCAATAGACGTAACTAACAAATTATGACGTTGGAATTAATACACAAAAAATAGTGAGTGTAATGTCTTAAGGAGGAAAGAAATTGCGAATTATTGACAGCGGAGTACCGGCATGGACAGCGGATCTGCGCCAGCTTTAGCACAAAAATCCCGTCGATTCCGCAATAGCGGAATATTTAAATAGCAAAGCCATTGTGTTGTGTAATATAATACTTAAGAAATGTGTTTTTCGTATTCGCATTATTATAAATAGCTGCTTTAATTAATAAATTCATAATTTCTGTCGCAAAAACTCTAGTATCATAATTTACCCGTAAATTATGAGCTTGTCGTTATCGAAGTAGCAAGGTCAGAACACATGTAAATTTTTATACAAATAATAAATATATTTCACACGAAAACAAGCAAATAATAGAACCATACCGAGTTGAGTTTTACTATAATTAAGACTGTATCATAATCATTCCATATATTAATGTTTGTAAAAAACAATGTCGTGCGCTTAGAAAATAAATTGGTGTTTCAGTCGGATACACAGCTTTCGCTCTCGCCGAGATCACAATAACACGGCGCTGAATAATTAATCTGCCTATTTTTATTTTCCCAGCGTGACGCAGAACACCTGATAATATAATGAATAAACATAAATTGTTTAAAAATATTTTTATGCGCACATCCATCCCAAACGGGATTACAGGCGGATTTTAAGGTCCTCCGATTTATACTGGGCGGCGCAGAAATTGCAACGCCCGGCAATTAAAAAAAATTGCAGGTGTAACGGAAATTATATATTTCGATATTAAACGTTAAGGAGTTTTATAAAGGTTCTATAATCAAAATTTATGTGAGCATTATAAAGATGTTCGCATAAATATAAGAAGTTTTATTTAGGAAACAAACCACTAATGGAGTATCTTACAAGTTTTATAATGGTTCTATAATCAATATGTACGTAACATATAAAATAAAAATGTTTGTGTAATAAATTGAAGCTGTATAAAAAGATAAAATGGGAATCTTTAAAGTAAGATTAGAAAACCTTAATGAAACGGTTATATAATTAGGTTGTAACAAGTCTAAAAGTAGAACAGTTTTCAAGATTTACTAAATTATTTTTTCTTGGACCACTTTAATTGTGTCCATACCAATTCTCGTCATGAATCATCCTGTCTTATGATTAAATATAAGAACGTTTATAATACCGGTTATAAATCATTAATGGAGTAATCTATAAGTTTTATAACGGTTTTATAATCATAGCTTATGAAACTCTTATAAAATAAGGATGGTTTTATAATTACTTCTAACTACAAATATATTGGGAATCTTTAAATGGAAATAATATAACTTTTATAAAACTGTACTATAATTATGTTATAAGTTCGTTCCTGGATAGTCTTATAAATAACCGCATGTTATACAAAATATTTCTTGTTAGCTCTATGCGGTAATTTATCACTATAGAACTATCCACGAACTTAGAACATAATTATAGTACCGGTTTATAAAGGTTTTATAATTTCCATTTGAAGATTCCCAATATATTTGTTTGTAGAGCTTCAAGTAATTGTAAGATCGCTATAATTATGTTTTAAGTTCGTTCCTAGATAGGCTTATAAATAACCGCATGGTATACAAAATATTTCTTGTTAGCTCTATAGAACTATCCACGAACTTAGAACATAATTATAGTACCGGTTTATAAAGGTTTTATTATTTCCATTTGAAGATTCCCAATATATTTGTTTGTACAGCTTCAAGTAATTATAAGATCGTCCTTATTTTGTAACAGTTACATAAGCTATAACTATAAAGCCGTCATAGATTTAAATATAAAATAAATACATACAATACATACAAATAAAAAAATGAAACCTAACCTGATCTAACCTATAGGTTTTATAACGGCTTTATAATCATAACTTATGTAACTGTTGCAAAATAAGGATGGACTTATAATTCTTTGAAGCTTTCCAAACAAATATATTGGGAATCTTTAAACGGAAATAATAAAACCTTTATAAAACGATAATATAATTATGTTGTAAATTCGTTCGAGGATAGTCTTATAGTGATAAGTTACCGCATGTTTTACAAAATAATTCTAATTAGCTCTATGCGGTAATTTATCACTATAGAATTATCCACTAACGAACTTACAACATAATTATAGTACAATTTTATAAAGGTTCTATTATTTCCGTTTGAAGAGTCCCAATATATTTATTTGTAGAGCTTCAAGTAATTATAAGACTGTCCTTATTTTACAGTTACATAAGCTATGATTATAAAACCGTTATAGAACTAAATATAAAATAAATACATACAAATAAAAAAATAAAACCTAACCTGACCTAACCTAAAAGTTTTATTACCAACGTCTACTTTAATAAGTAAAACCAAATTTTACGCACCAGTTGCGGTCGATGTCTCCGTACACGCAAATTATATGCACCTACGAAGGGGGACCTGCTGGACGTCGCTCGCCGCCCACCGTTTTACTCGGTATTTAACTTCTCGCATCCAACGAAACATTATAAGAGAGGTTTCTCATCGCGTATGGCAAAGTTTTGCCATTTGCACATCTGCCCAAGTATTTTTATTTGTGACAGTTGTCTCTTAATGAAAATATACATAGCAACAATTCAGTGCTCTTTAATATCGGAGCAAGGCGAATGAATGCAAATATTGGTGAAAATGCCCAGTTATGAACAGAATGCTATTTTTTACACTTAAGGATTCCTAACCGTGCTAAACCTGCCTTGTTCCGATTGGAGCAGGATCGAGAGGCGCGCGCCAAGTTCGCAGCAATTTGTTCATTTGTTGTTGAAGTTATTTCCGTCATATCTCAGGGCCGATCCACAGAGAAGCATCCGTGTGAAATAATTTGCATACATAACATAATATTAATAAAATAATATTTTGTTTGTTACGGCACGGAACTGCACATTCACGTAGGACAGACAGACACCGTCACAGGCGCCAGCGATGCAATAAAATTGGAGTGACAATTCACCTTGACCTTAAAATCTGCAAGGGATTGAAGTGGGACGGCGAAGGGCCAAATTACAATATGTCCTACACGCTTCATGACGCTAGGCGTCGAGACGCCATGACCTATTTCCACTAGCATGTGCTAACTCATGTGCCTCATTGGAACGGTCACAAGATTGTGAATCAGCTTCCGGATTAGATTTGACGAAAATCATTTGTTTTCTCAATAATTTTCTACAAAGATGCATTTCTACAGCATTAAATTGGAAAGTTTTTTTGCGATTTTTTTAATAACATGATTTTAAATCTTTATTATTTAAAAAGACTAACATCAAGCGGTGTTTATCTGAGATAAGTCTTTTATTCAATGTCACTGGGATTTATGTTATGTTTATTTACAAAAATATTTGGATTAAAAAGTAAACCTTTAAAGTACTAAATATAATAATGGAACTTTATTAGCAATATTTTAATTACATTCTGTCTGTAAATTAAATACATATATAGAAGTTTATAATCGCCGACGCTGGCAAAACCTGGATATTACACGCCAGCTCATAAAAGTCTCGTTTGTAGAACAAAATATTTGTATATTTTTTGTTTGATAACTTTAACTAGGCGCCTGATAAAAAAAATAATAAAAATGTTGATAAAACTTTTATTATAATATTGACTTATCTTGAGGAACATATTGTGTATCGCGTCATGTAATAAATATTTTCATATAAAGATAACCTAATGGAGGCATTTCAATTAAAGCGCAATAAAAATCGGCACCGAAGCCATGTTTTTTAGGTTTATCACTCGGCTATATTTACCAGTCGGTTCTTTCTCACTTCAAAATGAGATAGCTAAAATATCGCTTAAAAACAATCGCTGCGTCACGTGTGGATCGAAATCAATGACAAAAATTTTAATTTTTAGCATTTTTACTAGAATTTAAATTTTCAAGGGCATCATTTTTGCTACAATTTTAATTTTGGTCACGTGATCATTTTCACCAAATTTTGATGCTGTCATCATTTTTACTAGAATTTTTATCATTTATAATACTAGAATTTAAATTTTTAATATTTTTACATATTTTTTTAAAATCTCAATTTTGCATTTTTATTTTTACTAGAATTTTAATTTTAACATTTTTACTAGAATTTAAATTTTTAACATTTTTACTAGAATTTAAATTTTCAAGGGTATCATTTTTGCTAGAATTTTAATTTTGGTCACGTGATCATTTACTAAACTTTGATGACGTCATCGTTTTTACTAGAATTGTTATAATTTACACTAAAATTTAAATTTTTAACATTTTTACAGATTTTTAAAAAATAACAGTTTTTGGAATTATTACTAGAATTTAAATTTTTTACATTTTTACTAGAATTTAAATTTTCAAGGTCACATGAGGTCAAAGGTCAAGGTCATCATTTTTACTAGAACTTACATTTTCAAGGGCATCATTTTTGCTAGAATTCTGTTTTTGGTCCCTTGGTCATTATTACTAAATTTTGATGATGCCATCATTTTTACTAGAATTTTTATAATTTTACTAAAATTTAAATTTTTAACGTTTTTATTAGAATTTAAATTTTCAAGGTCACATGAATTCAAAGGTCAAGGTCATCATTTTTACTAGAATTTAAATTTTCAAGAGCATTATTTCTGCTAGAATTTTGATTTTGGTCACGTGATCATTTACTAAATTTTGATGGTCATCATTTTTACTAGAATTTTTATCTTTTATGCTAGAATTTAAATTTTCAACATTTTTACAGATTTTAAAAAATCTGGCTTTTTGACATTTTTACTAGAATTTAAATATTCAAGGTCACATAAGGTTAAAGGTCAGTCATCATTTTTGCTAGAATTTCAATTTTCAAGGACATCGTTTTTAGTAGAATTTTAATTTTGGTCACGTAAGCATTTTTACTAAATTTTGATGACGTTATCATTTTTACTAGAATTGTCAAGGTCATTCCAAATATTTTACAGTATTTCTAAATTTTCAGTATATTTGCAATATTTTAAGCTGTATTTTACAGAATTTCAAAATCACGAATTGATCACGTCATAAAAATTCATTAGAGAATTTAAAGATAGAGTAGTAGATTGGATTGGAAAAAATGATCACGTGACCAAAATTTAAATTCTAGTAAAAATGATTACCTTGACCGTTGACCTCTTGTGACCTTGAAAATTTAAATTCTAGTAAAAATGTTACAAATTTATATTCTATTAGAAATTCCAAAAATTGATATTTCTGAAAATGTTTGAAAAATCTGTAAAAATGCCAAAAATTTAAATTATAGTTAAAATGCCGAAAAGACGATTGTGCTGAATGTACTCACTTATGTAACTCCTTTTCAGGAAATTTGTGTTGGAGGGAGGTTTCGTTTTACTGAAGACACTAGTTTTCGAAATAAGGAAAAACGGTACGTGACCCAAATCAAAAATTTAAGAAGAATTAAATTTAGATAATCAGAAAAATCATCATTTCATTTTATACGAAACAAAATAATTATCTAGCGTTTGTGGAAATAATTGACCGTGACCTCCGAGAAGTAGAGGCCGTGAAACACTGGTATGTCACGTGACCTGACGTCACAATAGTCGTCTGAGCGCCATGCCTCGGTCTAGCTGAAACTCGGCCGGCTTTGCATCGTTAAGCTTTTTTGCACAAGCGTTTCTTTAAAGCTCTTCATATATTAGAAAGTCATAATATTATATTAAAAAATAAAAATAATAATTAAATATTAACAGAAAATTAATTAAATTCCATGATTAAAGATTCGTTTTGGTGGTGGAGATAAAGCTATTGGCGACACCTCCTTACAAGGTATCAATAGGCTACCTCTCTGGTGATATGTAAAACCTTTTTTAAATTATTTTACCATAGGTAAGAGTTGACGAATTGGACGAAGCATTTTATCAGCGGGAGATGAATCAATAGCAAACAAATCGATTTAATCAGATTATCGATTACATTGTTGTGCTAGAAGATAATTAAATGGAAAGAGGACAAGGCCAGCATGTTCTGCTTCTGTTAGACATTCATGATTGAGATGATAATGCAAAGTAATAGGAGTAAACCATCCGTAAGTTTGTTCTCTGCTTGGTTTGTCTTTGGGATAACCGAACCTCGAAAAAAATTGGAAAAAATGAGGCAAATATGTGAAAATTGGGAAAGTTCCCAATTTTTTCGTTTTTTGAAACGAAGGAGATCTCGACAAAATGAATTAAATAGCTTTCAGTTCTGGACTTGGCAAATGTCGAAACTTAAAAATTCAAGAAATACGCGAGTCACGTCACATCCTTAGCCTTCACCTTTGCCGTTATTTCGAAGACTAGATTCTAGCAAAATTCGGTTCAACGACCACCACTTTTTATGCGAGAGTTTGATCTCATGTTATATAGTCGTAATATTGCCGTGGCACGGAGTCTACTTATAAATAAAGGTATAACCCACGAAATCGAAGCCTCTTACGAAAAATCGTTTTAGGATTCGTGATTATTCCTCTACAGCTTTTGATAAGAAATCCATAAATTATGATTCCCCAATCCCCCGCTAAGTGCACCCTAAAATATCCAATTTCCTCTGCATTATGCCGCATCGACCACAAAACGTAACGCTACACTACCTGACGGATAAGTTGCACCCAGGAAAATCTCCTAACGCTTTTATTCTGAACACTGGACAGAAATCAAAAGAATAAAAAAACACGATTTTTTTGTTGATATTTTTTGCAATAGTCGCAGTATCTGACATTTATTTACCCCCCGTATCATTTGTTATCTATCGTTCTCTTGATGGTTTTAAATTGCCACGCAATATCTAAAGTATTGATAAAAGATAAAATGTATCCCCTGAGGTGCGTAGTCTACTCCCTTGACTGTTCATTAAATCTTTATGTTACATCTATACGGTTGACTTTATGAATTATTACTTAACAATTTTACGAGGTAGTTAAAATATCAATGTACGCGGACAACATCTGAAAGTTGTTGTTCTCTTGCTTACAATTAGCAAGGCAAATGCAATATAACGCTAGCCTAGCAGCGAAATTAGCCCACGGCGTAGGAGCGTATTTTAATATTTTCCGCATTACTTGTCAATTTTTTTGCTGGGGTATTCTCTGGATAACGGCCAGCGTGCCAACGTTTCCTTGTTTTTATTCCTGAGCTATGGACACTATAGCCTGCAATAAATATCGTGACGGTGTTGTTCAGTTTTGCGTCGCGACGACGTCATATTTAAGACTCAAGAATAGAGTCAAGCACATCTAAGTATGGTAAGCGACGAGTGATGATTAAGAATAGTAACTGTGGTCAGTGATACCAAAGTTTACTAAATACTATAAGTTACCTCACTCCGGCGCGATACACTCTCTGGAGTGTATCATTCTTTTATCCATAGACTGTAGTTTCCAACTTGCGCTGGGCAAATGTCAAAACTTTGCCAGACGCGAAGAGAAACCTCTCTTATAATGTTTCGTTGGATGACCGGTGTCCCAAACGGCTGACAAGTAAAACAAGCCTCGTAATTACCGGACCTTTGTCGCCGACATTCTCCCTACGAAATCTTTGGGTTAAATAATTCTTTGAAAAAGAAACAACCGTTTCTTAATTTATTTTTCTGGCAGGGGCAACCGTCCTTAATTTATTGACGTTTTGTGAATAGATTCACCCTGTATAATTAAATATTTAATCGTATATGTGGAAAGTAATTTTTTTATCTACTATTATTGCGAAAAGTAGTTTACGAAGAGCATTTTTCCATTTAAGAAAAAATAGAATATTTTTGTAACGACCGACCATCCATCAATCATGATACTTTCTCCAAGTTCTCAATATTTGATTAATGAATGTTTTTTCTTGTATATTTGAGAATCCTGATGTTGTTTTTCTGCACATTAATTTATTAGTACATATATTGATAAACCTTGGCAAGCTGTTTTTTTTCGTTTTTAGGATTTCAACCACTAATACCTATTTTAAAGAATAAAATTATTTAGAACCTCATCTTATCAGTTAAATAGCTTTGAAAATAATGTATTCTGTTAAAGTAAGGTAGTCAGAATAACAAAGATAGAGATATGGATCATATAAAAATATTGTGGGCAAGCGTATAAAAAAAATTCCGAAAAATTGAATGAAACATTATCCGATATTAACGCACAATTCCTTGCTGCTGCTTCAATGTCGTCCACAGATAAAATTTCGTTGCTGGAACAAATAGTATTTCTACTTTAAAACTAGAAATTTCTACTTTGAAACTAGAAGTTTCTACTTTAAAACTAGAAATGTCTTCTTTGAAACTAGAAATTTCTACTTTGAAATTAGAAATTTCTACTTTAAATCTAAAAATTTCTACTTTGACTCTAGAAATTTCTGCTTTGAAAATAGAAATTTCTACTTTAAAATTAGAAGTTTCTACTTTAAAACTAAAAATTTCTAGTTTTCAAAGTAGAAATTTCTAGTTTTCAAAGTGGGAATTTCTAGTTTTAAAGTAGAAACTTCTAGTTTCAAAGTAGAAATTTCTAGTTTCAAAGTAGAAATTTCTAGTTTTCAAAGTAGAAATTTCTAGTTTGAAAGTAGAAATTTCAATTTTCAAAGCAGAAATTTCAAGTTTGAAAGTAGAAACTTCTAGATTGAAAGTAGAAACTTCTAGTTTCAAAGTATAAACCTCTAGTTTCAAAGTAGAATTTTCTAGTTTCAAAGTAGAAACTTCTAATTTCAAAGTAGAAATTTCTGATTTTCAAAGTAGACATTTCGAGTTTTAAAGTAGAAAGTTCTAGTTTTTTTTTAATTTTTACTGTGGCTCTTGAGAGCCATAGGAGTATAAAATCATGGCCTGCCAAGCTCCCACTTACTTTAAAACTAGAAATTTCTACTTTAGAAACTAGAAATGTCTACTTTGAAATTAGAAATTTCTACTCTAAAACTGGAAGTCTCTACTTTAAAACTAGAAATTTCTAGTTTCAAAGTAGAAATTTCTAGTTTTCAAAGTAGAAATTTCTAGTTTGAAAGTAGAAATTTCTATTTTCAAAGCAGAAATTTCAAGTTTGAAAGTAGAAACTTCTAGTTTGAAAGTAGAAACTTCTAGTTTCAAAGTATAAACCTCTAGTTTCAAAGTAGAATTTTCTAGTTTTAAAGTAGAAACTTCTAATTTCAAAGTAGAAATTTCTGATTTTCAAAGTAGACATTTCGAGTTTTAAAGTAGAAAGTTCTAGTTTTTTTTTAATTTTTACTGTGGCTCTTCAGAGCCATAGGAGTATAAAATCATGGCCTGCCAAGCTCCCACTTACTTTAAAACTAGAAATTTCTACTTTAGAAACTAGAAATGTCTACTTTGAAATTAGAAATTTCTACTCTAAAACTGGAAGTCTCTACTTTAAAACTAGAAATTTCTAGTTTCAAAGTAGAAATTTCTAGTTTTTAAAGTAGAAATTTCTAGTTTTCAAAGTAGGAATTTCTAGTTTGGAAGTAGAAACTTCTAGTTTCAAAGTAGAAATTTCTATTTTCAAAGCAGAAATTTCTAGTTTTAAAGTAGAAATTTCTCGTTTTAAAGTAGAAATTTCTAGTTTCAAAGTAGAAATTTCTAGTTTCAAAGTAGAAATTTCTAGTTTGAAACTAGAAACTTCTAGTTTCAAAGTAGGAATTTCTAATTTCAAAGCAGAAATTTTTAGTTTGAAAGTAGAAACTTCTAGTTTCAAAGTAGAAACTTCTAGTTTCAAAGTAGAAATTTCTAGTTTTAAAGTAGAAACTTCTAGTTCCAAAGTAGAAATTTCTGGTTTGCATAGACATTTCTAGTTTTAAAGTAGAAAGTTCTAGTTTTTTTTAATTTTTACTGTGGCCCTTCAGAGCCATAGGAGTATAAAATCATGGCCTGCCAAGCTCCCCACGGTAGCCGTGCGGTGCGGTTCGAGCACGTTCGGAAAATAGGCATTAAGCTTAATGCAAAGGGAAAGCGAAGTGGAGAAGAGTCTTCACACCCCTATTTATAGACGCGGTATTTTACTTAAGTCTGTCTACATCCTGCAGGATGTTTAAGGATACGTCAATTTTTTTAAAATTTTCGGTTGAAACAGGTTTGATGGAACTAAATATGTATGATTGACTCCCACATTCTATTTCAAATATACCATAGTTTTTATTAAATAATTGTTGAAAAAAAATTATGCTTAAAATATAAGGGATATACCGTTTTTGTAAATATTTTTTTAGTACTTATGCGTCCAAAAACGCGTTTTCCATCGGCCTTTCCCCCTTCGTTTTTTTAACGAAATTGAGGAAAGATTCCTGGTGGCTCTGAAGTAATAAATTTAATTAAAAACAAATACCGGCGACGTTGCTCGGCTGCTTTGTTATTTCACACCCAGAAATATGTTTCGCCTTTTTAATATTCCGACTCGGGAGCTGACAAAATACTTTGTTAATTGTCTTTTAAGTGGCGTGAAACCAACAAGCATGACAAAAATACAAAATTAGAGCACTGAACTTGGCAAAACAGATCAGAGACAATAAAATTTGTGCTGGTAAAAAACTTTGTCTATAGTAGCAGACAATAATTGTCAATAATATATAATGAAAACCGCACAAATTGCTAACCTATATCGAATGTTGAAAGAATCCCATTAAATTGTATTCAAGGTGCACGAACAGAGTAATTTAATATTAAATTAACTATTTTGCCATTATTTAAAGTTAATTTGTTGCTCGAAAGCAATTCATCACCGATATAATAAGTTCTTTAACTTCACGTTTAATGAATAGAAACCTGTCCCTGTAGATAAATAATTAACACAGCAGTAGCTGATTAAACGAATCTCATTTGTCATTATGTATCTCTGTTGAATAAAATATAAAAAATTAGTTGTAACAATTGCATTTTCTTTAACGTAATGGATAGTAGATAGTTTCCATTTGAAAGCTAGACATCAATATCCGTGATCGCTTCATTTAGCGAAGGATTTTTGAAGAATCTCCTGGAAGTGCTGCCGTCATTAGTTGACGCAAAACCAGGCCGAAATTCCTTCATTGCACTTGCACACCACATTGCCATTAATCATTTCGCAGAAAACAAGATGAATATGAGGATAATTGATTCATTTTTAGTTCAATTTCAGTTGGCAGCTCATTTGGAATACTTCAATGCTTTCGAAAAACGCGTAATATTGGTAGGTAAGCGTAATCCCATTATCAAAAATGGTTTTTCTTTCCATCTGGCGACGATTGTATTACACTCTTGATGCAGTGACTTGATTTCTGTGCAACTAGAAGGAAACCATAAATTACCATCGAAACATCTCTTTAGGCACAATCGACACACAAAGACGGTGTACGTTACATTCATCATCATCAGGCCTTTGGTCCGGAAAGTCGCGTTAGACCTAGCTTTTTATTCATTGTATTTTATTCGTTTCGCATTCGGATTAGAGTCCTTTTTGCTTTTTGTTCCTTTATTATAGGAGAAAATCTTTTACTAAGCTTAGAAAATTCGTGAAATAAAAAATAAATCGCCTCCGGCGTCTTAATTTGATTTCGCAGACAACTCAGTTGTTGGCAAAGTTGGTAATGGCCTCGAACAAGGTGGCTACAATCCGTGCTAGTCCGGGCGATTGGATCGAAATATTTATTTTGAACACACAAAGTGCTATAATATTCTTTAACAGACAACCAGGGTAATATAAAAAACGATTAGCGCAGGAATATGGAACATCTTTTACCATGCAACGACACTTGTGAATTGAATTGGCCGAATTCCAAGTGCAGCCAAACAATTAGCTACAGCTTGGGGGTGAATTCGGTGAAACCTTGTTTTAGAGTACTGAGATAATATTGAGAGCAATATATGGGCGTCAGAGTATTTATAACTAAATACACAAAAGTTTATCGAAAACACAATTAGGTATTTACTACATATACTAGAAAGAAAAGAAAGCTGTGAATTTAACAAGTTTAATCTTACAAATTCTTTACAATAAACAATGACTCAGAACTAAACATACTTAAAAATATTGAAAATATGAACAAAAAAAAATATGAATAAAAATTACAATTTAACCAATTTCTCTGTCTGTCCGTTTTATTGTTGTAAAGGCTTACTTGACTGGAATGAACTGAGACGGAAGGGGTTCTCCTAGTAGCGATGAATCCTGCGAGTACTCGAGGTTGATGACAAGGTTGCGAGATCCTGTCTCCACACTCTTTCTCAGTCCAGAGTGTCCAGGTTCCAACCAAATTTATTACTTTTCGGGAACACCCAATATCTCCTTACTTCTGATGTTGTTAACTCAGTATCGATTTCCAGTGAGTCAAATTTACAGAAAGCCAGATGTCATAAAATAAAGACATAACAGTTGAGAAAAGCAAATAGAGAAATAAAACTAGGTTGAAAATTATTTCAACTAGTGGTAGATGAAAAAATAACAAAGTTCCGGCAATATAGTTAAATTACTAGATAAAATTCACAAAATTAATATTTCTTAATAATACAATAGAAAAAAAATTGTTAAAATGACACAACAAGATATTAGAATTTGTAAAATTACCAAATTTACATAAAAATACAGTATCTGACACCAAATACTAAAAAAATTGAATTATTAACAAAATAATACTAAAATTCGAACACAAGAATTTAGTAAGGTTGCAAAACTTCACTATCAGTTCGTTAACAAATAACTTAACTTGATTGAATTTGTCCTATAGGTTGAAAACCATGAGGAGACTGTAATTTTTAAAGGATTATAATTTAATGTCAGATTTGTACGGGACAATTTAAACTTAGAAACGTTAATGAAGTAATAACTCTAAAGATTCAGATATTTAATATTAATAACAAAATAATTGGTAACAATAATTACAATATTGAAATAAATTCGAAATTTTAGCACACATAAAGATTTCAAGTTAATATTTTACTAATAGTTTAACGGGAAAAATATCAAAAATTAATATATGAAATACCGATAATGTCTTTCGCTTTCCGACGGACAAAAATGCATGAACTTATGCCTAATTCAAAATTTCAGGAAATACGTAAAACCAAGGTAAATCTACACTCATGTTACTTACACGAGAATTAAGGAATGAACTAATAATAATAATTTGTCAATAATAAAATCGATATAGAACTGTGATAGCGTGAATATGATGAAAAGAGGAAACCAGAAAATCGGACTTCTGTCACATCCGAAGCAAGTGATCAAATGTACTACAAATTGATTAATTCAAAGAGAAGAAAAAAATACTATAGATCACTTACCCCGTATGCTTTGGAAGCTCCTGGACAGAAATCTGTAGCTCTGGACAGTAAATAAATTCGGCAAAAACATAAGTCTCAAGTGGACTTCCTTCACTATCCAAAACCAGTGTAGTTTTCCTTTTTCCAGCTTATATGAACCACAGTCGAACCTAATAACAATAAAAATCCCCACAGAAATTGTTCTATGTACGAAATAACGATAATCTGCAAGTTTCACTTACAGCGATAATTTATACAATTTAAATATTGTATAACGTGTCAATTAACAATAATTGAACCACGAAAACGTCTACTTTAGACAAGATATGGTAAAAAGGAAATGGGAATACCTATCCACGTGCTTAAAAAAGCAGTGCTACTAGGTAATTATCTGAAAATAATCCAAAATATGGAAATAATACGAAATACGGTAATTATTTTGACAAATTATTATTTTTACTATAGCACAATAAAGCTGAAGCAATAATTAATAAACAAATTTTATGAATAGCGATATTTAAGCTACTACAAGAAATTTATGACTTACCTAGGTAAAATTCGAAAGGCAAAAGATGCTCTCTCTAGGACCCCTATCACTTTTGCCACTCATCTGCTGTTACAGTCGCTGAACTCTACTGCTTCTTTACTAACTTCTGACACTGACTCATCACTTGTTTTCAAGCAAAGAAGCTGAGAACTTTATTTATTATGCAAATCTTAAATAAGTTTCTGGTTCGATAACAATAAAATGATGGATTCCAAAAAGCTCACAGTCGTTGTTTGGCCAAACTGATTGCATAGGGATAAGAAACTAAAGGTCGTAATGCTCTTCACCAATTTATAGCCAACAGCTGCACCACTTTCGACAAAGCCATTATATCGATATATCTAAATAGCATGTTGTAGAAACCTTACGTTTTTTGTTGTGTAGGGATTATACATACAATTAGCTGCTAATGAATCACGTAACGTTAATTATGTTAATAATAAATCTCACATTCTTGTTATGAGCAATTAAATAGAATACTTATTAACTCTTACGTAAGTGACGACTGCTGGAGATACATGGCAGCTTAATTAGTTTGCCTTTTCGCAGTCAGTCGATATCCACATTTCGTCTTATCCCTGGAGTCAACTTGACACTGCAAAAGTTGCGAATTTAGACAGGTGGATTGTTTGTTGTTTACACAGTAAGATGTTCGTTAGAGCGCAAGGTACAAGGGCACCAGAGAAACGGAATAACCTTTATAGGCTTATAAAATTTTATTATTTTAAGTGTTGTTTATGTTTATTATAGTACCTACGTAGTATTGTGTAAGTGTAATTATTGTTTTTAATAGCGGGCAAGTCCGTATTTATTGTAAATGGACAGGATGTCGATAGCTTACCTACTATAAGTAGTCAACTTTGGTTACTTAACAAACACGCAAAGCCTGTTTGAAATTTAAATATACTCTAATGCTGCTGATAGAAAGCGTTAAAGTCATGTATATAACTAACTAGCTAGTTTACATGTAGTAGAATAGACTCCAGCTTTTTATCTCCCACCTGAGACACCGCAAACCTGGATGGTCTCATTATAAATTTATTTTCCAACGAAACATTATAAGAGAGGTTCCTCTTCGCGTCTGGCAAAGTTTCGCCGTTTGCACGTCTGCCCAGATTTTATATTATTCATTTGTGGCTGTCGTCTTTAAATGCAAATAAATTTGTTTAGCAACTTCGTGAGATTCATTAGTCGCTTTCTTTCAGAAATTAAATTAATTATTTTTATCTGACAACTTAAATATTTGTTCATACTCTTTTGGCACTTATTTTGATGTATGCGAAAGCGATTAGTCATTATTTATCCCAAATGACTCATTTTCGTGCGCGGTTATTGCTTTAATGTTTTTTAAGTGCCCAGCTTCTCTATAAAATAAAATTTACTCGATTATCACGTTCGCCATTATTTCCACGTATCCTTAAGTCGTAAAAGTTAGCTGCGGTTCTTTTAAGCAATTTTTGCAACGCATGTTCGGAATTATAACATTTTTATTGTAGAGTTACGGTTTAGAATTCGTAATAATCAGCATAATTGCCTCCGCGAGTTTGTCGACCCCCATATATTATAATTATTGCCAAGCACAACACCTCACGATATTCTAATAATAAAAATTACAGTGCAGCATTTTTATTCCAAGTTAAACGAGCATAATTATTCATTTTTATAATTTCATAAATATTTGTGGAGCATTATCAAGACATTAATCAAGAAGTGTTCTTGAAAATGTTATTTGTTTTCCTGACCTAATGCCAGGTCGAATAATTACTTGCTTTATCATCTCTTGTAATCTGAATATTTATCAATATTTTTTTTTGTTTCAGGTACGATTGCTTTAACTTGAACTGTGAGTGGGGCCACAGGTGAGTTTACGTGTCCATTTATGCCAGTCTTTGTACTCGCCCCCTTTGAAAAAAAGATGCAAAAATGAACGGAAAACAACGTTTTCACCCAGATGTTTTGGTAAATAAATCATTTTCATAAAATTAATTATAATGTAATGCCGCGTCAGGGGATAATGGAATATTCGTTTTCGTACATTCGATAATATACAGTCGCTTATTATAGGTATATATTTTACTCGAATCCTAAAAAGTTACTTCGAGAATATTAATATAAAATTTTTTCAAAGTTCCCCAATTTGTCTTCTTCTCTGTTCTTAATTACTTTCCAAGCCATTAATAAAATTTCTTTGAAAGGCGCGAATACTCTGAGGGTGAATTAGTATCCAGGTCGCGAAATAAGACTGGTAAATATCATACGCGATTTCTATTTTAAAAGGTCTCTTTCTCTTCTTTCAAGAGCGATGGCGTTACGAATTTATTGATCTTTTTAAGTATATTTTCTTTGGAATCGCGCGACGGAATTTATTTTTTTTTCAGTTCAGCAACAAATTCCATGTCTGAGTGAGCACTCGTGGCACTCTTTTTGCATAACGTTCATCCGTAAAAAATATAAAACGTGCCTCAACTTCAAGGCGTTTCCGATTCAACACCGCACGATCAGAATAGGTTATTTAAAAAAAATTGCCATTTCCTTGTTAATTGTATATTTAAATTCAAATATTTATATACAGACTGTTTTAAAATAATGAAAGTAATAGAAATAATAAAAATTAGAATTAAAAATATAAAAAAAAATAAAATAAAATTAAATAAATATACAAATTATAAAATAAATTAAAAATCAAATATAAAATAAATTGAAAAATGACTGCAAAACTAAAACAAAAAATTGAAATAAAATAGAATTATTATAAATTTGATAACAGTAGAATTGAAAAAGGAATGTAATTAAAGTAGAAATAATATTAAAATAAAAATATGAAATACAAAAAACCTAAGTAAAATATAATATTAAATATAAAATAAAAAGAGAAATAAAATTAAAGTAGAAATGAAAAAGAAGTAAAATTAAAATATAAACAAAATAAAGTAGAAGTAAAATTGAAATGAAAAAGAAATAAAATTAAACTTAAATAAAACTAAATAAATAAAAATAAAACATGAAATAAAATATAAAATAAATTGAGAATTGAGTACAAAATTAAAACAAATTGAATTAAGGTAGAAGTAGAAATCAAGTTAAAGTAGAATGGAAAAAGAAATGAAATAAAATAGAAATAGAAATGTAAATTATATAAAATGAGTAAAATTAAATAAAAACAAAAATGTAAATTATAAAATGAACATAAAATAAATAAAAAATTGAGGGCAAAATTAAAACTAAAAAATTAAAATTAAATAGAAATATATAGAAATCAAATTAAATTAGAAATGAAAAAGAAAAGAAATTAAAGGAGAAATAAAATTCAAATAAAATCAAAATGAAATAGAGATGAAAACAAAATGAAATAAATAGAAATGAAATTAAAATATAAATAAGATTAAAATGAAATAGAAATTAAATCAAAATGAAACAAAAGTAGAAATGAAAAAGAAGTGAAATCAAAATATAAATACAATTAAAATGAAATTGAAATAAAATTAAACTAGAATTGAAAAAGAAATGAAATTAAAGTAGAATTAAAATTAAAATGAAGGAAATAAAATTAAAATTAAAGAAATAAAATTAAAATAATATAGAAATAAATTTGATATGGAATAAAAATGAAATCAAAATGAAACAGAAATAAAAATGAAATAGAATGATATTGAAATATATAAATAAAATTAAAATGAAATAGAAATAAAACTAAAATTGAAAAAAGTTCGAAATAAAATAAAAATAAATGGTAAGATTTATGTTAAATAGAAATGAACAGAAAATATAGAAGTATGTTGAAATTAAAGTAGAATTGAAAAAGAAAAGAAATTAAAGGGGAAATAAAATTAAAATAGAATAGAAATAAAATCAAAACGAAATAGAGATGAAAACAAAATGAAATAAATAGAAATGAAATTAAAATATAAATAAGATTAAAATGAAATAGAAATTAAATCGAAATGAAACAAAAGTGGAAATGAAAAAGAAGTGAAATCAAAATATAAATACAATTAAAATGAAATTGAAATAAAATTAAAGTAGATTTAAAATTAAAATGAAGGAAATAAAATTAAAATGAAATAGAAATGAAATCAAAATGAAACAAAAATAGAAATGAAAAAGAAATGAAATGAAATTATAAATAAAATTAAAATGAAATAGAAATGAAATTAAAATAAAAAATAAATTGATAGTTTTCTATTAAATAGAAATGAATACATAATAGAAAATATAAAAATTGAAACAAAAATGATATAAAACAGTAAAATTAAACTAAAATGAAAAAATAATTTGAAAACAAATATAAAATAAACTAAAAATTTAGTGCAAAATTAAAACCAGAAAATTAAAATAAAATAGAAATTAAAGTAGGATTGAAAGTGAAATGATATTAAAGTAGAAATAAAATTAAAGTGAAAGAAATAAAAAATAAGTTTAAAATAAAATAAAAATGAAAACAAAATGAAACAAATAGAAATGAAATTAAAGTATAAATAGAATTAAAATGAAAAAGAAGTAAAGTAAATATAAAATATATATAGAAATAGAAATTAAAATGAACCAGAAATAGAAATGAAAAAGGAATGAAATTAAAATGTATAAAATTAAAATAAAACCAAAATGAAATAGAAATAAATTCAAAATAAAATTATAGATAGATTTATGGTAAAATAAAATAGAAATAGAAAAAATACAAAAATTATAAAAATAAAAATATCAAATATCAAATAAAAAAATATACACAATTGTTATGGGTTCATCTGTTCGGAACATCTTCGTAATGTCAACAATCTCGGCCTTCTCTTCGTACATCTTCCTGGAGACTAGTAAAAAGAAGTCAAGTCACTCGTAGCAACACATTCTTTTGCTTTATAGCTCGATAGCGATTGAACGTCACTTTACGACACGCTGGAATTCATATGGAATTCTTCGGCCGGTTGAGCGTCTTCTCCAATCTTCCCACACTCTTTGCTCTTTCGTTCTTTATGAATATTTTATATTTGGAACTTCAGAAAGTTGTCGAGTTTACTGACATTGTTGTGAAACAACCTCTATTTTTCAGCAAGACGTAGCTTTTGTCTACCCACCACCGCTTCGAATCTCTTATTTACATTTCACCCCAGAAGGAAAAATATCTCAGGTTATTGACATATTTTATCGTAACATTATGTACAAACATTCCGTTTCGTAGTGGAAATGTGACCTACTTCTATACAATGCGTACCGAATACAACTCGATAATGTTTGTTTACATTGTCGGAATGTATTTAAATTAGTTGATACAGATATAACCTTAGGCAACGGTATTTCGACGTGGAGTCCTGCTCGAATTACACAACAATAAAACCAAATAACTCTTCCTAATTGAGTTGTACTGGCGGAATAAATTTATTAATGTTGCTAGCAGGATCCATATCCGAATACAGGCCAATGCGATAATAATTTTTGACAAAAGACACACTAGAACAATAGAAAAGGAAAAGGAAAAACAAATAATTCAATGATTCCAATACAGGGCGGGGTGTTTGCCCGCTGAGTAGTTGTTTCCTGCAAAATATATGTAACATATTTTGCTTGTTACATTTTTAGACTTAAAAATAGGGATCCCAAAAATTTAGTCAGCAGGAAAAAATAGGGCTTGTTTTTAAATCACCTTGGAATAAAGAAATGCTTGTCAAAGTGCAATTTTTATACAAATTCTGTACGCTTAATTGACGAGGTCCCTGAATTAGTGTCGCACGGCTATGCTTATATGTGTCATTATATAAACATTAACAGTATATAATTTATTCCTCACAATAACAATAAATTATTAAGTTTATGCGGTGTCTTAACGAATTCAGGAAATACATATTAAAATTTTAATGTATTTAATATAACAACTGCGTAAATATTCAACGAAGGAAATTACAGTTGTATAAACGTAATTTAAATAAGTGTACACGCCAGTGTCTTGCAAATCGCGACGGAAGCATATCCTTAGGGAATAGGAATAAAGTGGCCAAAATTAATGTAAAATCTGGATGTTGGATAATTGCCCGAATCATATTTAAAAGAAAATTAGATTTAATTTATAAAACCATAAAAAAAATCAGCCGTTATTATTAAGTAATCGTTAAATCCGTAATTAATATAAGCACAAACAAGTAATATATCGCGCTGCTCTCTGTCCCTCCCCGGCTACACCTATGAGTGAAAAGCGTATCCACGCCGAAATCAGTGCGGCCGCAACAGCCAGCGAATGTAGACGTGTCGGTGCAGCGCTCCAGCCGTTGAAACTCTGCCCTACGTCAGAGCCTCGCCGGGGCGCATTTATTCACTGCGCTGCTTATTTTGCGTTCATCCCTACTACTCAGATATTTTGCAGAGCATTGATATTCCGAATCCGACAGAACTACCTTCAGTACCCGTCCGCTGCTGTTCCTGACCGAAGTGCGTTCACAACGTTAATACTCTCTGATGGTATTTATAATAAGGTTTTGCAAAGATAGTAAATAAATAAAGAGGGAAAAGGGTACTAATTTGCAGAATAATCGGCAACAGCAGGAAACAGTTTTAGGAGTTGCGCTTTGGAAAACACAGCGAATTATAGTCGTTTGTTTCAACGTAAATTACGTAGTTGATTGAAGAGCGCGAGCCATTACTGTCCTGTATTGTATATAGGACGAATGGCGTAAAATATGAATGAAACTCCTTGGCAGCGCGTACGCCGTGTTATTTATTTCGTGCGTAATTTATCTATAAAGTAAATATTCCCCAGTTTATTTGGGTCAATCTTCCCATATAACATATACATATAAGCAGTTCCGGAGGCAATCTCAGTAATAACAAACTTCTGTCGCTGTGGTACAGGCTGTAACATATAGAAAATCCCATCTAGTAGATAAAGTATACAACCCGGCGGTGTCGGAGCCCGTCCAAATGTTGTTTTATATTAACTAGAAGGGTCCATTTTATTTCAAATCTGCAAATAAAATTCGCGCTGTGGCAGTGAGCGAGCAGAGTAAAATGTTTTATTGAAAATTGTTCTTCCAAATAGCGTTTTTAATGGCAAATTTTATGTATAAATTCAATCTAAATTAACTACTGGCTTGACAATTATTACTCGCCCTTCCCTTATCGTTTGTATCAATTGTGACACCCCATACCTGTTTCGTTTATTAGTTTTTTGTTCAATGTTGGCGTATACAGAACCCTGAAATCCGCAGAGACAACTGTCCCTAATCGCAGATTTAGATATTTGTATGTAAATACAACGACACATGAATACAGTTGCTACTGTGGCCATAAGTACATTATGGCATGCCACCGAATTATCACCAAAGGACGCTCGAGGTTAACCCAAAGGGTCCCTGGACGCTAGGACGTCCACCTCTCCGCCACTTCGTCGTAACATAGAATAAGCGTGTACCTGTGTCGGCGATCGCAATGATGGTGGAAGGATTGGATTTTCCGCGGTTACGTAGACGTTGAATAATATTATTTTTTTCACAACACTTTTTGTATTATTTCATTATATAAGGAAGACATAAAAGCATGGAGCAAAATTAAAAATTAATTATTCCCTTTCATTGTACGGTATTTCATTAAAGAAAATAAAATTGCTTGGGCAATGCAACCAAGTTAATTGAAAACTTATTATTCCTCTTTGAGACCAGTCCCTTCATCAACTGTGTTGGTGTTGGATTCAAATAAAGTCGAGAGGAGAAAGATAATAAAGAATACTGCAAACTGCCGCATTTTACGTCTAGGTTTATATGAACACCGGCGAAACAAATCAAATATACGAGGAGGAAACATGTTTAACGACGAGCTTACTTTTTCAGATTCCAAATTGTACTAATAATGTATAATGTATTAAAACCGTGCGTTGACTTATTTCAAGTTGACACCCATGGAAACGAACTATTCAGCGTTTCCAAATAAATGTCACCGCTGAGGTTTTCAACACCACCATTATTTACTACATATTTTTAGAGATTATGCCATCCTAAAATAAAGTATTGGGATAAACATTTATTTAGCATAAACTATTTGCAGAACCGTTTTTATAGTCAATTATATTTAATTTGTGCTCCAGCGTCTTGGAAAAAATATCTAAACATCGTTCTATTTTTATCAATGAGTGAACTACCAAATATACTGGTAAATATGTAAATTAGGAGAGGCTGATATTTTATACGACGTTGGAGAAATTTAAAACAAATAAACGAGAGTAATTATATTATATATTTTAACTCATAAATTTTAATTTTTTTTTTACAAATTCTCATTATTAATTAATATGTAGTTCTCTGTCTTACTTTCCATCAACTAAGAATCAAAGTGCGTCACATACTCTATTTACTGAACAGAAATAGTTAAGCCCCTCCCCGCAATTGCGCGCGAAATTTGAATACAACGTTTCTATTGGTTGAATTTTTAAATCAGATTCGATCTGTGTCCTGCGTCTTGGTGTTTTGACGTTAAGTGCAGAAATTACCCTAATCTCTGGTTCTGCGGTTTTGACTGTTTTGTAAAGATAACTGTTTAGTTATTCTTTGTTCTAGTCCACTGCGCCACTAATTTTTTATGTAATTATTCCGTTATTATGGCGTTTTAAAAGAGAATGTGAGATCACTTATCTAATTATATTGTAGTTGTTCAGTGATTTCGATTGTTTTTATATACATATCTAATAATATGTATTAGAAAGTGTTAATGTTTGTTTTCACTTACCTGTATATAATAATGTACATAATAGGTTTATGGGTAATCGAACAGTGAATTAAAATGATTCATGGGTTGATTCAGAAAATGATAAATAATATAAAATGTATTTACCTAATATTACAGCCGTATTTCGTTATTCAGCGTCTTACAGTTGCTGCAAGACATTTTTTTCTTCACTAACTGATGACCGTAATTCTTATCAATCAATATCTGTATATTTTCACTATTTTGCTTTAAGTCTACAATAAGTGTTTTAACTTGGTTGCCTACTGATGGGCGGTACTCACAACGTCAATAAGTTGGGGACGGTTGTCCCTACCACGGCGATGAATTGAGAAACAGTTGTTTTTCTCAACGAGTTATGTACTTAACATAAAGACTATTTTTTATTTCCTGACGTTTCAATCTTAATAACCATCTTTAGAGAAAACGTGAGTTAAATTAAATTTTAATTAATGTAAATAAATTTTAAGCTTTAAAACAACACATCAATCACTAAACCGGTACGTTACGCTGCAAACTTTTTTAAATTTTATTGCATACACAAAACATTGGTTGAAATCACATAATTCGTTTAGCGAATTATCTGAGAATTTAATTAATATCCTCGTACTATTAGTGCTACCAACTGAACATTTAAAACGATTTTAATTACCGCTATACAATTTTATGCTAGTGAATATTTAATAATGATGAATGGACGCAGGCTTTCTCTGTCGTACTAGTGCTACCAGTTGAAATAAATGCAAATGGAAAACAAACAGTAACACGACGTAGGCTCGCATTCAAATATTAATTCATTTGATTATTGAAAATGACAGGAACAAGCATGTATCGACAATGTGTGAACTATAATTTTTCATATACATTTACATATAATATCCTGTGTCTGTACCGTACTGTTGGCATGTCAGTAATATACTACGAGTACTCTATAAAACTGGCACAATGGAGGAACCAAAACCAATAGTGGAAAGCGATTGATCTAATATTAAAAGTTAGTTTGATTATAAATTATTAACTGTTAACCCAGATAAAACTAACTACATATCCGGTAGTTGTAACAAATCAAATCGACCGGCCTATGAATCCATAAATATTAAAATTGAGGGAGGCAACTATAATGTACTATCTAAAGCAAAAGCACGGTCCTAAGTACGCCCCTGTGTGTTCGATGAATGTCAACGCACTGATTACGCCATCCAGACTTAAGTCAAATAATTTATGATGTTTATTTACTGCATGTTTAAAGTTTTTTTTTTTTTGTACAAAATGAATCCGCATGTCGCTCCGAAATTATTCGATTTTGTCACATGCTGTGCGATGAAAAGTATTTCTGGTATAATGCTTTTAGACTAATGACAAATAAGAAGGGGAACTGCAATAGGAAACAGATTGCTGTAAAAGTGGAAAACATTGTTCGAAATAGAAAAACGGCTGCAACAACAACGCTGTTGGCATTGATCTACTTTATATATTTACCAAAGTTTAGCGTTCCATGTTTATAGATAAGGAATCGGTAAACAGTTGGATTTATTTTGTTTTGATTTATTGATTTTAAGCTACAAAGTGCTAATCTCCACGGGCTGTATTTGTTTTATTTGTCTATACTAATTAACAAGATGCCGACAGATCAACAAAAAACACTATCAAGGGCATCATCTACGAATAATTACACTGTTCCTACCAGTGGCGCAGCCAAACGACACTTGGGGGAGGGGCAACAACAAGTGTAAATCTGACACGACTGCAATCCATATTTTATAAAACTTACAGTTCAAAATTACAAGACTTCCGAAATTTTTCGTTTTTGACAGTTTATAAGAACAGGGGTGGTTTAAAACGAGGCAAAATATGATTGTTCGATTCCTCTCTCGATGCCCGATCCAACGATATGTCACACGATGAGTCTAACACGGCGTTAAAAAAGTCACCCCCAACAACCCCTAACGTAATTGAACATTGGGAAGCAAGTTGAACAACTTGTTTCCATTTGTCCCGCCGAAATATGGCCGAAAGATTATATAACGTCCAAAATTTTTCGTTTTTCGCAGTTTGCAAGAATAGGGGTGGTTTAAAACGAGGCGAAATATTTGTGTTCGATTCCTCTCTCGGAGCCCGATCCAACGATATGTCACACGGTGGGTCTGTCGCAGCGTTAAAAAAAGTTACCCCCGACAACCCCGCAAAAAAATTTAGCATCGACAGATAGGTCGAACAACTTATATCATTTTGTTCCGTCAACATATGGCTGAAACTTCAAAATTTCTCCTTTTTCGCAAAGGTGGTTTAAAAAGAGTCAAACTAAATATTCTGTTAGGGGTTGTTTAGGGTAACTTTTTTTAACGCTGCGACAGACCCACCGTGTGACATATCGTTGGATCGGGCACCGATAGAGGAATCGAACGCAAATATTTTGCCTCGTTTTAAACCACCCGTATTCTTGCAAAATGCGAAGAACGAAACATTTTGGAAATTATATATTTCTAATTTGGATGGGGCAAAATGAAAAACTTGTTAAATTATGTTAGGGGTTGTTAGGACTTCATACAATAAAACTAAAAACATTTTCAACGTTAATATGTAAATAGATCTGTTTTTAGTTATTTTATATCTGAATTTAAATTCGTAGCAATTCACATACACTGTAGGGTACGATTTTCATGCATATAGAGGACTATAATATAGGACACAAAGGTATGAAAAATTTATTCCGTCGCCTGACGCCCAGCCTTCCCTTGCAGTACACTCGGAGAAACTTACAATATTTAATCAATAAACTCCTGCGTTTGTATAAGACATCAAAGACTCTTATTTATGCTATTCCGCCGTACCTATTTACCACGGACTAAAAAACAACAACTCGTTTAATTAACGGAAACGGAAACTCCTAAATGCCTGTTCGGATGCACGTATGTTAAAGCAAAGAATTTAGCCTTAACACATGCATATTTCCGCGGTCCTGGTCGTCTACCAGTTCGGCCTTGAACCAGTTCCTGCGCTAAATTTAAATGGAAACTAGCTTGTGTGTACGCCGCTTCCGTTTTCAGGGCCACAAGGAAGTTATTTGTTCACACGCGGCGTCGGAGGAGACAAGAACGCGCCCTAGGGATAACCCGATCGTTGTAGAAAACATAATATATGCGGCGGTAATCCCTGGGGTTGGTGGCTGTAAACGATGTTAATCATGGCGCGTGGATAAAAAAAGAGCGTCGGTTTGATCAAATAAGGTTCAATAAATTGTAAGAGATAATGTATCTAAATTTTTAAACAGTCAATGCACGTACGTCACGTAGTTACTTTTCTGATCCAAAAGTTCTTCAATTTAATCTACTGGAAATCGTGCTAAAAATTAAATCTTTCAATTTAATCTAATGGAAATCTTACAAAAAATTAAATTCCCCTATTTAATCTAATGGAAATCCTACTGAAAATTAAAAATTTCTAATGTGAACTAATGGAAATCTTACGAAAAATGAAATCCCCCAATTCATTCTATTGGAAATCTTACTGAATATTAAAAATCTAATGCAATTAATGTACGTCTTACGAAAAATTAAATCCCCTAATTTAATCTAATGGAAATCCTATTGACAGTTAAATTATGCAACTTAATTTAATGAAAGTCGTGCTAGAAATTAAATTCCTCAATTTTATGTAATGGAAATTCTATTGAAAATTAAACTCCACAATTTTAATCCGTTGGAAATCCTACTGAAAATAAATTTTCTCGGTATTTTAGATCTCGTAAGGACAATTGATTTGACATCCCGAATTTGTAGTTTGCCAAACATCCTTTACCGTAAAAGCACATATTTACTTACGCTTTTCTGGTACATCCCATTCCTAAGTCTTGAATGAAACATCCATCCTCTCTGCATAACGAGAGAGCAAGCAACTGTCCATTGTGGAGAACTCGAAATCGGATTAATTTCTGGGGCTAAAGTAACGTAATAACCTTCGCCCTTTATCTCGCTTTAGTCCATGTCTTATGTTGCAGACATCGTCCCTTTGATGTATAACCCTCCAGGCGCAGGTTTAATTTCCAAGGCGTTATATTTATCCGACGTTAAACTAAATTGCGAGTGAAAATCAGTTAAAATTAGAAATTTTATTGTCGGATTACTGAGAGTAAAAAGTAACAACCAAACTAGAGAAAATATTCAACTGTCTGTAATATTTTTTGTTTGGATTTTTGTTGTAAAGTTAATCCATTGGAAATCCTACTGAAAATCAACTTTCCTAATTTAAAGTAATAGAAATCGTATTTTCCAATTTAATCTAATGGAAATCGTACTACCCCAATTTAATATAATGAAAATCCTGCTGAAAACTAAATTCCCTATTTCAATCTAGTGAAAATCTTACTAAAAATTAAAATTTCCAATGTAAACTAATGG
This sequence comes from Rhagium mordax, assembly GCA_963680705.1. NCBI lineage: Eukaryota > Metazoa > Arthropoda > Insecta > Coleoptera > Cerambycidae > Rhagium > Rhagium mordax. The sequence continues at coordinate 73,680,379 of OY796660.1, read as the reverse complement.
AAATCTTACGAAAAATTAACTTTGGTTTAATGAAAATTGTACCAAGAATTAATTTCCACAATTTAATCCTTTGTAAATCCTACTGAACATTAAATCTTTCAATTGAATTAATGGAAATCGTACTGAAAATGAAATTCCATCCAATTTAATCTAAAGGAAATCGTACTGTAAATTAAATCCCCCAATTTAATGTAATAGAAATCCCTCTAAAAATTAAATCTTACAATTTAATCTGTTGGAAATCCTACTGAAAATTAAATTGCCTAATTTAAACTAATAAAGGTCTTTAAGTTCCCAATTTAATCTAATGGAACTCATGCTGAAATTTAAACCCTATAATTCAATCTAAATCCTACTAAGAATTTCTAACGTAAACTAAATTAACGGACATCTTACGAAAAATGATAACCCCAATTTAATCTAATGGAAATTTTACTGTAAATTAAATTATCCAGTTTAATTTAATAAAAATTGTGCTAAAAAGTAAATTCCATAATTTAATCCGTTGTAAATCCTACTGAAAATGAAATCTTCAAATTTAATCTAATGGAAATCGAGCTAATATACAAATCCTTCAATTTAATCCAATGGAAATCATGCTGAAAAGTAAACTCCCTAATTTAATCTAATGGAAATTCTGCCGAATTTTAAATTTTTAAATTTAATTTAATGGAAATCGTACTGAAAATTAAATCCAATCCAATTTGATCTAATGGAAATCGTACTAAAGTTTAAATCCCTCAATTTAAAAAATGGAATTCTGCCCGGAAATTAAATCCCCAAATTTAATGTAATAGAAATCACAATCTAATCCGTTGTAAATCCTACTGAAAAGTAAATCCTCAAATTAATCTAATGGAAATCGTATTAAATGGAAATCCTTCAATTTAATTTAATGGAAATCATGCTGGAAATTAAACTCCCTAATTTAATCTAATGGAAATCCTACTAAATTCTAAATCTTTTAATTTAATTTAATGGAAATCGTACTGAAAACGAAATCCCCTTCAATTTAGTCCAATCGAAATCGTACTATAATTTAAACCCCCCAATTTAATCTAATGGAAATCCGCCCAGAAATTAAATCCCCCGATTTAAAATAATAGAAACTCTACCAAAAATTAAATCCCACAATTTAATCCTTTGGAAATTCTACTGAAAATTAACTTTCCTAATTTTAACTAATAGAAATCCTATTGATAATTACATAAATTTCCCAATTTAATCTAATGGAAATCGTATTGAAATATAAATCCTTCAATTTAATGTAATGGAAATCATGCTGAAAACTAAATTCCCTAATTCAATCTTATGGAAATCCTACCGAAAATGAAAATTTCTAATATAATCTGATGGAAATCTTACGAAAAATTATATCCCTCCAGTTCAATCTAATGGAAATCTTACTGCAAATTAAATTACCCAATTTAATTTAATAAAAAAATGTGATAAAAATTAATTTTCACAATTTAATCCGTTGTAAGTAGAAGTTAGTCTAATGGAAATCGTGCTAAAATATAAATATTTCAATTTAATCTAATGGAAATCATGCTGAAAATTAAACGCCCCAATTTATCTAATTGAAATCTTACTGAACATTAAATCTTTTAAATTAATTTAATGGAAATCGTATTGAAAATGAAACCCCATCCAATTTAATCTATCTAATGGAAATCCTAATATAATTTAAATCCCCAATTAAAAATAATGGAAATCCGCCCGGAAATTAAATCCCCAATTTAATGTAATAGAAATCCTACTAAAAATTAAATTTCACAATTTAAACTGTTGGAAATCCTAGAAAATCAAGTTTCCCAATTTAATCTAATGGAAATCGTACTAAAATTTAAAATCCCACTTTAATATAATATAAATCCTGCCGAAAATTAAATTCCTTAATTTAACCTAATGAAAATCTCGCTGAGCACTAAATCTTTTAATTTAATTTAATGGAAATCGTAATGAAAATGTAATCTCCTCCAATTCCCCAATTTAATTTAATAGAAATCCGCCCTAAAATTAAATCCGCCAAATTAACGTAATAAAAATCCTACCGAGAATTAATTCCCACAATTTAATTCATTGGAAATCCTACTGATTATCAGTTTCCTAATTTAAACTAATAGAAATCCTAATGAAAATTAAATTTCCCAATTTAATCTAATGGAAATCGTACTGTAAAACCCCAATTTAATCTAATATAAATCCTGCTGAAAATTAAATTCCACAATTCAATATAAAGGAAATCCTATTAAATATTAAAATTTCCACTGTAAACTAATGGAAATCTTACGAAAAATTATATTCCTTAATTTAATCTAATGGAAATCCCGCTGAGCATTAAATATTTTAATTTAATTTAATGGAAATCGTAATGAAAATGAAATCCCCCTCCAATTCCCCAATTTAATCTAATAGAAATCCGCCCGGAAATTAAATCCTCCAATTTAACGTAATAAAAATCCTACCGAGAATTAATTCCCACAATTTAATACATTGGAAATCCTACTGAAAATCACTTTTCTAATTTAAACTAATAGAAATCCTCTTGATAATTAAATTTCCCAATTTAATCTAATGGAAATCGTACTAAAATTTAAATCCCTAATTTAATCTAATGTAAATCCTGCTAGAAATTAAATCCCTTAATTCAATCTAATGGAAATCCTATTAAATATTAAAATTTCTACTGTTAACTAATAGAAATCTTACGAGAAATTATATTCCTTAATTTAATCTAATGGAAATTATGCTGAAAATTAAACTTCCTATTTTAATCTAATGGAAATCCTGCTGAGCACTTAATCTTTTAATTTAATTTAATAGAAATCGTACTGAAAATAAAATCTCCTTCAATTCCTCAATTAAATCTAATGGAAATCCGCCCGGAAATTAAATTCCCAGATTTAAAGTAATAGAAATAATATCGAAAGTTAGTTCCCCCAAGTTAATTCATTGGAAATCCTACTAAATATCACTTTCCTAATTTAAACTATTAGAAATCCTATTGAAAATTAAACTTTCCAATTTAATCTAATGCAAATCGTACTAAAATTTAAAACCCCAATTTAATCTAATATAAATCCTGCTGAAAATTAAATTCCCAATTACATCTAATAGAAATCCTAATAAATATTAAAATTTCTACTATAAACTAATGAAAATCTTACGAAAAATTATATTCCTTAATTTAATCTAATGGAAATCTTAATTTAATAAAAATTATACTAAAAGTTAAATTCCATAATTTAATCCGTTGTAAATTCCACTGAAAATTGAATTCTTCAATTTAATCTGATGGAAATCGTACTAAAAATTAAATCCTGGGATTTAATCTAATGGAAATCCTACTGAACATTAAATATTTCAATTTAATTTAATGAAAATCGTGCCAAAAATTAAAGTCCTCAATTGAATGTAATGGAATCTCCCAATTAATCTAATGGAAATCCTGATTAAACTTAATATTATCTAAAAAATTAAGAATTAAATTCCCCACAAAAAAATACCTATTTTCGGTCTGCAGCTCTAGGTTTTGCTATTATTGGTTGATGTTATCGTTTTCTAAAAAAATCTTATACTCGGATAATGGGTATGTGTTCGTTGCCAGCATAAGATTTTTCAGGGATACAGAAGGTTGTATTCTTGTAAATATAAATAAGTTAGAATTTCAATAAACTGTAATAAATATTCTTTTTCAGATTGGAACTAGTAGATTGCTTTACATCGCAAGAGGATTGGTGAAGATAGACCAGTGTCAACGTTTGTGCTACGCCAGTACCATAGACTGGCTACTAATTGCTGGATCAAAAGCGCATTATACACCATTACACGGTTCATACGACAGCTTGGGCAAATGCGAACCCTGTCCAGTAGAATGCAATGGTAAGTGCAAAGATATTTTAAGAGCTACAAAACCATAAATCAAACGCAAACACCCCGTATACTACTCTCGATAATCATTGTATCCTGCAGAACGCACTTAAAATTATTCATCAATCATATTTTCGAATTAATAAGGGGTGAATGGCTTTTGTGTCCCTCTCAGTTGCTGCGGAGTTCAATGATTCACCAGCACCCCGATCTCTATTAAGGGTTGTTGCCTGAAATAGTGGAGATTCGGCGAGTGGGCGTCGAAAACCGAATAATCCGTTCGAGCCTGTGACAACTTTGAAGTTGATGTTTGTTTTTTCTGTTTTGGATGCGTGTCAGGAATGAAGAGCGTGTACTTTGTAATTAGCTTCAAAACAACGTAGACGTAACTTTTCCCGAAGCTATACAAAAAAAAAATCAATAACGCAGAAGGAAACTTCAAATCAAGTTTAAGATTCTTGCTGTATCTTGAAAATGACAACGGTTTTTTTGAAAATAAAACAAGGCAGGAAAAAGTAGATCGCCGCGCCGAAGCCAAAGACGTAATACATTAATTGCCTTTTATTATCCCCTGGAACTGAAATTGAGGTTTAGTATAAATAAAGTGCCTGTGGCGTAATATTGCGTAACATATTTGAACAAACTGAACAAAGGGTAAATTCATTATACCCTGATTTTTTTGTTTACAGATATTTGAATACGTATGATTTTTCCTTGTCAAATATAGGCCTGAAGTTATATTACGCTTTGATATGTAGATGTAGATATACAAAATTGTATTTCTGTCGGAATTTCAATCACGCCGTATGTTATTTCAGGCAACGAAACAGGATGAAATTTTCTTACAAATATGGTAGTGAATAGCTTCAAATATGCGGCGCCCGCCCAGTCGGAGAGATATCGATAATGGGTCAGGGCCGGCTCCAGTTGCTACTAAATATTGACGATTAATTTTGAGTCAATAACAGCAATTAACGTGAGCACGCACAAGCCACACGGAAGCCAACTCTGTACCTACTCCCATCCCCCAGCAACTGGTGACCGCAGAAATGGGTGCGGGCTGCGCATTCTTATTTAGTAAGTTTTGCCATAGAGTAACAGAATTCGTCGCGTATTTCGTTCTGAATTTTTTTGCGTGATTTTTTCAACCCACTGTATCGCTAAGGTTTACTATATCGTAAGTAGAAAAACTTAAGGGCTGTTATTAAAAAAATGGTGCTGAATTACTTCAAACTATATTATATATTTTTTAAAAGTTATACGCAATTATTTCACATTTTACGCACGTTGCAATATATTATGCGAATAAATGCCGGAGGTTCCGGTTACAAGAAATATTGTTTGAAGCTGAGCTTAATGCGACCATATTTTCCAACAGGGTAAGTGAACAAATTACTCTTGTTTTTCGGACAGATCCAGGCACATCGTGTGCTAGTGGAGAGTTTTTGTTTTTAACAGACCCTCGTGTGTTTTTGCACTTGAGGGTTGTATAATAGGCATAGATATAAATACTTAATTTTCTTGCAATGACTACATCATCCCCCGATGATGCCATCTTGCTTGCCATTCTCGACATGATTTATTCTACTCTTTTCATTCTTTTCAGGTTACTGCTGGAATGAGGCAACGTGCCAGGAGCGAAATACAGACTGTCATCTAGAATGCTTGGGATGCCACGAACCCAACTCGGCAACCCAGTGTTATACATGTAAGAATTTCGAATATCAGGGGAATTGCGTAGCAGACTGTCCCTCAAACGAAACCATGAAGGTGTAAGTATTTACGAGTCGTTTTTTGGAACATGTTTTCCATTTGGAAATATTTAAAATTTTGAGTCCGGCCCTGTTCACTTGTATACGTACCCACTAAATAATTTAACTTTATTTCTAATACATTTAAATTAAATCCAATTTGTTCAAAATTTACTATAAAACTAAAAGTTTTATAGAGGGTATATAAGCGCATCGGATTTATATAATGTTACTTAAAGATCTATAAGATGGTTATAGAATAATTTGCAAGCATGGCTGCTACCAAAGAACAAGTTAAAGATATAGAAGGACAATAAACTGTAGTGACTAAAAATTACTGAGTTTTATAACGGTTTTATAACGTGACTACTAGTTAAAGATTAATAAAACGATTATAAAATTATTTTCGCTGCTACAATATATAACTTGCTACGAAATGGCATATTAAAGGTATGTAAGAGTAACAGTTACTATTGTATAGAACTATTCTATAAGTAATCTGCAGTGACCAAAAGTTTTGTAGGGAATATATAAATGTAACCTTTTGCAAAGTTTCATAGTGTCACTAAGTAATTGTGAATTTATATACCTGGTTTTATAAAACGATTATTAGTTAAAGATCTATAAAACAGTGATAGGAATATTTTCATTACTACATTATGAAACTTAGATAGCAAACAAGAGGAATATATAAAATATATATAAGATTAACAGTTACTATATTATATTCTAGAACCAATAGTTTTTTAACGCGACTATTAATTAAGGATCTATAAATGGCGATATAAATAGTTTGTTACTACATTATAAAACTCAGACGAAAATATGAAAGATATGTACTAGTTACCATATTATAGAACTTATTAGTGCTAGTAAAGAAATCTGCGGTGACTAGAAGTTTTATAAGGGACGTATAAATGGAACAGATTTAATTAATCTTTTAAGTGTCACTGCATAGGTGAGGAATTATAGTAATTGGTATTATAACGTGACTATTAGTTTTTCAACAAAAGGCATATTAAAGGTAACAGTTTTACTATATTATAGAACTGTTAGTTCTGTTAAGGAATATGCAGAGTCTGAAGAGGATATGTAAACGTAACTGATACAAAGTCACATAGAATCACTAAGTAGTTGCGGACTTATACTGGTTTTACAACGTGACTGTTGGTTAGGGATTTATAAAGCGGTAATAAAAATAGTTGCGTTACTACAAACTACATTTTATTCCTATCACAAGGTATATTAAAGGTATGTAACAGTTACCATGTTATAGGACTATTAGTTTTGTAAGTTTATAGTAGTGCTGATTGTTCCAAAAATTACGAATTTCAGTTTCAGATAGTAGCAAAGTGTAACCTTTATAGAACTTAAGAATTCCAGATATATAACAAAACCTGGGTAACCACTATAAAACTTTGTCGCAAAGTGTGAATATAAGCGAGTATAAGGGGGACAACGCAAATGCATGTACAGCAATATAAACAATTATAAAAAAAGTTTTATAATGGTTATATAGTGGTGCTATAGCTGTAACCGATCTGTGTATGTTATTTACTCCTCTGCAACCTTGTAGATGTATAGTTTTGCTAAATAATGGTGTCCGTTACCTCTACGTTATTATTATTCTCTGTTGAAGAGCTGAAAACTCAGTTTTATCGTTACGTGATAACTTGAAAACATCGTTAATAAAATTTGGTTTCTACACATAAATAACCATTAAAAAGTCAATTTAATGTTCACACTTTTACGATATACTTATACAATTTTTTTCTTGTCGCTTCTTTATAGCGATAATTCCTCCATGTATTTTTCTCTATATAAAGAGGTAATGATGTACAAATTTATTCAAGTACTCGTAAGTGTTTGGCAACTAACGGTGAATAGCGATCCTCCCACGTCTTTCATACCTCTTGAACGCTGTTTACCATTCATTTACTTCGATGGAACGTCGGGAGTTTCAAAAGAGAGATATTTGCTTTTAATATAAATGAACCTGACCGTGGCCGATATTCCATTTTATCTCCGATTAATTGAATCGTTCACTGTGTACTTGTTGATACCGACGTCGGAATCGATATGTTGCCGTACCATGCACGTAGCAAGGCGGCAGAGAGGATAATAATAATATACTTATTTACGTGAGACATGCACTGCATATTATTATTTTTGATAGTTTTTGCGCCTGTAACTTTCGAGGAAGAGTCAAAGGGTGCTTTTCAACATATAAAACTAAAGGGAAATAGGATGTTAATATCGAAGTCCGAAAAACTGGACGGTAAATAAAAAAATCAAGTGGGCTTAAGTCGAGGGATGAAAGAGGTCAAATTTTGTGTATAAATAGAATGCTCCTTTTAGAACCAATCGCAATCCTCTTTAAAGCTGGATCATATTAGGATTTTATTGCACCTTAGCGAGGGTTGTGTAGAGGATATATCATCCTTCGGAACAGTCCCTTTTATATTGGATGTTAGATAGGTAAAAGCCCCTATTCTTCGACAGAAAACTAAATTTCTGAGTTGCTTGTTTCCTGTCGCAGGTGATAGGCCTTAGTAGCGGAAATAGACCGACAACAAATTAAAAATGTAATTCTACTTCACGTTTTGATTTTTATAATTTTCTTGCTGCCCCGCCACTGCTTAAAAATGGATAGATTGATAACACTTAATATTAAGTGACTACGCAGCAGAGGAGGCTGTATATATAATTTTAGGTAAAATCAATAAGTGTGACATTTCGACGTTCTGTTTACCCAAAGGCTCTAAATTGACGCCCACTGAGAATTTCATAAATATTATCCTCTGGAAATCAAAACTTAATTATTTTAATCATATTGTTTGTGTGTTTAATATGTACATTATGAGTTTCTTCTTTGAAATTGAAAAAATTATGAAAAATTAAGCTGACAGCCGTTGTCTGCTTCGATTAGTCAAGTCAATCGAGAAGAAATCGAAAAAGAATTTTAAAAAATTTTTGTGAGTGCAGCCCCTTCGGGGCTGCGGTTGACAAGTACGTTTTTTTTTTGCTAAATATAAAAAAAATGTCAAAGTGACAGTTGGGAATGAGTACGGCCCCTTCGGGGCCGTCTTTGAATCAATATTACATTTTTTCGTTGATTTTCCTAATAACTGTCAAAAATGACATTTAAACGTCAAAGAGAAGAAGGGGTCCTATCGAGGAACCGAAAATGGTTTCGGGGTCCTGAAGTCGTCCGGATTCCGAAACTGATATCGTTTCTACCCTAGGACCAAAAAAAAAAAGTTCGCCGGATCGACTATAAGCTACAATCTGTCGGACGGACTATAAATTTCAAGATAAAAATTTGCGAAATTTCAACAAATCTTGGTTCGCTAAAAAATTAATTGTCCGGACGCGTTAAGATATTAAGGGTTCAAATTTGGAGGGACTCGACAGGAATGACTAGTCTAGCTTCCTTTATAGTCCGGTCAAAAAAATCCTCCGGTTAAAGAAGCTACGGCTCCCGGAAAAGTTCCGTTTATCGGTAAAATCGACATTTTTTAAAAATTCGTATCTCCAGTAATGTCCAAGATGGATCTACAAAAACAAAAAGAGTTCTTCATTCATCTTTCTTCTTGATCGTCGTCAAGGTCCGGATCTTCCAGTTCAAAATGGAAAGGCTCCGGAGCATTTCTAAAGGATACGTGTTGGGAAATTCGCTTAAATCCGAAAAAATCGCCTCTTTTCAAAAATTCATAACTTTCTTCGGAAGCAAAATCGAAGAAAACGATTTCACCCGTCAATTTTCTAAATTTCATGTAGTTTTCAGAAAAAAATGTCCCGTCCTTCCATCTCGAGGGAGCCGCGAGTTATTAAGCTCGGAAGCGGGACGTGTTTTAGAAAATTGCGAAAATACGAAACTTCAACTTCTTTTTCGATATCTTCACGTTTCATATCTCTTTCTAATTTAACAGATTTTCCCCCTATGACCGGAAACACCTTACACGGTACATCAAAAATTAATTAAACCAACAAGGATAAATCAATCTGTACCTATTAGCATAATAATCCGCGGGCCGTAAAGCCTGGACCATAAAAACAATTTTAATACTCCCATGCTCTCAACCAAGCCATTCGCTTTCACCTATTTTCTGCGCACTACACCTTTACACATAAATTTTTATTACACTACGGTGGTTATAACAATTTTATGGGCCGTATATATTGAGGCCGCCAGCTTTAACCCATAATCTAGATATAGTATCTAGCAAATTGTCCAACGCTCAACGCTTCGCCACAAAACACACTGGGTGTCACAAGAGCAACTTTTGACCTTTAAGCGAGGAAATCTACAGGTAAAAATTTGGCCACTCAGTTTATAGTATTTGCTTATTTCTAATTAAAATAAATTAAAGCTACTTCAAGCAGACAATGGAACTCGAACCGAACAGATTAGGCATTCATCAACTCTGAACCGCGCCAGATATTTAATTCGCTATGATATAATGTCGGCTCCGTCCTCTCACGGATCACGAGGCTTAAAAGCTTCACGCAAATCACCGCGAAGCAGCTTCTGTGTGGATACACCAATTTAAATTAGGATCATAAGGTTACGCCGAGCTCCTTCATTAAATCTTGTAAATTAATATTATTTTGTGTACCCTTCTAATTAACACCCACGGATGATAAGAACTCGCCCTGGAGCTGCGCCCCGGGCGGCGGACGCGACGGAGACGGTTTGCAGGAAACAACTGTTTCCATGCTGTTGCAAAAAACAACTGTTTCCATGCATAACCGCAGTTCGTTGCGTCCAAAAATGGAAATTTACATTTTCAAGAAAGAAATTAAAAAACTCTTTTTCGGAACTTCCATAAATGGAGCACGATCGAGATGAAAATGGCTTTAACTTGTTAACCTAATTATAGATTGTACGACCCCGTTGTCCCTAAAAAGGCCTTGCGTGTGATGGGACGGAATTAGAGACAAACGAATTTTTCATAATTTCTTTTTCATCTTTTAATTAACATTCAATGTAATTTGCAAATTCCGGGATGAAACGCTTATATGTAATTATTAGCGAATTACACCCTCCAAATTGAATTACACTCGAGTTTCTGTGTCCCAAAAAGGCCACATCAGCATACGAAGTTAAGCTCGTCATTTATGTTGTATTCGTGCATGTGCGGTGGCGTACGATCTGAAAACGTCCATTCAGTCTCGGCTTATTTATTGAAAACAAAAACATTACAACTCGCCTTTCTATAAAGAGGAGTTTACGGATCTTGCCTTTCCAGTCCCTGATTTAAGTCATCATCATGTAATTTATGGTCTAGTTTCTTTACTTTATTTAGACTTACTTATATAAAGCATGTTTTTTGCAGATACCGCCATCGTACTTCCTACAAATGCGTTACCGAAACGGAATGCCGGACTTTGCTAAGAGGCACATGGTGGGTGTTCCGCGGCGAATGCATCAACGATTGCCCGGCAGGTTACGAACAAACCCTCGACAAGAACAACAAGATAACTTGCAAAGATTGCGGGGAGAACTGCACCAAGTGGTGCCGCGTAACCGAACCGATAGACAATATGGACAAGTTGCAGAAACTGAAAGGGTGCACCAACATCAACGGCTCGCTCGCGATACGCCTCAGCGGTGTGGATGTCTCCGCCCAAAATTTGCTCCTTGCAGAGTTCGACGAAAATTTAGGATCCGTGAAGTACATCAAGGATACGCTGGTTGTCGCCTGGACGCAGACCATCAAATCGTTGAGTTTCTTGAAGAACCTCAGGGTGATTGCCGGCGAAAATTTAGGCAAGGATAACAACGCGGTGTTTTTCTTCGAGAATCAAAATTTGCAGAAACTTTGGGACTTTGAAGACTCTAATTTCACGCTGAAGATCGAGCGCGGTAAGTAGTCCGGTAGCTTTTATCCAAAAAATGGAAAAATATGTTTGTTGCCTTCTAAAGGTAATGGATCCTCCAATAATGACGTTCTTGAACCTTTGGTAGCGTTCTTGGAAACATCGTTTCATTTTACCAAAAACAGAATGAAGGCATAGAAAATAGTTCGATCCTAAATTTTGTTTCTGTGTCTGTTGCAGGAGGTATAGGCTTCCACTACAATCCCCAGCTGTGCGATTCCGAAATAATGAAACTCGTGAATCTGACCAAAGCAACCAACTATTCTTTGAATTACAATGGCGACAGGTCTGTCTGCAATTACGTGGACTTTCCCATAAAAGTAACCGTAAACGTCACCAACGCCAGCTTATCGTGGGAGCCGCTGCCCTTGGTGAACAACGACAGCTACATCGGCTTCACTGTGTACTACATAGAGCACGAGGAAGGCAACATCACGGAGTACGCGGAGGGGTGCGATGTTAGAGGATGGAAAAGCTGGTTCGTCAGGGATAACAGCACGATGTTGCTGAACCTTCTGCCGTATACCCGCTACGCGTACTACATTAAGATTTACCGACGCTTGTTGGAAGGAGGCCGGAGCGTCTTCCATTATTTCAAAACTTTACCGGATGATCCAGAGGCGCCATTTGTCTTTGGCGTCACGTCCCCCAATCCTAACACCTTGAAACTTTGGTGGATGCGACCTAGAGAGACGCACGGATTGTTGAAGTATTACAAATATGACTTTGATATGGAACCAGATAGGGATATACAGCTGGAGAGAGATTATTGCGTATATCCAAGAACGTAAGTACTTTTTTAAAATTTTCATGATTGACGAAACCAATAACAAGAGTGGCAAATATTTTTCATTTCAGGGTCGAGGGGGAAAGACCTGACGATGAATGGGAAAAACCAGAAATAAGTCGACCGACATTAAACAAAACGTCTTCCGACTCCTGCGCCTGCGCTGATTCTCCTTTCCAGGTGGATGTTCCAGAACGCAGTTTCTTCTTAGTGGACCGCTACTTTCCTCTGTGTGACATTCAGGCCCAGTCGAAATATGCCATAGATGAATGCAAGCATTTCGTGTACAAACCGATAGGGGATGTAGACAAATCAGCCGATATATTTCGAGTGGACAAAAGAGCTGGTTCGGGAAAAGACTCGAGGCCTTATCCTATCAATAATACCATAGATGCAAATTTAAGCGAGTGGAGAATAGACAACCTGAAGCACTTCACTATGTACGTCGTATATTTTTCTGCGTGCAACGAGGGCGACAAATGCAGCCCTGTTCTGCAAACCTCCATTAGAACGATGAAGAAAGAAGACGCTGATGATATCGAAAAGGTGGATGCCAAAGTGGAAAAATCAAATGTAGTTATAACGTGGACAATACCAGAATCCCCCAACTCGGTAGTAGTTTCGTATAACATAGAATTTCAGAAAATTGATTTGGCGCACTCTAAGCCAATCGCGGAGTGCGTAGCTAATAACTCAGACTTCGCCGGTCCCAGCCTGTCTTTGTACAATTTATCACCGGGAAAGTATGCTGTGCGTGTTCAGGCCATATCTCTGGCAGGCCCCGGCCGGTTTAGCAGCCCAATTCCTTTTGAAATCTCGGCTCCGGTCAGACACATAACCTGGATATTACCGGTGATAATTGTCATACTGTTAATAATAGCGGTAGCGCTTGGCTTCTACTATAGATACAGAAAGAATCTGACCTTAGAAAACTTGCAGCTAATCACCACAGTGAATCCAGACTACGACACAACAATGACTTACGTGGCAGATGAGTGGGAGGTAGACAGGGAAGACATACAGATACAAAACGACCTCGGCCGCGGTACATTTGGTACGGTTTGCTATGGTGTGATGAAGTCGCGGAACCTGCCTTGTGCGGTAAAAACTCTTAACGAATCCCTAAGCTTGCACCATCGACTGGAGTTCCTCAACGAGGCGTCGGTGATGAAGTCCTTCCATAACTCCCACCACGTCGTCAAGCTTCTCGGCGTCGTTTCCATAGGCAACCCACCCTTGGTGATAATGGAGCTGATGGAGAGAGGCGACCTGAAAGAAAACCTGCGCATGGCCAGAGACTCCTCTCAGAACATCACCGCCAATGAGATTTATCGAATGTCCATCGAAATCGCGGACGGAATGGCGTATCTGTCTTCGAAGAAATACGTCCACAGGGATTTAGCCGCCAGGAATTGCATGGTGGCCAATGACCGCACAGTCAAAATCGGCGATTTTGGCATGGCGCGGGATATTTATGAGACTGATTATTATAGGAAAGAGACCAAAGGACTACTGCCAGTCAGGTGGATGGCGCCAGAGAGTCTGGCCGACGGAGTCTTCACGTCCGACTCCGACATTTGGAGCTACGGTATAGTTCTGTGGGAGATCGCCACCCTTGCCGAGCAACCGTACCAAGGTGAGTTGCAACACGTTATTGGCGTCGGCTTTAAATAATTTTACCTTACATTTCGCAGGTTTAACCAACGAACAGGTGCTGAATTTCATCGTGACCAGAGGAAAACTGGAGCGGCCCCCAGAATGCCCGGACCTCCTCTACGAGATCATGCACGCGTGTTGGAGCTGGCGCCCGAACGATCGCCCTACCTTCTCGGAAGTCGTCGAGAAGCTCGTGGACCATGTCGGCGAGGACTTCAAACTAGTGTCGTTCATCCACAGTCGCGAGGGACTCGAGTATAAGATAAACCATGGCGGGGAACGCGTGGTTAATCCACCGGCCTTAGGTGTGATTCCGGAACAGGAATTGTTCGAGGGTGGCCAATATAACGTATCCGAAGAAGAAGTTAATTTATACCTTGGTGATACTAACCGTCCACGATATGTACCAACATCTTTAAGCCAAAGACTTAGTAGGTTTTCTTTAAGTGATTTGTATTAGGCCAAAGTTAAGACTATTAGTTTATTTTTATTATTGCGATGAGTATGTAGGTTTTAGGCGAGAGTAAAGTAAGTAGAAGAAGTGGAAGCGGGACAAACTGAAAATTAATGTTTAAAAGGTGTTTCTTGCGTTTCTTGATGGAGTTCATGGCCCAAATGAACCATTTTTTCTTATTCTGATCGGAATTTTGAATCTGCCATTTTGGAATGCAAAATTTAGGCAGTAAAACTAAATTCAGCGTACCCAAATCCTTTAGGGTGCCAAATTTTGTTAATAAAAAATTGGCGTGGTGATAGATTTTTGACGCCTATTTTTACAAAAGGCACCATTGAGCGCCGGCGCGATTTGGGACCTATTGTGAACTTGCAGTAAGTTTTTCATAAGTCATTCTAAAGTACCGTAGAAAAATATTATCTTCAAATATTTGCCACACAAAATTATGAGTAGTTCTTTACCCAACATAAGTGGTGATATTCGCTGTCATGACATTTTAACTACGGGATTCCCCTTCCTGTGTCTTAGGCACTTGTTCACTGCCAGATTTCCAGACAATAAATATTTTCTCTCCGCCTTTAACACTCGACTGACTTGTAAACGTCCCGGTCTTATATTGGAAAAAATAAGATTCCATTATTCGACCACCAGCTAACCTGGACTCCATCCTAAACTGTAAGAAATGCCTCTTAGAAATATTGATAACATTTGTGAGTGAAAACACAAACACCTGACTATTTAGGTATGCTATTATTTTAGGTAGGTAGGTAATTCTTTTTTTAAGAAAACATATTTCTGAAGAACACATCGACGCAAATCACATACAGCCTGGGCTGTTGGATTTATAGAACCTAAAATGTACGCCTCGGTATAGTACGCTGCGCCAAACAGTTTGGTGTATTGTGTATTGTATAAAATTTTAACAAATTGTGATAAAAATGGGGAAGTTCTGGCCGAAAAAAATATTGGCCATAAATAGTTTATCACCCTGTATCTCGGCAATTAAGCGCAACAGACAAATTTCCTATACCCATTCGTGAATAGTCAAGGGATCCTCTATCATCCTTAGAAGTATGTACAGTTCGTCATGAAACACCCTGTATAGGGTGGTCCTTTAAAAAAATTACCGTGCAGGGAGTCGCCCTTTATATTTCAAACTATTATTAAGGTGCGTGCATTTTAACAATATGCTCAAAAAATTATTTTCCAAATCATTTTAATATGGTCTACTTTGACGCACTAATAACCCTGTATATGCAGAGTATATACATATATAATAATATATATCCCGAAATTTTATCGTTTCATTTAAAAATAAATATTTTTACATCCTCTTAATATTTTTAGTACGCCTAAAAATTACGCGTCAATCATATAAAACTAATTTAAAATTCCTGAATTACAGCACAAATTTATTTTAATATTTAATTGACTCAAAAACTATAAATAATAATCGCTGGAATTTTTACTAAATAATTAAACTTAGCCCCTTCTTTTTTATGAAATAATTGATCAGAGAGTTGATTTTGACATTTAAGTTTAACTGTCATTAATTTGTAACGTAAAAAAATATATTTTAATATTTACCATGACAAGAACAACGAAAAAAGTGCGTTTTAGTAAAATATAAGATGTTTGAAAAACAAGTGGAATAGACTAGAGTTTAAAGGTGGGGCATAGCTCCAAGATTTGCAAGATTTAGGGGGAGGGGGATTGCGTAATTTTTGTACGTTTTCATTTACTTTCAAAATAAAAGTAGTATTGCAAAAAGAGTGCAATATTTTATATCAAATGAAATAATAGGAAATAAAATAGAAAAAAATTATTTCAGTAAACATTTCCGAAAACTTTGATCTAGTTGCAAAAATTATTTAGTTTTATATGAGCAACTTATACCTGAAGATTGCTTTCTTAGCTATTTATTATTGATTAACATTTTCAACGTAAAAGATTTTATCATTTTAAAAATATATAAAGCGTAACCACCCTGTATGATATCGCTTGAAATTGAGCTGCATCTGCATCTGCTAACTTCCATAACAAATTTTGAATTTCGTTCCTAGTTTCGTTTAAGGAATTTTTTGGACCAGTTAAGCAAAGCGATGTTTTGACAATATATATAAAAAAAATGCTATATCTCCTTTATTTATGACCCTAATTATCTCGCCCTGAGTTTATATTATCTACAATACCCTCGATCATTCATAACGCAGTGTAACGACTCATGAATGTTTCATATGCGGTTGACAGAGCGAAATTGACGTTCCAACTTTACGACTCCCTTTTACTTCCTTTAAGGTCGAATATCATTCCCTCTCAAACAACGAAATATAACGAGAACGCAGTAAAATCTTTTAGTATCTACTATTGATTCGTAAATTTTCATAAAGGTCAGCAATTTATAGATACCTCTATTAGTCAACTTACGCGTAAATGTGTTTCGATTCGCTCTGTAGGGGTGCTTAGAGAAGTCTCGGAATAACCTGTAAACTATCTTCTGGTTCTTCTAAGCTTTTTAATCACTATACACATCTGCGCACGCAATCTTACCAGATTAATCTAAGCGGCAATATCACGTAGATGTCAAGATCCGCCGAGTCATATTAAATAAGTATATGACGTGTAGATTTCTACGTGTAGATACGGTTTTACTGTTTAAAGACTGTGGAAAATAATAAAACGTAAATCGCGGGGCCACACACGCATGCCTAACGCCGGCCCTGGCATTCTACTTGGTGATTTGTAATTTTCGTCGGTCATTGACGTTCTGTAAATATATTTTATTTACATTCCAAATTCATGTGACTAACTGAGTGGGACGTCATCTTTACACAAACAAACGACTGTAGGCTGTAACATTGTGTCGACCCTGGTCAGGTTATTAAATGCGTCGCTTCTTTTGACAATGGTCATAATTATATATCACGCCGGCCGTAGATAATTGCCCCAATATCGTACAATAGAAAAGAATAATGTCTTTCGTCTTTATTTTAGATATCGTTTAGTTGGGCGCCGGGCCCGTCCGAACTGCACGAGATATATGTTTTTTAATCTTTCGTATCGTTGAATTTAAAATTTCGAATTTATAATTTTTTAAGAGCCAACGCTCTGTTGACCGCTAGTTTACATAACAAGAAAAATGCAAGCATTTGTATAATTTAGCAACGGTAACAAGTTGTCTTTTCAAATGTTACATATAACTCTACTTAAGTTGAGACCATAAATTATTAATAACATCTCCCCAGTTTTTTATCTGCTATTTTGATTCAACATTTTAGAGTACTTAGTACATAGACTATCAATTTTAAAACTATGTGCTTGTGAACGCTGCTATTTCTGACTAGTGACGCAAGTATCCGTAGGAGACTTTTAACCGGTTAACGCCAAATCTTGGATACGTTTTAGGTAATAATTTTACCAAAACAAATCAAGTTTAACACAGTTAATGTCAAATTCTACATATCAAAATTGGTGTTATAAACAGGTCAAGCTTATTTAATTTCTCAAAGCAATACTCCCTGCCAATCCTTCCAATTTCCAATAATACATATATATCTATACCAATGCAGCTGGGTTGTATGCAATATATACACTCTGAAATCTTAAGACTAAATCTGTATGAGTATATTCGCATTCGTAAAAGATTGGAAACCACGTTTTGTGCATAATAGGCAACCCAATACCATCGAGTGTATATCTGGTTGCCTAATTTTGTAGCACGTGGTTTACAATCATCTATGAAGGCCCTTTATAATAATAGCAATTACTTGGATAATACTACGGGGTAAGTGTGATTATAATTTTCTTAGGTACCAAATGTTTTAATTTCGTATTTCGTGGCGTTTGGAAAATATAGTACCAACCAAAAAACGAGAATAATTTACCATTTTGGAAAGAGATATCTTACCGGCCGCCTATATTATTGACTAGTGCGAGTTGCTAGCCTAAAATTGTGTTTCTTTTTGGATTTTTTTTGGCCTGTTACCAAACTGCTGTGGTTCAACCAAAATTTGAACGCTATGTGCATTTTTAATCAGTTTTTATTCTTCATTTTTATCGCTCCTAGTTTAACATGTTTTATTATTCGTCGATTATTTTTTTCCTTGCCATGCCTTACTGGAGCTTTCAAGGACTGCCACATTGTGGTGGACTGCATTTTGAAGTTTTTACGGTTATTAAAAATCCTAATTTTGGTTGGGCCACTTTGGGTTGACAAAATTTTTACGAAATTTTCCCGTTTCAGGAAGGCGACTCTTAAGTCTATTTACCGGCGAGCCCTAGGTGTTCGATGTTACTTGTTAATCGTATTAACTGAATGTGATATGTAATGTTAGTCACTAGATTAAACATTAAGTTTGTGTAATTTTTAGGTTTTTTTTATATTAAAATATTTTAGCGTTAGGGTAGCGATTAGTTATTTTTTATGTATCGAGAATCGTAATGGTTTTCTAAATTTGTCGCCTATGGGACCAAATTTTGTACCGAATTACTTTACAGTAGCTATTTTGTCAAGACTGTCCTTCAACCGTGTATCAAAATCGACCACACCGAAAACTCGTTTTAGCATTTTTTAGCATTTATCAAATAAAAATATGTGGACTAAGAGAAGTGTTGTGTCTTATTAATTTAATGAAAATGTTATGTTGCACCTCCACCTGTCTTTACCAAAGGGGGATACAATTAGGCAAAGATGATTTTTTTAAAATATGCAAATCGTTTAAAACAAAGGGAAATTCTTGCAAGCTAAATCAAACGTCTTTTAGATAACTTTTACCCCAAGAGAGTGCTGGACGACCAAAAATTAAAATTTCACATAAAATTGGATCAAAGCGTTTATTTAGGCATTAGTATAATTATAATAAGTTGATGATATCATTAGTGATTGTTTAATTGCAGTTTTTAAATAATCTTAAATTCCTGAAATCCCGTTCGGGGCGTCCTGGGTGCAACATATAGGATTTGAATTGTTTTTATATGAATTAGATGGTAAATAGCAAGTAAATTTTTCATTGTAGAATTTTGTATAGGTAAAAGAAATCTACTGTACACTTTTACATTTTTATAACTTTTTTTAAATCTAGGCCCAGTAAGTAGTTTGATTGTAGTATTAGGGTGTAGTATAATTTTTTATTATAAGACTTATTTGTAATATTACCATGATTGTTGTGTTTTTATAAAGTTGCCTTAATACATATTTATTGATTTTAGTACAATATTAGTTTCTGAGATAGTTTCTGTATGTACCGATCCAGTAGTCCGCGTTCTAGTAGGTTTGTTAAGTAGGTATGGTTTAAATATAATTATTTTATATACAGGTTTATTCTTGGTTTTAAAAGAAATATCATGTACGTCAATTATACATAATTTTCTATAAAATACACGTTTTGTATATATGTATTTTAACTATGATACTTAACAAACATTAGTAATTGTAAGTCAAAAGGGTGTTTTTTGTACAATGTAACTTCAATGTGATATGTAAAGATTGTATGATAATTTTTGCACTTAAATATAACAAATAAATTTAATACTACACTGTATGTACCTAATGTCTGATAAATAATTCCTAACGAAAGATGTTCTATGCAATGTTACTATTTACTATATTTTGTAAATGTTGTATGATAATAAATTTCATTTTGTAACAATTTTGTTGTTGGTTATTTATCTAGTGTCGATAACACTGTACCAAATATATATATATATAGTTATAAACAGAAGTTGTTGAGGCCGTACAATATTTAAACGGTCATTGTGAAGCCCAAAATGACGCTGTTGATCCCGGGTTCGGGCTCAACAACGTATCGAGGCGTATACCATCACCATTTGGTTAAACATGGCCTTAGGATACCGTTCGCAAATTTTAAGGTGGGCTCCACAACGTGCTGTTCCCATCTTTGTGTATATCTCGATTAGTTCTATCACGTTCAAAATCAGGAGTCGAACCGAAAATAATATTTGAAAATGGTCTAGCTATGAAAATCCATACTTAATACAATAATAATTGCCTTTATTGGTGGAAAAGGAACAAAAAAAAAGAATTAAAATACAAAATTTACTTCTTTCTTAATGAAATCAGAAATCCTTTCAATCTCCCTCTTGATTTTGAAACGCAGTAACACGCCAATAAATTGAAGGCCACAAAATCATGAATTACATATTCCAATTTTGGCTTTTTCTAGGATACCAACAATTATATAAACAGAACCACACACAAACTATTTTATAAAAAATATATAAAGTACATAAAAAACCTCAACTAGCGTTCAACAAGCTAACCCAAATCCAATCCGTACACCACAAATTATTGTCTGTTTCTCCGCAACCCACATTATCACCACACTTATTGATTAAGGTTCGCCCTCTATCCCATTTGCAGGAATTTCAAAACTAGGGTTGTCGTAGTGGCTGTACGCTTCAGAATTCTTCTTCGTTGGCAGGAGCGGCTCCGGCATCACCCAAGAGATGGCGTCATCGTAATGAATTTCAGCTCCAGGGATGCTTTTCCACCTCAGTATAAATCCTGAAACATAAATCATTTTTGTACAACCAATAATTTACATTAAATCAGTGACACGATCTTGTCGCAGGTGAGTAGTGGGTGTAGCCGAAGGGCGAGTGGGTGTAATTAAAAACGTAGTAAAAAGCAATTTTTTACTACATTTTTAATTAAAACCAAGTCGACAGAAAATGGTAATTATTATAATTAACATATTAAAAAGATAGATGCAATAATTAATATCAATGTTTAATACTTTTCAAATTTTTCTAATATCTCGTTTGGTTTTAGAAGATAAAAAATATGGGGTGTAATTATGTATGGTTGTTATATAGGTATATATACAATAATATATATAATATATAAACGGTACATTGTTGAGCCCGATGTAACAACAGGTCGCTGTTGATCCCGCCTAGGCATTCGTAGGCACCGTTACTGAGCCCAACGTAGCTCCTATATCGTTGGTATAAAAAAATTAAATTTTGCCTGTTAGTTGCAGCGTACGTGAGAGAACTAATCGAGAAATACACGAAGATGGGAATAGTACGTTGTTGAACCCTCCTTAAAATTTACATATGGTGTCCTAAGACCACATTTAACCAAATGGTGATGGTATACACTTTGTGATGCGTTGTTCAGCCCGAACCCGGGCTCCACAATGACCGTTTATATATTGAACGGGCTCAGCAATGTCTGTTTATAACTTTTATATATAAATGTATATAAAAGACGTCGTAAGCCCCATCGATATACAAAACCACCAGGTTTATAAAATAGGTTGAAATGTTTTCTAAAATCACTTCGTAGTTAGGCAATGAAACAACAATTGTGCATGGGAGTGCTAACTAAAAACAAGCACCTAATTCAGTGTTCGATATTTTGGTGGAAGAGGAAATGTTAGTATCACAAGCTTTAGAGTTTTTACATAAATAATGAAGGTTCTTATTATCCTGATCATGAATTAATCTCCTTACGAATGTCCATAAAAATCCATGCCTTCGGACACACACACAACTGTGTTATGGATCGCTACAGCTCGGTGGGGTGCCAACAACAATTAATGTGCTTATTAAAGCTAACCTGTTAGCCGTGACGTGCGTGCTTTTCGTGCCCCAATTAAATAAATACCTCAATTTTTCTGTTTCTATTTTTGACGTACGGGTTGAATATGAGCAATGGCGGAGGATTAAATATTTTCTCCCTGGGTAGCGCCCATGCGGCGTTGTCATCATAATAATATTTTTCACTAAGCGGGCGAATGGCATTCCACGTCATTGTTAAGCCTGAAAAGTGCTTTTGTTAATTTTAATCGTCAAATACTCGGCCATGTCCAATTCGAACGAGTTTTACTACGTGTGTAGTTCATGAGATATTTGAAAGAACATTAAAATTTATGCTGAAAATATTACGACGTGGGATATTTTTAATGGTCGCTGTTCTGAAACAAAAGATGATAATAATAATGGTATCTTCGGCCAATCAGTTGTTGAGTTTTTGGCAAATGAGCAATGAAGAAACGGATATCTGTTTGGAAGAGGATTTGAAAATAATGAAAGGAAATTGGATAGAGATAGCAACAGAAACAGAAGGAATTGGCGAGGGATAGTACAGAGAGCGCTCCAAGGGAAATGGTGAGGAGTCTGGTCGACTGTCTAGGATTTTTTTAAGCGTTTGACAGACACCATCACCGGTGAGGACCAACTCCTTTCATTATCCACACGTGTGTACTTAATTAATGCTAAAAGCAATAAAGTAACTGAAATGCTACAACTTGATAAGTTCAACAAATATGTGCAAAGCTCTGTTAACTACATAAAGTGAACATGTAAGACTAATTCTTTAATTTTCTAATACATGGAGATGATTGTAATGTACGACCTTGTTTCTTATTATAGACAAGTACTATTTTCTTGTATACAAACTTACAGCACAGGCGATTACTAGCAAGGAGCTACGGAATCTATCTACTGCAACCATATTAGTAAAATTTACCTCAATCAGTTCTACATTTCATGGATGAGCTATTTGGGAAGGGCGCCAGGAGGGGGGAAATTGGAATAACCAGTAAGGATCTATGCACTAAACCTGAGGACAATCTTTGACAATCTTGACTCGACAACTCCAAAAATACAACTGTCCGCAACACCCGTTTACGGTCTGCAAAACTTTTACCTTACTCAGCACGTTGTGAGCTTATTACATTAGATTGCTTATCCAACTTTTGCCGATCGATAATTCTTTGCGTACTAGTTGATATTAATGTCCTTATCGGCTAAAGGATAAGGACGAAAATGCTATTTATTTATTACTACCTACTGTGTATTTAAATTTATTCTTGGTGTCTTTATATTTTAATAAACGATTATTGGTAATAAATCCGTCTTCTAGCGTTCTCCACACGTACTAAAAAAGCGAAACATTTATTTAAGCGTAATTTTAGGGCGCTTTGTTTAGTACGTCTTGTTAACTTAACGAAGAAACAAATTAAAGATGAAGGCTGTATTTTTTCTTGCCGTGTTTTTTATTCCTGTGGCGCTTGCATACAAATTTCGTAAGTGTTTGTAATTTATTTTTACATAAAAGTTTCGTATCTGATCAAAAAGTGTCATCAGGAGCAAACTGATAAAAAAACGTGGTGGATAATTTAATGAAATTAATTTTTTACTTTTTGATTTTATTTGAAACAAATAGATTTCTATTTATAAATGACTTTGTTTAGGATTTATACAAGCATAATAATAACAAACATATCCAAATTGATATACTTATATTGATGTTTCATCTCTAAACATGCTATTATTAAATTCATTGGACTATCTTTAATACATTATGAATATTGGATTAAAAATTATAAAATTCAAAACGTCTAAAAGCAAATTATTAAAATTTTTTTTTATCTCGCCACAAAATTCATTCATTATGGTCACCAATTAAAAAACAAAGTCCACAAGAAGATGTACATATTCTTTCGCTATTAGTAGCTCATTTTTAATTGGTGACCATAATGAATGAATTTTGTGGTGAAAAAAATTTTTAATAATTTGTTTTTAGACGTTTTAAATTTTATAATTTTTAATCCAATATTCATAATGTATTAAAGATAGTCCAATGAATTTAATAACCATGTTTAGAGATGAAACATCAATATAAGTATCAATTTGGATATGTTTGTTATTATTATGCTTGTATAAAGCCTAAACAAAGTCATTTATAAATAATGCATATCAAGCAAAGAAAGAGAATTGTAAAATAGATTTCTATTTAGGATTCTCTGGCAGGTATTTAACAAATAATTTTTTAGCTGAGGAATTCAAAAGGTGCCATGTAAAGGAGGCCAATTTGGATAATTGCTTAAAAACTACCATAGAAAATGCTCTACGAATAATTGGCTCTACAGGTAAGCATATCAAACATCCGATTAAAAAATATTTGTTTTTTACAATCAATCTCCGAGTTCTTTTAACTACCCTTAAGAAACCAGATTCTTACATTATATACACAAACAGACAAACTTATCCTACCGACTGCGCCATATACACTAAAGTATTTAAAAATAAAATTATAAGAAGAAAGATTATCCTTACAGGTCATAGAGTAGGTCTAAATTTAAACATTATAATTGCCATCTCGCATAGGCTTACCACAATCATTTTATTTTACTAATACTTACAACTGTGTTTAATAACCTTACAGGTATCGCTTCCATTAATTTACCATCAATAGAACCAATAGAAGTCAGCAGATTGGAAGTAGGCGCAGGTACAAGCGCCGTTGG
Source organism: Rhagium mordax (assembly GCA_963680705.1). Taxonomy (NCBI): domain Eukaryota; kingdom Metazoa; phylum Arthropoda; class Insecta; order Coleoptera; family Cerambycidae; genus Rhagium; species Rhagium mordax. The sequence goes on along the minus strand of OY796660.1, from coordinate 73,655,698 downwards.
TTTGGTGCAAAAATATAAAGATGTCAAAGTTAGAGGACTTTCTACTGCAACAGTGAGCAGCGCACAGTACGTATCCAACGAATTATATTTTTGAAAAGTAGTTTTGGAGTGAAAAAATAAAATACTTATTAGCTTTATAGCTTAACTGACAAAGAGAGTGAGTGCATGTGGATTGCAACTTTTCTCAGTGTAATTTATTGAAATCAGAGTAAATATACAGGGTGTTATTATTATGCTTATTTTGTACATTCCAACTTGTCAGTGCCCAACATAGTCCGAGAAAACAGAAGAAACGACACATGTGCGTGCTAAACATACTTCTCACTTTCACGTAAAATATCCTAACCACGGTTTAAATTAATCCATATGCTGGACTAAATTTGTTTTTTAAAAGGTTGCATAAATAAAAATGTAAATAGGCATTGACCATTTTTTGCGTTTGCCCTCGACGCCATGCCATGTTGATACTCGTATAATTTGGTTATGTTTCAGTTTGGATTTGGACAACAAGGAATTGACGTTTATGTTGCTTGTACCCAAGATGTCCCAAGAAGCCAAATATGAGGTTGAAGGAAAAATTATGGTGCTGCCAGTTTTTGGATCCGGCGATTCGATTATAACTATGTGTGAGCTATTATTCATATAAAATTATCTATGATTTAAATTTAAAAAAAATCTTCTGTATAAATATTGATGAAGTTACCAGTTATTAATTCAGATTATTGTGTTGTCCTTAGATGGTATGCAGATCACAGTCATAGTAAATTTCAAAGAAGAAACAAGAAAAGGCAAGAAGTATTACAAAATAATGCAATGCAGAGTCAAAATAGCCGTTGAAAATGCCCATTTTGATTTCAAGAATTTGTTCAACGGTGACAAACTACTTGCTGACAATATTCTGAATGTTGTCAACGAAAATGGGCTAGTTATATACGAGGACGTTAAGGAAGGGGTTCAGGATGCTTACGCTGAAATTGTCAGAAATATAGCTGGGCGGTTGTTTCACAATATTCCTATTGACGAGATATTTTTACCGTAGATCTAAGGTTTGCTAAAGTGTTAAACGCTTTGTAGATAAATTGACGTGGTTTTGATATAAATAAAAATTTAACAAATTTCAATCGTTTGTGACTGAATTTATTTATACTGACGTTCACAAGTAAACTGGAGTGCCCCAAGGAACTGGTTTGGGGCCTGCATTTTTTCTTGTATGTATTTCACAATTTTATTGATCAACCAATTGGAATACCAGACCTCTTTTTTGGCACCTACCAGATTCCTTTTAAATGATCAATAATTTGGATGATCTTAAGACTAGAACATGAGCAAAATACCCGCCAGCGAGCCTCTAAGAAGATTCAAACTTGAATGTTTGTTAAACAAAAGATGTTATTTACAATTAATTTTAATGGTGGTGACTTTTTAACGCCGCGACAGACCCACCGTGTGACATATCGTTGGATCGGGCATCGAGAGAGGAATTGAACACAAATATTTTGCCTCGTTGTAAACCACCCCTATTCTTGCAAACTGCAAATAAGGAAAAATTTCGAAAGTTATATAATCTTTCGGCCATATTTCGGTGGGACAAATGGAAACAAGTTGTGCAACTTGCTTCCCAATGTTCAATTATGTTAGGGGTTGTTGGGGGTGACTTTTTAACGCCGCGACAGACCCACCGTGTGACATATCGTTGGATCGGACTTCGAGAGAGGAATCGAATAAAAATATTTTTACTCGTTTTAAACTACCCCTATTCCTGCAAACTGCGAAAAATAGAAAATTTTGGTAGTTATATAATTTTTAGGTTATATTTTGATGGGACAAAATTAAATAAGTTGTTCTATTTGCCTACCGATGTTCAATTATGTTGGGGGTTGTTGGGGGTGACTTTTTAACGTCGCGACAGACCCACCGTGTGACATATCATTGGATCGGGCATCGAGAGAGGAATTGAATACACATGTCTTGCCTCGTTTTAAACCACCCCTGTTCTTGTAAACTGCGAAAAACTAAAAATTTCGGGAGTTACACAATTTTTCAGACATATTTCGATGGAACGAAATGAAATAGGTTGTTCGACTTGCATCTCAATAAACTTCAATAATGCGATTGATAATTCCTGGTAACTATAGCCCGTTTCATGGATATTTGATTTAATTACGCTGGCTACTAGTTGCATATGGCAATATTAACTTTGGTAAACATTGAACGTTGGTGCGTTTGACAAATCAAATATCTACGAGTATTCACGATATTTCTCACCGATCCTGATTTATCCTGGTTGGATTGAAGTTAGATTTTCGGTAGATTCCAAAGTATTTTAAGTATCCTTGCTACGCATTCTTTTTCTAAATAATAGTTTTCGCCCTGAGCTACCACAAGCAAAGTCCTTTAATTAATTACACGTGCGTTAATTGCTAAAGAGAGAAGAAATTTAAATGAAGCAATTAAATGCTATAATTTGCAAACGGGTCCGATCGATACAAGTAAAGTTTTGTTAAATAGATGATTATAATGCACATGTTATTTATTATTAGCATGTTTACTACATATATTTGTATGTTACAAAGGTACAATATACCAGCACTGATGATCATGGAAAAATATGGATAAAGAGTTGTGACTGGTAAAACTATTGTGGAAATCTTATCAAAATGTTTAGATTTCCCACTTGCTCCGCACTGATGATGGCAAATAGCCTCATTTAATATTTTTACACTTTACGTTATTACTTATCCAGTCCTTGTCTTTTAGCCCATCCGGTATGCATGTGATTGCTGTTTGGTCCTTTTTGGACTGAAGGATAAGGACACTTTTTATGGGTTTTTGTGGATTTTTGTTTCAATAAATAATTATAAGTCCGACTCACTTCTACGTTTTCCACATGTGCTAAATGAGGGAAAATGTTATTTTGAGCGCAATCTTAGGAAAGCTTGGTTTAGTATGTCTTGTTAGCTTCACGAAGAAGATGGGGCCCGTATTATTTCTTGCCGTGTTTATTATCCCGGTGGCGCTTGCACACAAATTTCGTAAGCATTTTTAATTTATTTATATATAAAATATTCGTTTATTATTCAGTAAAATTATTAAATAAACAGTTGTAGAAAACAAAAGCGTGTTACTGGAGGACTTTTGCTCCAGGACGTGGTTCCCATGAGACTTTCGTCGAGTAATAAATGTGATTTTACGACAAATTAGTCAAAATTGCAAAATCGCCAAGAATATTTTAAATGAGATTTTTGTATGCTTCCATTAATTGCTTAATAGCAACAAATGTCGGTTGGTTGGCTGAAATGATTCGAGTTATAGAGTTGTATTTAGGTATTTGGTAAAAATTTTTCTAGCTGCGAAATTTGAGAGGTGCCATTTAAAAGAAGCAAATTTGGATGATTGCTTAAAAACCACCATACAAAATGCCCTACAAGTGATTGGCTCTGCAGGTAAGCATATCAAATTCCCAAATAAGTCTTTTATAAGTCCCATCGACTGCGCCAGTTAAATAAATGGTTTATATTAATCCTACTTAAACAGGCCCATTTAAGTAAAAAAATTACTTGTAATTTCCACTAATCACCTATTTTCTGGACCTTTTACTTACAACTACTCATGTGAAATATTACAGGTATTGCTTCCATTAATTTACCATCAGTAGATCCAATAGAAGCCACCAGAGTGGAAATAGGGGCAGGTCCGAGCGCTGTTAGTCTGGTGCAAAAATATAAAGATGTCAAACTTAGAGGACTTACTACTGGAACAGTGAGCAGCGCACAGTACGTATACAACGTATTATGTTTTTCAAAAGTAATTTTGAAATAAAAAAATAAAATACTTATTAGCTTTACAGCTTAATTAACAAGAGAATTGTGCAATTTATTTCCAACAAATTGACTTTTGTCAGGGAAAGTCAAAGCAAGATATTCATTTTATATATTCCAGCTTGTCAGTGCCCAACATAGTCCGACAAAACAGAAGAAACGACATATGTGCGTGCAATGACGACTTCTCACTTTCATGTAAAATATCCCATTACGGTTTAAATTAGTGCATATGCTGAACAATAAATTATATTTTTTAAACGATCACATAAATAGATAATACCTATAAAAAAATGTAAACAGGCATTGACCATTTTTTCTTCTCATGATATTGTCTCGGTAGGGTGGTATTTGGTAACAAACACAAAGCCACAATGAGTACTTACGGGGGTCACAGTAACCTGGAACGGAGATATGCACTAAACCTGAGAGGCCCTGACGGGACAACCTTCGGCACCTTGTCTCGACAATCCCAAAAACACAACTGCCTGCATCACCCAGTCTACGGTCGCGAGACTTCTATCGTCAGCAAAATGATTTACCATTAGTGATATTTCTGTGGATTTAGAAGCGTATTAAAGCATTCCGACAGTCACTGGCACCGGAGCAAAGGATATGAATTTTCAATGTTTTTATCGCATGTCCGAGGTTGATTAATTTTTTGCAAGGACGATAAACGCCGGTAGCTCAAACCAGATCAAAGGTTAACATTCTCCACAAATCATATATCAAATGTTTGATCGTCCCTGTAATTATTCGATCATAAAAGAGAACCGTAGGTCAGACACGTAGGCGACTGTTGCGATTTTTATTTTCAACGCGTTGCGGCCGTTTTGGCCCATTGGGAGAATGGCCGGCTGTCTCGGATTATGTCATGCGTGTGATGTCTGTATTCTGCTCTTTGATACAGTGAAACGTTGGTGTACATTGCAAACTGATAAAACCTTGAAGGCCAATGATTTTAAACTACAAATAATAAATGTGAAAATATATATATAATATATATTCGAAAAAAAATATATATATATATTTTTCCAAAGATATATATATTTATAAAACTTATAAATATTTTAATAAAATAAATATATTTAATGAAAAAATATATATATTTCAATTTATTATTATATATATATATATTTGTAATACTAATAATGTCTTAAACGGCGCCTCATAGAAATCTTTCACCCAATATCTGTAAATTTTTAGGTTGTCAAATTTTGCCTACTAATTCAATATTGCTCACATTTCCATATAATTTCGTTGCGTTTCAGCTTGGATTGGGACAAAAAGGAACTGACATTTACTGTTTTTATACCCAAATTGATCCAAGAAGCAAAATATGAAGTTGATGGAAAGATTATGGTGCTGCCAGTTTTCGGATCCGGCGATTCAGTCGTAACTATGGGTAAAATTGTTGATTTTATCACTACTATTTAAAAACAACGACTAGAGTTACTAATTTAGATTATTGTATTGTTTTCAGATGGTATGAAGCTCAAAAGTATAATAAATTTCGAGGAAGAAACAAGAAAAGGCCAAAAATATTTTAAGATAACGCAATACAGAACCGAGATGGCCATCGAAGACGCCCATTTTCAGTTTGAGAATTTGTTCAACGGAGACAAACAACTCGCTGACAATATTCTGCACGTTCTCAACGAAAACGGGCGAATTTTATTCGAGGACGTCACGGAAGGAGTTCAAAGTGCTTACGCTGAAATTTTCAAAAACATAGCGGCGAGGCTGTTCCACAATATTCCTGTTGGCGAGATATTTTTGCCGTAGATCTAATTTCTTTGGGAGGGGTAGATGTAGATTTTCTGTGCTTTGATATACCTACTCGTAAATAAAGATGTAAAATGTGCTAAGTGTATCAATAACAAACCACCGACTTCATTCGAACTGCGTTTCCAAAATATAAAGCGGAAAAAATTAAATCTTGATTGGAAATAATATAGGCATTCGTAAATATTCATAATGTTCATAACTCTACTTTCTCAAAGTGTTCAAATAGATGACAGGAAGGAAAGGGCGATGTGGTGGCCAACGTGAGCAGCGGATTTAAATTCTCTTGATGCTATATTACCTAACCTAGTAATATTTAGAGTTCTCCTTCATCTGTCTCTAAGAAACAAACTTTAAATTATATCAATAATCGTAGTGATTTAATTCAAATAAAAAATACCCCAAATTTTGTTGCCTATCTCTTGCAGTTGTTGATATATCAAACAACTCTTAGATGAGACACCCGGTAACACGCTTGCCTTGCACTAACCTGTTTCTCTTTCGTATCATCATTTGCCCGTTCTAATGAGTACACGTAATAAAATAATGATGTGCAAAACACACTAATAATTGTTGCGTAATTCCATAGCATTTTTCTTTTTTACTTTATAATACACATAAATAATTACGTATATCTGTTATTAATTATAAACGGCGTAAGTATTAGGTAATTAATAAAAAAATATGTGGGTCCAGCGTTAAGCGTTGTATTAAATAAATTAGCATTAAGTATTACTTAAATAATACAGAGGCTTCATAAATTATCGTAACGGACAAAGATAACGACATTATCCTAGCACTACGACCATCATGGCGAAATGGTAAGAATCAGTGACGTCACAATAGCCGGCTGTCCATCATAACGTATTTATAATACATCACATCATATTTATATGAATAAAACTAAATATTTTTACAACAAAAAAAACTCTCATTTGTGGTAAAATAATTTAGAAAAGGCTTTCCACATCAGAGGTATACCCTAATAGAGTACTAAATAAAACTTTCCTAAAGAAACACTAGCGCAAAACAGTCTAACGATGCATGGCGTTCAGACGACTATTGTGACGTCAGATTACGTGACATACTAGTGTTGCACGGCCTCTACTACTCGGGGGTCACGGATGGACAAAATATTTCCGAAACATTGTTTCTATTTTAAATCTGCCCTGACCTTCCTACTACCGACTTCATGTAGCGAAAATAATTACAACGTTACCTACTAGTAATAATGGCAGTTATTGCGGAATCTAGGGAACAAAAGAACATCGAGGGGAATTAAAAACCCTTTCAGGTAAAAAAAATTGCATAAAATCGATTTTGAACTTTTGAACTCGTGCATGTACTAATGCGTACATGTAATAAAATAATGACTCATAGAAAACATTAGTTTGCATATTTTCATAGCAATTTTTCACTTTATAATAATTATACCGTACAGAAATCATTCCCTATGATGTCATTATTAACGAATCTATATTTGTTAATAATTATAAATATTTTATTATATAAAAAAAAATAGTTAAAGCGCCAGTTGAAGAAAATACCGGATATTTCGAATTTTTATTGTTTTGATTATCCGCTCGTGCTCTTCTTCTGAAGAAGCTCTGCTGGCCAAAACCCCTCCTAGTGGAGAGGAATTAGAATTTCAAAGTGATGTAATCGGGAAGATGAATTTTTTTTTTGATTTTTGTTTTATTCATGCAAATGAGTCGAAAACCGAAAAAATTAGCAAAATTGGTGCATAAAAGTGCATTTCTGATGCATTTCGAATGCATCGCTACACTATTTTTTAAATATCTCCGGCTCTATTCGTAAAAAAATTAGAAAAAACTTAAATACTCGTAAATCAATAGCCTATCAAACTGTTGGGGTTATAGTTACATTAAAAGTGCGTCCTAACCTCAAAAAATCCAAGTTTCTCAGTTTATTTTTTTTTTTTTTTTACTAATAATGCAATAAGTGGGTTAAAAATCTTCTGATCTTTACGAAAATTGGAAAAACGTACACTAAAAAAATATATGGCAATTTTTATACCACCTCTAGTTTTCTTGCACCGACGCCTGTACTAATACGTTAATAAATACGTTATATTATAATCTTTCAAGGTGTTTAACTTAGTCTGTATTGCTAACTTGCGAAAATGAGATCTGTAGTTGTTTTCACCTTATTCATTATTCCTGTGGCTCTTTCATCTACTTTTCGTAAGTACTTTTCCGCATTTTTTTTTTAGTGCACCAGTTTATTTAAAATCTAATTGATATTGCAATATGTTTTTTATAAAAATAAAATAAATGTAAATTAAAAAGGAAATTGCTTTTCAATTATACTTTTTAATTTTGAAAAACGTAGCCACAGTGTAAAGTACAAGGCAAGAGAGTAATAAGTGAGGGGAGTTGAGATAAAAGTGAATTATTTTAACAACCTTATATAATATTTTTTTAATTCAAAGTAAAGGGTTTGCTGCAGTTAAAGGAGGAAAGTCAAAAGGGGGTGACAGAAGACAAAAATATAATAGCTAAACAATATTTGCAAATAACTTTTACTCTATTTAGTTATTTCCTTCGTTCATAGTGTTTGATGGTTAAGACTGGAATCTAACATCTTATATTTTTCAGCTGAGAAACTCGAAAGATGTCACGTAAAAGATGCAAATCTAGACAATTGCTTGAAGACTAATATAGAAAAAGCTCTACGACTGATTGGTTCTGAAGGTAAGTGTTGAAAATACCTAGTTCTAATTTGATTCTGACATTGACGATAAAAATTAACATAACCTAGTTTTAATTTGACATTGACATTGACGTCAGAAATTAACATAACCTAGTTTTTAATGTGACAATGTCAAAAAATCAAAATAATCTAGTTCATTTGACTCTTGACACCGACATCAAAATTTATTTAGGAACAAAAATATATCACTCTTTTTAGATAGGGCCTATTCCTTCGTGTCTTCTTACAATTTTTTTCTTTACTTGATACGTACTGTTTATAAATGCCTTTATTTATGAGTTCCAATATTTTTAGACGTTTTGAATTTTGTAATTTTGACATCCAGTGTCACATTTAAAAACTGTCAATGTCAAACTAAAATTAAAATTAGGTTATGTTAATTTTTACGTCAATGTCAATATTAAATTAAAACTAGGTTATGTTCACTCTTCACAAGTGCTTTTTTATACCTCTAGATATATATTTAATCTATTTACAGGTATTCCTTCCATTAATTTACCCTCAGTAGACCCGTTAGAAGTTAGCAGATTGGAAATAGGAGCAGGTAGAGTTCCATTTGTTCAAAAATATGTAGATATCAAGGTCTATGGGTTTGGTGATACAAAAGTGGAAGACGCACAGTACGTATATAAAAACTGTATAGCTATTTTAACTCTTAGGTTATTCCAATATTCGTTTCAGTTTGGATTTGGACAAGAAGACACTGACATTTACGACGTATTCGCCCACACTGTCGCAGAAAGCGATATATGATGTCGATGGAAAAATTTTGGAATTGGTAATTCGCGGATCAGGGAATTCAGTTATAACCTTTTGTAAGTAATTATTTAAATTAAATTACCCATGTAGTATCGGTTACCAGTTCTGGTGCTCCACAAGGATATGTTTTTCACCCACTCCGTTTCCGCTTTTCATTAATAACTTAGAACAATGAAACTTTGCACAGTTGTGTGTTGATATAGTCAGATCAAGGAAACAACAGACGTTTTAAGTATTTTCACGGAGATTGTTCAAGTTGCTTGAGCAACTAGGCAACTCATTATTTTTTGCTCCGAAGTTTCATATCTGTTGTGCGTTGCTTTTCTTCGACATGCTTTTTTATGGAATATATTTTTGTCATGTCATTCTTTGCATAAATTATTTTTTTATTTATTGCACACACGAAGAGTGTTTGGGGATTGTTGCATTTCGTTACAAAGCCCGAACTAGCGCTCGTTTCGCTACTCAGCAATCTCCTAAGCTTTTTTTGAACATTAAAAATAAAACATAAATCGTCTTCAAGCTGTCTATTTTAAGTGGATCTTTGCGTCTAATATCGGTTTTAGAAAAAAAAAAAAGTTGGCTGCGAGATGGAGAAAACAAGCATACAATCCAAGGCCTCCTTTCGAAGTAGCAAAAAAACAAAAGAAACAAAAAATTGAGGTCGCATAAATAGCTACTTTATTCTCTAGCTAGAATAACAAATAAAACGTGATTTCTCACTTCAATCTGGTACAAGATTTTTTTACTAACTGCGCTTATATTACATATAGTTTCTTGTTTCATAAACATTTTGATTTATTAGGTTGACGCACATTTTCCTATTAAAAAAATTTAAAATGTAGGCGCCAAAAGTTGGGTATAAAAATATTCTCTTAAAAATTAGGATTTGTATAAAATTGTGAATTAAATAAATTTTTTTATAAATTATCTGAAACTATAGGACCTCTTTTATCAAACATCTCAAAAATCATTAAAAAAAAATTCGCGTTTTTCCATCCAAAACAGGTTATTTTCAAAATCGCAACATAGCAGATTTCTTAAAGGTCTTTCTACTGAATCGGCTGTTATGAATTTTTCAATAAACCACAATTTGCTCATTCTAAAACTTGGGCGATATGAGCTGAGGCGGAAAATAGAAGATTGTTCCTCAAGGTTCAGCTTTGGGACCTTCGCTATTTGCTTTATACATTAATGACCTACCTGAATACTTCACAGAAAACGTTTTAACTATGTTAGGATTGTTATTATTATTATTATTAGTTGATTTATAAATGAAATGACGTTAATTTATCAATTTCAGCTGGGATGAGAATAAAACACAACCTACATTTCAAAGAAGAAACAAAAAACGGCCAGAAATATTTTAAAATAAAATCGTACAGGGTCGAGATGACTATTGAAAATGCCCACTATGAGTTTGACAACTTGTTCGCCGGGGACAAACAAACGAGTGAGATGGTCCTGAAAGGTATGAACGAATTTGGTGTGCCTATATTCAACGAGATTAAGCAGGGAGTTGAGGTTGCTTACGCCAAAGTCTACAAAAGTGTTGCGGACAAGCTGTTTGAGAACATTCCTGTTGACGAGATTTTTCTACCCTAGACACAATTAGGGATTGGTGTTAGTTAATGGTTTACGGGTACATTAGAATGGTCCATTTGTTGTTATTTCACATACTCCAGCGCTATAGCAAGGTCGGAGATAGCCGCGCACCGGCTGGCTGCGATCGCAATACCTGAGATTGTTTGACCAGAGCTGGACAACATTTTACTCATTAATTTACTAGGACCTTAATTTTGTTACTATTATTTGTTGGCAATAAATACTCTATCTCTGTTGTTTTTTGTTAAACAAACTTTTTGATTTAACCTCTCATGCGCTCTAAAATCACTCAATGGATGTAAAAGGCTGTTATTTACCTGTTATCAGTCCAGAAACAACTGCAATCGCCAGAGTTACTATAAGGGAAATTACTTGATATCCGGTTTGTTGCCCCGCGCTCCTTCCCACCCCTGGGGATATCGCATAAAAATCTGGGCCAGGCGTCGCAGTTGGGCTGGCACGGGCCGGATAAATCTCGTACAGGCTCTTATCGTAGATTGATTCCGTTGCGAGTGCAGCCATGATAGCACTGATTATAGCCGCCAGGACGCCCGGCATGCCGTGAAGGTTATGCACGCCGCAAGTGTCGGGGATGCTGCACTGTTTCTCCAGGAAGGGCTGTAATGGAAGTAAGTTAGAAAATATAGCTTGGATATATAAACATAATATTTTAGGATCTACATATACTGTAGAGCGGTCGTTATTTTGGCCAAGCAAAATTTTTACCTTCTCACTTTGAAATCGAAAATGATTTTTGACAGTTGACAGCTGTCAGTTTGACTAATTTAAGAATTTTCGCATAAAAGCTTTAAACTCAATTACGTGAAATAAAAGCCTTTGTAATACCCAAGAATTATGCGAAAACGCGTATTTCTCAAAAATTGACAGGCTTGACAGCGACCTTAAAATCAAATACGTTGGTAGAATTTCATTCATACATTTCATTAATTAAAATGACAGCCTTAATATAGGTTGTCATCCGTCAAAAATCTATTTTAGATTTATTTGACAGCTATAATAACAAAATCCATTAAATTAATAAAAATTCCATCTAAATTGCTTGCTTTCATCAAATTGACAGCTGTAATGACAGCTGTCAATTGTCAGAATAAATTCTTGACGTCAAGCGACCATATCATAAAACGATAGAAATAGAAGCATTATCGTACGCGCTCGATTAAGAGTTTTATTCGAAAACTCCTAAATTGATTAAATTGACAGTCTTAATGAAAGCTGTCAAAAATCTCTTTTGATTTCAAATTTGTATACAGTGACGACAAAATCCGTTAGAATGATAAAAATTGCGTATAAATTGCTTATTTTCATCAAATTGACAGCTGTAATGACAGCTGTCAACTGTCAAAATTAATTATTGACAAAGCGACTATGCGATACAAGTTCTCAAGTTAAAACAAGAGAAATAGAGGCATTATCCTATGCGCTCGATTAAGAATTTTAATCGAAAAGTCCTAAATGAATTAAATTGACAGTCTTAATGAAAGCTGTCAGCTGTCAAAAATCTCTTTTGATTTCAAATTTGTATACAGTGACGATAAAATCCATTAAAATGATAAACATTCGGTCTAAACTGCTTATTTTCATAAAATTGACAGCTGTAATGACAGCTGTCAACTGTCAAAATTAATTTTTGATATCAAGTGACCATGTGATACAAGTTTTCGAGTTAAAACAAGAGAAATAGAGGCATTATCCCACGCGCTCGATTAAGAATTTTAATCGAAAACTCCTAAATTAATTAAATTGACAGCTGTCAATTGTCAGATAAAATTTTTGACGTCAAGCGACCATGCGTTGCAAGTTTTCGAATTAAAACAATAGAAATAGAAACATTATCGTACGCGCTCGATTAAGAATTTTAATCGAAAACTCCTAAATTAATTAAATTGACAGCTGTCAATTGTCAGAATAAATTTTTGACGTCAAGCGACCATGCGTTACAAGTTTTCGAATTAAAACAATAGAAATAGAGACATTATCGTACGCGCTCGATTAAGAATTTGAATAAAAAACTCCTAAATTAATTAAATTGACAGCTGTCAATTGTCAGAATAAATTTTTGTAGTCAAGCGACCATGCGTTACAAGTTTTCGAATTAAAACAATAGAAATAGAAACATTATCGTACGCGCTCGATTAAGGATTTTAATCGAAAACTCCTAAATTAATTAAATTGACAGCTGTCAATTGTCAGAATAAATTTTTGACGTCAAGCGACCATGCGTTACAAGTTTTCGAATTAAAACAATAGAAATAGAGACATTATCGTACGCGCTCGATTAAGAATTTTAATCGAAAACTCCTAAATTAATTAAATTGACAGCTGTCAATTGTCAGAATAAATTTTTGACGTCAAGCGACCATGCGTTACAAGTTTTCGAATTAAAACAATAGAAATAGAAACATTATCGTACGCGCTCGATTAAGAATTTTAATCGAAAACTCCTAAATTAATTAAATTGACAGCTGTCAATTGTCAGAATAAATTTTTGACGTCAAGCGACCATGCGTTACAAGTTTTCGAATTAAAACAATAGAAATAGAAACATTATCGTACGCACTCGATTAAGAATTTTAATCGAAAACTCCTAAATTAATTAAATTGACAGCTGTCAATTGTCATAATAAATTTTTGACGTCAAGCGACCATGCGTTACAAGTTTTCGAATTAAAACAATAGAAATAGAGACATTATCGTACGCGCTCGATTAAGAATTTTAATCGAAAACTCCTAAATTAATTAAATTGACAGCTGTCAATTGTCAGAATAAATTTTTGACGTCAAGCGACCATGCGTTACAAGTTTTCGAATTAAAACAATAGAAATAGAGACATTATCGTACGCGCTCGATTAAGAATTTTAATCGAAAACTCCTAAATTAATTAAATTGACAGCTGTCAATTGTCAGAATAAATTTTTGACGTCAAGCGACCATGCGTTACAAGTTTTCGAATTAAAACAATAGAAATAGAAACATTATCGTACGCGCTCGATTAAGAATTTTAATCGAAAACTCCTAAATTAATTAAATTGACAGCTGTCAATTGTCAGAATAAATTTTTGACGTCAAGCGACCATGCGTTACAAGTTTTCGAATTAAAACAATAGAAATAGAGACATTATCGTACGCGCTCGATTAAGAATTTTAATCGAAAACTCCTAAATTAATTAAATTGACAGCTGTCAATTGTCAGAATAAATTTTTGACGTCAAGCGACCATGCGTTACAAGTTTTCGAATTAAAACAATAGAAATAGAGACATTATCGTACGCGCTCGATTAAGAATTTTAATCGAAAACTCCTAAATTAATTAAATTGACAGCTGTCAATTGTCAGAATAAATTTTTGACGTCAAGCGACCATGCGTTACAAGTTTTCGAATTAAAACAATAGAAATAGAAACATTATCGTACGCGCTCGATTAAGAATTTTAATCGAAAACTCCTAAATTAATTAAATTGACAGCTGTCAATTGTCAGAATAAATTTTTGACGTCAAGCGACCATGCGTTACAAGTTTTCGAATTAAAACAATAGAAATAGAAACATTATCGTACGCACTCGATTAAGAATTTTAATCGAAAACTCCTAAATTAATTAAATTGACAGCTGTCAATTGTCATAATAAATTTTTGACGTCAAGCGACCATGCGTTACAAGTTTTCGAATTAAAACAATAGAAATAGAGACATTATCGTACGCGCTCGATTAAGAATTTTAATCGAAAACTCCTAAATTAATTAAATTGACAGCTGTCAATTGTCATAATAAATTTTTGACGTCAAGCGACCATGCGTTACAAGTTTTCGAATTAAAACAATAGAAATAGAGACATTATCGTACGCGCTCGATTAAGAATTTTAATCGAAAACTCCTAAATTAATTAAATTGACAGTCTTAATGAAAGCTGTCAGCTGTCAAAAATCTCTTTTGATTTCAAATTTGTATACAGTGAGGATAAAATCCATTGAAATGATAGAAATTCCGTCTAAATTGCTTATTTTCGTCAAATTGACAGCTGTAATGACAGCTGTCAACTGTCAAAATTAATTTTTGATATCAAGCGACCATGTGATACAAGTTTTCTAGTTAAAACAAGAGAAATAGAAACATTGTCGTACGCGCTCGATTAAGAATTTTAATCGAAAACTCCTGAATTAATTAAATTGACAGTCTTAATGAAAGCTGTCAGCTGTCAAAAATCTATTTTGATTTCAAATTTGTATATAGTGACGACAAAATCCATTAAAACGATAATAATTCCGTCTAAATTGTTTTTTATCAAACTGATTGTTACAATGACAGCTGTCAACTGTCAGAAGTCATTTTCAGACAGATGTCACGCCGCAGGTTTAAAGAATTGGATTTTAAACGTTGGCCATTTGTAGCGTTAAATTCGTAAAATTTGGTATAAACATGAAATGTACAATAAGACGCGCCACCCAAACGAGCACCGCGTGGGTAAGGGTTGTGTGGCGAACCAGCGGCAATACCAAATTCCTAACTCCGCCACGGAGTTAAGGTATAAGTATTGCGGCGCATTATTCAGGCTCTAAAAGCAAACATTTATATTTGTAGCGATTATTTGTTCCGGGATAAAACGGGAATAATCAAGTAAATGGCACAGATAAATACACACGCCCGAAGCACTTTATAACTTTTTAATTAGAGCGCCACAGACTTTAACGGTCACCTGAAACCGGCGACCCAGAATTAGGCAAATATACTGTTACTTACCGTTACTTTGCTGTAACCGAAAACTGAAATGGATCCCGCGATAATCCCTATAATTATGGCTCCGTAGGGTTGCAGCATCAGATTCGCAGAGGCTCCCACAGCGACACCGCCCGCCAGAGTGGAGTTCTGGATGTGGACCATGTCGAATTTACGGTCCGAATTAAAAATGAGGGAAACTGCAAAGGCGGATACGCAGCAGGACGCCAGAGCCAAGTAGGTATTTATGACGGCTCTGTGTTGATCGTCTCCTTTCAGTTCGATTGCGTTGAAGCTCGGCCAGAACAGCCACAGGAATACCGTCCCTGAAAAGTATCGGTTCGGGTTACTTATTTTTATTAATCAAGGATTGTTTTTCGATAAATGCTGCTTTATATTTCTATTTCAGTTCTTCGAACGATTGGAAATCAATTTTTAGTCAAATTTACTTTTAGTTATATATACACTACAGGCTGTTACTGAACTGAAGGGAAAAAATATGACTGCATGTTATTTTTGATGTTTTAAAACAAGTACAG
Organism: Rhagium mordax; assembly: GCA_963680705.1. Lineage (NCBI taxonomy): Eukaryota > Metazoa > Arthropoda > Insecta > Coleoptera > Cerambycidae > Rhagium > Rhagium mordax. The sequence continues at coordinate 73,639,728 of OY796660.1, read as the reverse complement.
CATAAATTAATTGAATATCTCTTAATCTTAAAAAAAAACTAGTTAAGTATCCGAATAATTATTGTATTTGTTTGAGAACCACTTGTAAAAGATGGGTGTTTCCAGTGACTATCAAACATTTTATTGTGATTTAATTTAAACAAATGAAATGAGGATATCTCTTTAAATAATTACTTCTTTATTTGACTTGAGTTTTTATCTGTTAAATTTTTTTCCATAACTTTAGTAACACCCTGTATAGTTCTTAAGGGCTCAGAAGGAGCATCCGCAAGAATCAGATTTATAAAGCAAATTACTTTCTTTTGATACGTCGAGTTTCTCAGAAGTAGCGACCACACTTAATGGAACTTTTTTACGGTGTACTAACAAAAAATCAAAGTTGCTGTGCGGTAAATTTGCTTCAAAGTGAGGATTAATTACAAAATGAGGCTATTTCATTTGTACGCTCTGGCTTGCTTTAATATTGAATTAATGCGGCCATTATTTGTTCCGACAAATAAAGTTGGAGTTGGATCAAAAACTCCAGTTAGATTATTTGTTACATTCGTTACAATTTTTGATACATCTTTCGGGTTAGCCATAACCGCACCTAACTGTATATTTGATAAATATAAAAGCTTCCTATTGTAGAAGTAATGTTCCTCTCTGTGAGAAATCACTTCGCTCCAACGGGTTAAAAGCAATAAATTTCAGTTACAAGATCTTGAAACGGTATTGTAAAAATATTACATTGCTATCTAGTTTTGAGAATATAATAAAAATAAAACATTTTTAATCTCGATGTAGAAATTTAAAAGATACTCGGAGAAAGACACGAAACATAAAAGACTATGTATCATCTTTTCCGCAATCTAGACAACTTTAGGGGTGTTTTATATGGTAGGGAGGCTCAATCCGGAATCGTAATTCTTCCTCCTTATTACTGACAAGTTTCGTTATACCTTCGTTATATCATGAAACGTACTGGCGCAATTTGTTGCTTCTAATCTTATATTTATTAATATTAATCCTGCCTTTACAAAAACACTTCTTAAATAATTGTATTGTTTCGGCCGGGAATCGAACCCATAATGGCTTGCCCTCGCAGGAGCTCCGTCAATAAAACCAGCCAATACGGCGCACGCTGAAATAACTAACGCTCTAATTTTAACGGCACGAAACTCGCCGTAAAACCCGAAACAGCAGATAGTAAATTCTACACTAGGCTGCTTTGGCTGCAGAGAAAGAAGAAACAAATCACTCCATATTCCATTTCGGCGTACTAAGACTCGAGCTCGTTCTAACGTTAATAGTGACACTACGTAACGAGCCGATGCTTTAAGACCCACTGCCTTATCGACCTACATAGCATAAAAAGAGAGGATGCCGCAAGACGGAATTTATTGCTCGCCTTACAGGAAGAGCTTTACATTTTTACTTGTACTGGATTAGCGAAAATAAAATATAAACTTGCAACGAGTCGCATTTTGGCTGTTTGATGTCAGGAAGGTCGGGAGTCTGAAATCATTTTAATAACTTAATAGGCTATCAATTTTGTGGTCCAGGCACAGATTTAAATAAAAGATTAGCAAGAGGTGATCCTGGCATAAATCAACTCGATAAAGCTGGAAGAGCTGTGTTTTATGCAGGGTAAGAAACAAAGTCTTGCAGTTTCATCTTCTGGTCATATCATCCTGTTCATTCCAGTGGTTGCTGATGTATCAAAAAATTAATTGACTTGTTGTAATTTATTTATTTTATGTATTATATCGACCATTGGCTTTCCATTTGACACACGGCATTCTCCATCTCAGTATTACAATAGTTAATAATTCCTAGGCACCTTTTTATTGTTACTGCTAAGGTATTGTGCATAAAACAGCTGGCTTGTAAACAAAGCTGAAACAAAAAGACATGACCTTCAGACGATACATCACGAAATTAAATCGGTAATTTCCCCAAATAACTCGCATAATATTGTTTTACTACTTACCTAGCCATAAAGACAGAAGTTAAGATATTGATAGAATATTTGGAACATTCGTTTGTTTATATTTGTGCTTTTCGAACTGTCAGTTGATAGTACAGAATTTCTGTCGAATTTAGTCGTTGGTTATTTGTGGCATGAAGTATCGCTGTGGGGAGTCGTGGCGCTGTCTAATGTATCGTGACGTTAGTCACGGTCGGAATTTGTTAAATAATAAATATCGATGAGATGTGAGTGTCATGGAATTGTTTCTTTGAATAGGAGACTTGGTTTATTCTTAATAGGCTTTGTAAGATATCTTTGGCTAAATACGCTTGATTTTAATTGGGGCAAAGGCCTATATGGTATAGGAATCCCAGGATCTCGCTTCAGCCCGCCCAAGACATACAGGGTTTTTTCTTTTGCTTTGAAATTGCTGTTTGCTTCGACGTTGCTTTGACGCTGCTGTTTTGCTTTGACGCCGCTGAATATCTTGAAGTAAAGAGTTTGCCCGTTAAGGTCCTTCTAGAACCACGAGTTTCAATCAAAAATTGTTCTCGATGCCATCACAAACCATAAGAGCAGGTTTACCAGATGGAATGCGTTGCACCAGTTTTGCTACCATTCCCGGCGCATCCGCCACATTCGTTTCTTATTATATAGTTGTAAAGAAAATCTTCGTTGGTATTAATTTTATTGAGTTTTTCCCTCAACATTGGTAACAAAATCCTTGCTTTTTATTCGGTACAATTTCAGATGAATATTGGTTGCTCCTATACACGATTTACGAATCTAATTGGACGATTTGAAGGGATAAATGACGATATTAATAGGAATCGAACACAAAGGCAGATCATTAGCCATTCTCTCACCTCAGCCTGAAGTAGCTATGGGTATTTGGAGTTACCAGGAGCTTTAAAACTCGTTAATACGCGAAAAGGAATAATCATCCGGTTATGAATCATTGCAGGTAATTTAACATCAATAGGAACGCGGAAAGTGGTGTTTCAGCTCCAAGGCGCGACGTCAACGGATTTCGTCGGGCTTGAAAGGCAATTTTTAAGCGGCGCCAGATCGAGCACGGGGCGGTGGTAAGTTTTGACGCCGGCGGAGAACAATTAATAGTGTGACACAAAGGTAATATCTTTGATCTCTAATGTCAGGGATTTCCGGCGGTTATCGCGGGCAAAAATGTGACAGGGCCGTATGGAGGATTATGCCTCAAGACGCAGTCCTAAATTATATTATTATTATTAATATTCTTATTAAGTATTATTATTATAATTATTATTTCTTATTGTTCGTGAGTACCGCTGTATTATACTACTAAATCAAACTAGAGCTAATTAGTAATTCCTCCGTTTGTCTTTTGTTTCATTAAATATGCATCGGCTGGTTTGATTTGCTCGCTCGGGCAATCTTTAAGGCCTCAATGCATACCGTTCTATCGGAGCACTTAACTTACGAAAAATAGTCCTTGTTAAATGGCTCTACGTTTGTGGCAGTAGTTCACCGTATTGTAAAACCCTCTGTATAGACAAGAATATCTCTAGCTAACCGACTGCCCACCGTTCGTACTATATCCTGTTGGAAATTCCGTTTGCTTGCCGTCCGAAATCGTTTCAGCCGCGAAAACAGACACCGGCTATCAAAACTCACCGCCTTCCGAAATAAAACCATATTCACGCGTATATACTCTTGATTGCCAGCCCGCATATTTATTATCGTTATCAAATTTGTACACACTCGACTGCAAAGTCGCTGAAATATCCTATTTATTGCTTTGTTCATTACTGTTTTAATAAATAAATACGCTGGTCTACATAGGTAAAATTCACGAGTTATTATTTCAATTATTTATTTCTAATTAACCCGTTTGAGAAATTGTCCAAGTCCAGTTGGCAAGACGATCATCTTAAGATCCCTGGACAAATAACCGTATCTCCATTACAATATCCACAAAGATCTGTCGGTTAGCGACTCATTTCCGGTTGAAACCCATGGAAAACGGACTATTGAAAATAAAATGTTAATGCAGCCGTTCGGCCCGGATTTACAGAAGGTACTAATAACACTTGCCTATATCTATGATTGCAGCATACGCAGGCCCACGTCAAAACTAGCATTAATTATAGTTAATACCTATCCATCATGTAAAATAATCCAATACGTAAAACACAAAGAGCAATTAATTATCCTTTGTTCTGTTGCGTTGAAAAACGGCGTCCACTCATTTACTAACGAATGTATCGGGACTCACCTAACATGGCAAACAAATCGGATGTGTAGTTAGATTCTAACAAGGACTTCCCTGTTTCCTCGCTTCCTTCCTTTTTTCTGTTGATCACGTAACTAACGGCCAAACCAAAATAAGCACCAAAAGTGTGAACAAATATTGAACCTCCAGCATCTGCCACCTACAATAACAACGGGTAAGTTAATATCGGGATTCTTAAAATGATTTGGTTTATTTATTTTATTTATTTAATATGGGGCGCGAAATGTTATTTGTCGTATTTGTCTTTTAATTTTTATTGTCTTTTCTTTAGTACTGGGAATTTATGGGAAACAATAATTTTTGATTTTAACTTTGATTTTGAATTTTTATTTTTTGAATTTAATTTCTTTCTATTTGGGCCCCACGTTGGGCGCCAAATTATGTAATGATTTTGAGGACTTTGGGGATACAATGATTTTTATTTTTTTTTTGAAATTCTATTTTTGATTTATTAGGTATTATTATTACAAGGCAAGTTTTTTAAAATTTATGATTATATTTATTTTATTTAATATTTCATATTTGCACGTTTAGACATTTAAGTTTTATATTCCCATATATTATTATGCATGCACTAATAATTAAGTTGTCTAGTTTCTGAATTTTAAATTTATTTTTTTCAAGTATTTGTATATAGTTTTCTGCGACAGTGCGTATGATTTTAAGATGATTAAACGTGAAACTTACTATAGGTTTGCTATAATTACTCTTTTACCTTTCAGGGCCTAAGGGGGTTCCCTTTTGCTATCTCTTAAACTGTAAACGAGCCGAGGTTACAATAGGTTCAAGGGCTAGGGGACAAATATATTGGCTATGATCATGCCACCAACTAAATCCGTCCTCATTATATATTCCTGTAGTATGCAGTCCACGAATGTTATCGTGGCAAATTCAAAATGTATGTAAATAAAAGATTTTTTACATATTTTAGCTGTTTCTATGTCCTTTGTGATGCAGATGACACGTAGTTAATCAACGGGGAACGGCGATTTGTAAATTGCTTTCGCCAGTGAGCGGAATATATCGTTTTTTGAAAATCGTAAAAGTTACGCTCGTCCCAATTTTTAAACATATGTTCTGTTCCTTTTGTTTCCATATAATTAGGTTTGTATACTTTGGGAAGTTGAAAATGTGGAACTCGAAACGAGCAGGATAAGGCGGAGTGCCCGAAGGGCTCTCCTGCTACGTAATCTAATGAAATAAGACTTTCCTTCCCTTCTTCATTTTTAGTTTGATTTAGGTAAACTATTGTCTGGATACGGGCCTTAAGTGTTCTGTGCGGGTCCCTAAAAGGATTCGGCTTGTAATTTAAATATAAACGTTATTAGAACAGCACCTCAGACTTTCAATGCACGGCAGGTTTTTCTAAGGATTCTGAAGGACAATAGCAATAATATAGCATGTAAATATTAAAAAAAAATCTTTATCTTTGCGGTTCAATAAATAAATAAAGAAATAAAATAAATAAAATAAATAAAATAAATAAAATAAATAAAATAAATAAAATAAATAGAATGAATAGAATGAATAGAATGAATAGAATGAATAGAATGAATAGAATGAATAGAATGAATAGAATGAATAGAATGAATAGAATGAATAGAATGAATAGAATGAATAGAATGAATAGAATGAATAGAATGAATAGAATGAATAGAATGAATAGAATGAATAGAATGAATAGAATGAATAGAATGAATAGAATGAATAGAATGAATAGAATGAATAGAATGAATAGAATGAATAGAATGAATAGAATGAATAGAATGAATAGAATGAATAGAATGAATAGAATGAATAGAATGAATAGAATGAATAGAATGAATAGAATGAATAGAATGAATAGAATGAATAGAATGAATAGAATGAATAGAATGAATAGAATGAATAGAATGAATAGAATGAATAGAATGAATAGAATGAATAGAATGAATAGAATGAATAGAATGAATAGAATGAATAGAATGAATAGAATGAATAGAATGAATAGAATGAATAGAATGAATAGAATGAATAGAATGAATAGAATGAATAGAATGAATAGAATGAATAGAATGAATAGAATGAATAGAATGAATAGAATGAATAGAATGAATAGAATGAATAGAATGAATAGAATGAATAGAATGAATAGAATGAATAGAATGAATAGAATGAATAGAATGAATAGAATGAATAGAATGAATAGAATGAATAGAATGAATAGAATGAATAGAATGAATAGAATGAATAGAATGAATAGAATGAATAGAATGAATAGAATGAATAGAATGAATAGAATGAATAGAATGAATAGAATGAATAGAATGAATAGAATGAATAGAATGAATAGAATGAATAGAATGAATAGAATGAATAGAATGAATAGAATGAATAGAATGAATAGAATGAATAGAATGAATAGAATGAATAGAATGAATAGAATGAATAGAATGAATAGAATGAATAGAATGAATAGAATGAATAGAATGAATAGAATGAATAGAATGAATAGAATGAATAGAATGAATAGAATGAATAGAATGAATAGAATGAATAGAATGAATAGAATGAATAGAATGAATAGAATGAATAGAATGAATAGAATGAATAGAATGAATAGAATGAATAGAATGAATAGAATGAATAGAATGAATAGAATGAATAGAATGAATAGAATGAATAGAATGAATAGAATGAATAGAATGAATAGAATGAATAGAATGAATAGAATGAATAGAATGAATAGAATGAATAGAATGAATAGAATGAATAGAATGAATAGAATGAATAGAATGAATAGAATGAATAGAATGAATAGAATGAATAGAATGAATAGAATGAATAGAATGAATAGAATGAATAGAATGAATAGAATGAATAGAATGAATAGAATGAATAGAATGAATAGAATGAATAGAATGAATAGAATGAATAGAATGAATAGAATGAATAGAATGAATAGAATGAATAGAATGAATAGAATGAATATAATGAATAGAATGAATAGAATGAATAGAATGAATAGAATGAATAGAATGAATAGAATGAATAGAATGAATAGAATGAATAGAATGAATAGAATGAATAGAATGAATAGAATGAATAGAATGAATAGAATGAATAGAATGAATAGAATGAATAGAATGAATAGAATGAATAGAATGAATAGAATGAATAGAATGAATAGAATGAATAGAATGAATAGAATGAATAGAATGAATAGAATGAATAGAATGAATAGAATGAATAGAATGAATAGAATGAATAGAATGAATAGAATGAATAGAATGAATAGAATGAATAGAATGAATAGAATGAATAGAATGAATAGAATGAATAGAATGAATAGAATGAATAGAATGAATAGAATGAATAGAATGAATAGAATGAATAGAATGAATAGAATGAATAGAATGAATACAATGAATACAATGAATACAATGAATACAATGAATACAATGAATAAATTGAATAAATTGAATAAAATGAAGAAAATGAATAAAATGAAGAAAATGAATAAAATAAATAAAATGAATAAAATGAAGAAAATGAATAAAATAAATAAAATGAATAAAATAAATAAAATAATTTACATAAAAAAGCTTTGTATATTTTTTAAATTATTTTCAGATAAATTCTGTTAACATCTAACGTGATCTTTAGACTTTCTTGTTATCTTGTGACTCATATTTCCTTCCACTTGGCGTCACTTCCGGAAAAGGAATCGCGAGCAATCCATCACCGCCCGAAATAAAACTATAAACAATATCTAACAAGAGTTCGTTAAATAAACAAGCATTTATAACTTTCTGTCATTAGGCTCTCGTATATGGTCCTGGCGCAGGAATTGCAAAAACAACTCCTTAGAATATATATAAACGAGTTTCTGTGAGTCTGAAATCGATTTGTGAAACAGCATTTACAGCTTCTTAAGAGTCCTACAAGAAACTAATAAAAACATTGAGAATAGATATCTGGGCAAGTTTTTACAATAAATCTTTACTGACACACTTCCCGATGCCTGCTTTCCCTATAAAAATAAGAGAATATAATGAAAAAAGTGTTTTCTATTGAGGAAGGAACTCTGGATGGATTTATTGGCCTAAAAAAATAACAAATTGAATCGTTACAAAGTGGGCGATTCAAGGAACACAGCTATTACTTAAAAAATGTCTGCCTCGATAGATGAAGTTACTTAAACCGTGTAATTGAAATTAAGAAGAAATAGTCCATAGCGCTTTAGTAGGTTGAAAAAGTCAAGCAAAAACCTTAAAAAATGCCGCACTCCGCCCCGCCGGAGAGACATCGAGAAAGGGACAGGGTTGGCTTTAGCTGTTACTAAATATTGACGATTAATTTTGGACCAATAACAATTAACACGAAAACAGTTGCACGCACAAACGAGACGGAAGCCAACTCTGTACTCTTGCACTTATTGTCGAGTTGTCGCCTCGAGTCGCGGTGAGTTTTTCAGTAATAATTGTAAATTCATTGAATGGACAATGACTCTCTATACTTTTTATTGTTACTGCTAAGGTATTGTGCATAAAACAGCTGGCTTGTAAACAAAGCTGAAGCAAAAAGACATGACCTTCAGACGTTACATCACGAAATTAAATCGGTAATTTCCCAAATAACTCGCATAATATTGTTTTACTACTTACCTAGCCATAAAGACAGAAGTTAAGATATTAATTGAATATTTGGAACATTCGTTTGTTTATATTTGTGCTTTTCGAACTGTCAGTTGATAGTACAGAATTTCTGTCGAATTTAGTCGTTGGTTATCGCTGATATTTTGAAGTATCGCCGTGGAGAGTCGTGCCCCGTCTAATGTATCGTGACGTTAGTCACGGTCGGAATTTGTTAAACGGAACGCAAGCCAACTCTGTACTCCGGTACTTATTGTCGAGTTGTCGCCTCGAGTCGCGGTGAGTTTTTCAGTAATTGTAAATTCATAGAATGGACAATGACTCTCTATACTGTTTATATCAATTCTGTTCGGCAAATTTCACTCGATAATAAAACATACAACCTTCTCAAGCTCGGCACTTATAACTTAATGATAAAAAACATTCGACAAAGAAAAAACACGAGCCCTCCTTTGTGCTTATAAGGTTTTAAAAAATAACCTTTCCCATCTCCTAAGTATTTTATTCGTAAACAGAAATTGTTGAACAAGATAAAAGGAAACAGAAAAGGAATATTTTTTATAAAAATAACATGTTTGCCCTGAGCGGACTTGTGATGGCTCTTTTCAATAATTCTGCTGCCAGCATTACAAAGAAGAAGATGTATAAATTGACCCAAATATTGTGTAATTAAGTTACGTTTCAGAAAGGTTTTTTCTCGGATATTTTAATACTCCGCTGTCTTAGCAGTAATAAGGTTGGACTTTGATCTCCGGATCATAATTCGCTACGCATGTACATTGTACAGGGCGACTGCTTAAGGGCACGAATGAAACGTCAAAACTCGCAAGCTAGTATATTTTATCGACACTAGATGGCGGCGAGTGTACCAATGCTTGCAAAACCAAAGGATTGCTAGATGTTAGTAATATCGTAATTATTTTATTTTAAAACTTTAACACTAATTAAAATGGTAACTTGTAATTAGAAAGAAAAGGAAATATTACGAGAAGATCCACAAAAAGGAATTTTTTAGAATGTGGAAACGATAATTACCCTAACCGATTTGGCAATAGTGCCATAGTGCGTTGTAATAGTAAAGAGTTGTAAAGATGACCTTGAACGCAAGAATTTTACCTGCTTACGTCCCTAGTTTTATAAATAAATCGTGATTTTTATCTTTTAGGGTTCCCTATAACATGTGGGACACGCCGTATACCAAGCCGCAATGGAAAGCGTTCATATACTTTCACCTACCTGAAAAACTGCGGATCCCAGATAAAGGTTTGCGGAATAAGCTGCAATTTCGATAAAGGCCATAATCATTAATTGGATATACGATGTTCTCCCAAGCACGGCGCCCATTGATATAAGGACAGCGGCAGCAGCAATATCTGCTCTGTAAATACTGAAACAGAGGAACAAAAATTTATTGGTAGTCTAAGGTTTGGACGTGGTGCACAACAGAAGCGGAAAGAACAACAAAAAATATATGGCGGAACGGTTAAAATACAAAGTGGATTACGGGAATGCCGACGTTATTGAATTAGAAACGTGAAAAAAATAATTACCAACTATTCCTTTACAAGGATAATCGAACGCCAGTAATAAAAATAAAATTGAATAATGTCTCGTCGTCTTTTACGTATTTAATTTCACTCGAGGAATTCCAATTTTCGATTACAGTTAAACATATTTAAAGCTCAAAGAAATAAATAGTTTTTTTTGTCATATTTGGGATGATCTGTTACATTAATTAGCTAATATTGGGTGGTACTCTTTTTAGAACCTGAAATATATTCAGGTTACCCACAAAATGGAACGATAGGAAAAATTCTTTAATTCAGTGGCCTTATTCTTTAATTCAGTGGCCTTGTCGACCTCCAGATATAATGGCCATTGATCGTTCTCTCTGAGACATAATATAAGACCTATGGAGAGCCCTTAAAACAGCTTTTTCACTCAATTAGGACGATTTAGTAGAAAAAACCTATTATTACTTGTAAACACGTTTATTAGCTAGTTCAATAACAGAATAAAATGTATGATCAAAAAGATAACAAAACAGTCGCAGCGGCTCCATCAAAAACCACTGTAGGTGGTAATTCTTTCCCGCCTTACTGCCACTCTTAACTTTACTATAAAATCTCTTAACAGACCTGAGAGACGATACCGGTAGGCGGTGGTTAAGCCCCGAAATATCAAAAGAAAACGTAAACAGCTTTTAGCAACCTATTTTCACGGGGACCACACAGTTTCTTTTATCGCCGGTCCTAATATGTTATTGAACTATAATGTGGAACCTTTTCACCATAAACAAGCCTAAATTTACTTTGATCTGGAATCGTGGGGTGGAATATTGCTATCACGGCGCACATTGGGATTTCTTTTAATACACTCACCAGCGCATCGTACATAAACAACACGAATCGAAGAAGTCGATAAGAAAGGACGAATTGATGTAACGCTGGAGTAAGGACGACAATGAAGACATTTTAGCTACAACGTTGAACTGTATAAAACCTTAACGGATTGTTTTATAGAACTATATGGCTTGTTACTAAATTATTAGATAGCAACGAGCCATTTATTTAGCTATCAGTTCTATAAAAGATCTCTAATAGAACAATTTTTATCATAAACCTAAAATTATAACATTATAGGATAAGTTTTGTAACAGTTCTATAACAGTGTTTATATAACTGTTATAAAATAAAAATGTTACTTGTTACATGAAGTGATAATAAGGAGACAATAAAACTTTTCTAAGTAATCATCAGTAATTTCATCTGCAATTACAAAACTTTTACAGAACTAATTTGACTTATAACTGTTTCAGGTGTGTGCGAATTTTAAATAACAATTAATTTTTCATGCAGTATACATATGTTCCAGTGTTAAACTGGAACCAAATTGTAACATATTATAGAACCGTTAAGCTTGTTATAGAACTACTATAAGCCGGCAGAGCTCTTACATATGTACAATAACTACTATAGATTATTTTATAGAACAATTTAGCTCGTGATATAGTTATTATATAGTTACAAGCTCTTTTCGCTCTACAAAGTCTGCCACGGTTTTCCCTTTACCGCACCTTTCAGCTTTATAAAAGTTATTTAATGTTTTACTAGTTTCCATTAATCATCGTAATCAAGTGTCTCTTCAACAATTTTGGTCAAGAACCTGAAATTGCAACACTATAGGATAAGTTTTGTAACAGTTCTATACCAGTATTTATGTAACTGTTACAAAATGAAAATATTTACTAATTATATAAAGCGTTACAAGAGATAATAAAAGGATAATTAAACCGAGAATGAAAATTTTATAAGAAATCATCAGTAATTTCAATTAAAATTACACAACTTTTACAGAACTATTTGATTTATAAAAACTTTAGTTGTGCACTTATTTTAATAATTTAATTTTCAGTAATTATGTTCCAACATTAAACTGTATAAAAACTATAACATATTAATTTATAGAACCGTTAAGCTTGTTATAGAACTACTATACGGCGACAAAGCTTTTATGTATGTAAAATAACTGCTATAGATTATTTCATAGAACAATTTAGCTCATGATATAATTATTATATAACTACAAGCTCTTTCCGCTCTATAATGTCTGCTACAATTTTCTTATAGAACTCAGCTTATACTTATTATATAGCTACAAATTTTCTTCTTTAGCTTCCATTAAATCACCTTAATCTAGTGCGTAAACAACAGTCTTTATCAAGAATCTGAAAATACAACACTTTAGGATAAGTTTTGTAATAGCTCTTTACCAATATTTATGTAACCGTTACAAAAAACTGTTTATTAATTACTTGAAGCTCTATAGGAGGTTTATCTACAAGGGAACAATAAGAGTTTTATAAAACAGTTTTAATAAAAACAAATTACATTGTAAGACAACTTTTATAGAACTATTCGTTTTATAACAGCGTTTTTAATGTATAGAGATTTTAAAACGTTTTTTAAATAATTAGTCAGTTTTATATCATAAAGCCATTATGTAGCAACAAGCTACTATGTTTTATAGAACGATTTAGCCCATAATGTATGTAATGTACAAGCTTTTTAGCAAATGAGATCTGTCCCGAATTTTCTATGGAACAACTTAGCTTGTTAAGCAGTCTTCTTATTGTGTAAGGGCTACATGCAGCTTATTTGAGAGCAATCCAATTTTTAAGCAGCCATTATAAACTCATAAAGGATAAGTTTTATAACAGCTCTATAATAAAAATTTATGAAACTTTAGAATATAAAAATGTTTACAATAAATTTAATAAGATCTGTATGAGGATCGGAAAAAGATGATAATAAAACCTTTATAAAACGGTTCTGTAATTATGTAAGAATATTTATAACATACTGTCACTAGTAAATATTACACGATTTGTGTACTAGAGCAATTATGTTAGTAATAATCCTAAAAACATAATTACCACGCTCTTAGCTTTATAAGAGATGATTAATGTCCCCCTATCAAGAACACGAATATCAAGCACTATAGGAAGTTTTATAACAGCTTTATAGCATTATAGCCAACATTTATGAAACTTTTAGAAAACCATTTACAAGAAGCTTTATAAGAGCTGTATGGGGAATCGATATTAGGTGATTATAAAACCTTTATAAAACGGTTCTGTAATAGTGTTGTAAGTACATTTATAAAATGTTTTATGTCACTAGAAATATTATACGACAATTTGCGTATTCCAATAGTTACGCTAGGAGGTCTTTAAAAATAATTTTACATTACTACACGTTTTTAGCTATAATGCCGTTACTAAACTCCATTATAGGGCTATACTAAAGTGTCTATAAATCAGCTCTGATTAAGAACATGAATATACGACACTTTAGTAAAAGTTTTATAATAGTTCTATAGCTAACGTACATGTAACTGTTACAAAACCAAAATACTTACAAAATTATTTGAAGCTCTATGTATATCGGGAATCTTTATAAGAGGATAATAGAACAATTATAAAACGGTTCTATAATAATGTTGTAAGAACGTTTATAAAATAATTTCCGTCACTAAAAAACTATTTGCATAATAAAGCAGTTATGTTGTATAGGAGGTCTTAAAAAATATATTTACAAATATAACTACAACTGTTTCAATTCTATAAAAGACCTTTAATGCCTCGATTTTATTACACCACCTTAATAAAATGTCGGTACATTTTTTATTAAGAATGTGAATATACAACACTATAGGATAAGTTTTATAACAGCTCTTTAGTCAACGTGCATGTAGCCGTTATAAAGCCAAAGTTATTTTAAGCTCTATAAAAAGTATATTGTGGACCTCTAATATAACATCTATAAAACGGTTATCTAATAATGTAACGATGCGACAATTTGCGTATTAGGGCAATTATGCTAGCTTTAAAAAACAGTTTTACGTAACTACAACTTTTTTAGCTTTATAATAGACCTATACACCCTTCGCTAGATTTCACTATAATACCTTAATGAAGTGTCTGTATAACAGCTCTTATCAGGAATGCAGCACTATAGGACGAGTTTTATAACAGCTCTATAACCAACAAGTATGTAATCGTTACAAAACCGAAATATTTACATAATAACGTGAAGTTTTATAAAAGGTATATAATTAACACCTTAATAAAGTGCCTGCACAATAGCTCTTATCAAGAGCAGGAATACACAACCCTACTGGATAAGTTTTATAACAGTTCTATAGGTAACGCGTAGGTAACCGTTATAAAACCAAAATGTTTACGCAAATATTTGAGCTCTGTAAATAGATTGCAAATCTTTAATAAAGAAACGATTCTATATTAAGTTGTAAGAATGTTTACAACACATTTCTTCATAACACAAAAATCCTATACGATAATTTGCGTATGATAGCAATTATGCAAGTTAGCAAGTCTTTAAAACTCGATCGTCTTATTTATGTCAACGATTTGTTGCTCGTGAAATGAAAAAAATATTAAATTTTACGAAAATATTTTTTCCTCGCGAGATATTTGTGGCGGTCATTATAAAAGGGAAGGTGTGTACAAAATTCGAAATTTTATTGAAGTGGGAAACCCATTGAATATTAGATTTCTCCTTTCTAACTTGTTATATTAAATTTTTTATATTCCGCCAAGTGTTGTGGGGTCCTCTCAAAATTGAAATAGTAATTTGAATGGTAACGATCGATTACTCCGATACCTTTTCAATTTATTACGTTGCCTACAAAGCTCCTCGGCTATCTTGTATAATCCGAGCAGTACCTAATGCCATTTAAACTTACAACTGAGGAAATAACGTATCCTCGAGAATTATTTCGCGTGTTTTCGCTCCGCCACATTCAATTCTGCGTTTTACCTTTCAATTCCTAATTCTATTTTGTAGTCGTCGTTGAGTTCATAGAAGCCCTGGCACAGGACTGACCATTGTACGGTAAAAGATCCCAATAAAAATGTAAATCCAACGGAGCTGTAGCCATAACGCTTTAGGAACGTCATTAGAAAACCGAAGCCGATAAATATCATGACGTGGACATCTTGAAACACTGAAACAAAAGAGAATATTTAGGTTTGGTTAAATCAGTTTCTTTCCCAGTTTGTTGTTAGATTAGGGCGCCTCCGGCGCCCCTTGATCGATGGCGCCTGGGTAGCGGTCGCCCCGCTCGCCCTGCCCCCTAGAACCGGCGCTGGGTTTTTTAGTTTTCAAATTTTTTAAAAAAATTTCTAGCTATCGAGGCACTATTGCCCCACCCTGTATATTTATAAAGGGGATGAAAAAGGCTATCCAAATATCTAAAAATATACAGGGTGTTCCGTTTAAAAAAATGTGACTATGTGGTGCCCCCTGTATATTCATTAAGATAGATGCAAACTCATAACATATGCAAAAACTTGGTGAAATATACTACAAATCTATTTTTAAATTTTTTTTCTAGCTATATTTTTAAGCAAAAGGCAAAATAAAAGAATTCAAAAAGTAGAATTTTCAAACGATCACCCTGTACATGGGAAAGTTAATGATTTTTTTCTGAAGTTTCCGTCCCAGCAAAAAAAACTGAAAAAATAGAAAGATTCCCAATTTTTTTTAAGAATAGAACTTGATTTTTTAAATTTACATGCAATAAATCAAATCTCGATGTAGTTCTCTCACAGTTGTCTAGATGTCGCAACTACACTGTCAGTAAACCTTACTAAAGTGTACAATCTTTTGTTTATGTTCCGTGGTGGAAAGTGCAGTGCGCATGCGCGAAACAAGTTTGACATTTGACTACTTGACGTGAAAAGTAGAGAGTTTACCTCGGAGTTTACGCGTAATAACGTTGGTGAAAAAACACATTAAGGTCAAAACATAGAAAACATACAAAATACTACTTTAAAAACTGAATAACAACCAATAAGTCGAGCGTGCGCCAAATCTTTCTTCTTAGTGGCCAGTGAATAATGTTTAGTGCAAACTTCTGAATAGTGAGTGTAGTGGTTTATAACCTCATAAAAAGTATTGTAAAACACGTAAGGTACAATTAGGTAACAAAAACGTACCCACTGATTGTCACCATCCATAAATAATTAAAATCCACCGACTTTCAATTAATTTATGCATATATCTTCGACGTTTAATCGAAAACTTTGGAACAACCACCTTCGGCGAAAGGAAAACAATTCCGCGAAATGGCCTACTTAATTTTTTAGCTGCTGCCGTGCCGTTCCGTCGTCGTTCAGTGCTCGATTTCCGCCGCTTATGTTTTGTTTCTGTCACTAAAAATTTCAACAACGCGGTGTGCCCGTCTGTCGACGAGTCGGTACATGTGGTGTAACTGTTGAATATTCAGCGACAATTTAAATAAACTATTCCGTTCGTCTGTAGGTAATAAATAGGCAGTTTATTAAAGTAAAAGTGAACATCGTGAACAGTGAAGTGTCGTGCAAATATCACGCTTAAATTCAACGAAAACTGTGTTGGGACATTTTCCTACAATTTTATTGAATTTGGCTTGGGACTGAAAATTTGGTTGCATTTGGCTTGACTGCTACAAAGTCGCCGAAATGGTAAGTAATTTAAGCTGTTTTTTCTTAAAGGCAACAAAAAATGCATAATAATATTAACTTATGTGTGACGTCACGTTGACCTTGGTGAGGGTTATTTCTTTTTAATCACTAGCCAGTTGCATGAACCTGATTTAATCAATGTTCGGTTGAGCTAGGCTTAATATTTAAAATCCAATGCCAACGGTTTTAAATAATCATGATGAATGACATAATTGATTTTTAAATTGTATTGTAACCCAACTTCAGGTGACCCACATTCATACAAGTAGCCCTAAAGTGTTTTCTAAAGGGTAATTTTTCTTTCAAACATACTACCCTGGAAATGTTCAAATAATCTCATCGATAAAATAATTTTCTACGATCGTGCAAAAAGTATTAACTTTTTGCATTATTTAGAATGCAAAAAGTTTTACTTTTTACACCAGTGCAAAAAAGTAAATCTGTTACTAGACAATGAAAGTTTATTCATAGTTATTTATGGATGCCGTTTGATGTTTGACAGTGACAATTTCTCTAGTTGTCAATTATTCAATTTTAATTTGATCGTAGAAAAAATGTTGAATTGAAAATGTCAAATTGTAGATATGTCGAGTGATATTTTTAAGGCATTTAAAAAACATGCATACCTACAAAGTGATTTAAAATTTTTTACAAAAGGAAACTTAATTTCTTTGTATCCTATTTTTTTGCCTCACCCTATACAGGGTTATCCAACGAAAAGGCCCACCCTTATATTTTCTTTATTTTTCGAATTAGGAAAAAATGTTTCAAATAAAAGTTGTAGTGAATCAAATGAACTTATTTAAAACCCCTGCAAAGAATATACAGGGTGTTCCATAAAAGCGGGACAAACCTAACTTACATTTTTTTAAATGGAACACCCTATATTTTTTTGCATTTTTTAAATCTGTGTTTTTGGTGATTTCAAATATATATATATGTTGTATCTTATCTTTTACTGTTTTTTATTTATTGCAAATTTCGTGAACAATATTATTTATTTTTAACAAAGGTTCTGATTTTTTTTGGGTTATAGGTCCTATTTAAAGAAAACACTTATTTTTAATTTGCCGACGTTTCGATTATGTATTTAACCATCCTCAGGGCTCTACAATTAGATATAACATGATAATGTATATAACAACAACAACCGAACAAAAATCGTATATTTATTATTTAATAAAAAGAAGAAAAATAATTTTAAACATTATAAAATAAATATATATATATTATATATCTAGGTATTATAAAATTATGAAACACTGTTTTAATGCATCTCAAATTTTGTTAGTAAATTGTTCAATACAAACGAGTTAAAATTAAATTATCAATAAATAGTAATCTAAGGGTAAAAAATATCACTATAATATGTATAAGCAAAATTTAAAATAAAACTGAATTAGAAAATAAAATAACATTATAAAATCTGTACTTACATCAAAATTTGGTTTTCCGCGTTTTTATTATAAGATAAATTCCAGGATTTTCCAGTAGATAATTATTTGATTTTTTATTTAACTTTAGCTGCACCTCTATATCCATATATGGTATATATGCAATTATATACATATATATATATTCGTTAAAATATTATTGTTATTAATTTAAAAGATATATTCTGGTGGATCAAGCTGAACAGAGTGGCAATTTTTATTCCTCTGAGAAAAAAGGAACGAACGTAAAAAAGATATATTGTTTTTAATAATTACAAGAATTTCTACAGGGTGTATATGGATAAAAATACTACCTATTGATTATTTTTATTAAGTTTTAGTTAAAAGTTAAGATTTTTTTATTTTGTTTATTAAATTAAAATAAGCAGAATTTAGGTTTTCAACATCTTTCCTTGAATTTACCGATTTGTATTTTTTAATATTAACCATTTCTTGAAATTTTCGTTTTTCAAGATTGGGTTGCCTACTAATCATAGTGGTTTTATCAAAATCAAATTCGTGATCAAGAACCTTGCAGTGTATCGAAGTAGTATTTAGTTTATTTTTATTTTTTACATCTCTTATATGTTCTTTTTTTCTGGTTTTTAAGTATCGACCTGTTTGTCCAATATAATTCTTATCACAGTTTTTGCAAGGTATCTTGTATATTACATTAGACTCTAAATTAAGGGTGTTTTAGTTTTAATTTTGGTAAAAAAATTTATTTTTGTTGCAATTTCGTTTTTAAAGGCAATATTAATTTCACTAGTTATTAATATGCGTTTAAGGTTTTCAGAGAGATTTTTAATGTTAACTTCGGATTTTACTGGTTTATTCGTGTGTCTATTGTTATTCTGATTGTTATTATTGTACAGTATATTATTGATTAATGATATTGGGTAATTATTTTTGATTAAATATTGTTTAATTACTTAGTTGAAAATTTTTATTATGAAATTGTGCACTTGATAATTGTATGGCTCTATGTCGAGGGGTGAGCAAATGTCAAAACATGTGTACACCATAATTAATTATTTAAGCATTTAAAAGTATTAAATTATATTTAAAGATATTTAAAGGTATTTAAAGATATTTAAAGGTATTTAAAGATATTTAAAGGTATTTAAATAGATTTAAAGGTATTTAAAAATATTAATATTTAAACGTATTTAAAGGTATTTAAAGATATTTAAAGGTATTTAAAGATATTTAAAGGTATTTAAAGGTATTTAAAGGTATTTAGTAAGTATTTAACGATATTAAATAAGTACCTATTTAAAGTATTAAATAAAAAGTAATTAATATTTAAAAGTATTTAAAAAATTTAATAAATATTTAATAATATTTAAAATGTATTTAAAGTTTGCGCACCCCTCGCTCTATGTTTTAAATTATTGATTAGATTGAGTTTGCTTTTAATTGAATGTTGAGAATTAAAATTTAAAAACCTCTCTGAAAAAGTTGGTTTGTGATACCAGTCAACTATTAACATGTTATCCGTTGTTCTTATTATTTCAGTGTCCAGAAAATATATTTTTCTATTATTTTCCAATTCAATCGTAAATTGCAATTTACAGTGGAAGCTATTGAAAACATTCAGCAATTCTTCTTCATTGTTTTTAGGTATAACCAAAAATATGTCATCCACCTATCTTTTGTAAATTGTGACTTCAAAAGATAATTTATTTAAGCATTCTTTTTGTAACTCTGCCATTACTATATCAGAACAAATTGGAGACATACAGTTTCCCATTCCAAGTCCATAGGTCTGTTTAAAAAATTCTCCGTTGAAATTAAAATAGTTGTTTTCAATGCAGAAATTAAATAACTCTAAAAACATTTCCAAAGTCATTGCTGTATTCGGTTGAATTAAATGCCAACTGTTTTTTATAATATTAATTGTCAAATCTATAGGAATGTTTGTGAATAACGATATTACATCTAAAGAGACTAATAATTATCTGGAACCACTTGCTGTTTTATAAATTCTACAAATTGAAACGAATTTACTACATGTTTTTCATCTTTTTCATAAGCAAAGTTCAAAAGACTACTGACATATTTTGATAGATTATAAATTGGTGAACCTATAAAACCTCGTATAAAACTAACAATTGGTCTGAGTGGTAAATTCGGTTTGTGAATTTTAGGTGTAAAATACATTTTTGGAAAAATTCCAGTGTTACATTTTAGACTTTTTGCTTGGATTTTATCAATGTAATTATTATTAAATAATTTATCTATTAATTTATTGTTTTTATTTTGTACATTATTAGTTGGATCATGTGTTAATTTTTGATAAATAGACTGGTCATTAAGTAACTCATAAGCTTTTAAGAAGTAATACTATTGAATTGGAAAATAATAGAAAAATATCTTTTCTGGACACTGAAATAATAAGAACAACGGATAACACGTTAATAGTTGACTGGTATCACAAACCAACTTTTTCAGAGAGGTTTTTAAATTTTAATTCTCAACATTCAATTAAAAGCAAACTCAATCTAATCAATAATTTAAAACATAGAGCGAGGGGTGCGCAAACTTTAAATATGGTCTTTAAATACATTTTAAATATTATTAAATATTTATTAAATTTTTTAAATACATACTTTTAAATATTAATTACTTTTTATTTAATACTTTAAATAGGTACTTATTTAATATCGTTAAATACTTACTAAATACCTTTAAATCTATTTAAATACCTTTAAATATCTTTAAATACCTTTAAATATCTTTAAATATAATTTAATACTTTTAAATGCTTAAATAATTAATTATGGTGTACACATGTTTTGACATTTGCTCACCCCTCGACATAGAGCCATACAATTATCAAGTCCACAATTTCATAATAAAAATTTTCAACCAAGTAATTAAACAATATTTAATCAAAAATAATTACCCAATATCATTAATCAATAATATACTGTACAATAATAATAATCAGAATAACAATAGACACACGAATAAACCAGTAAAATCCGAAGTTAACATTAAAAATCTCTCTGAAAACCTTAAACGCATATTAACAACTAGTGAAATTAATATTGCCTTTAAAAACGAAAATACAACAAAAATGAATTTTTTTACCAAAATTAAAACTAAAACACCGTTAGATTTAGAGTCTAATGTAATATACAAGATACCTTGCAAAAACTGTGATAAGAATTATATTGGACAAACAGGTCGATACTTAAAAACCAGAAAAAAAGAACATATAAGAGATGTAAAAAATAAAAATAAACTAAATACCGAGCTAAATGCTACTTCGTTAGTTGAACAGTGCAAGGTTCTTGATCACGAATTTGATTTTGATAAAACCACTATGATTAGTAGGCAACCCAATCTTGAAAAACGAACATTTCAAGAAATAGTTAACATTAAAAAATACAAATCGGTAAATTCAAGGAAAGATGTTGAAAACCTAAATTCTGCTTATTTTAATTTAATAAACAAAATTAAAAAATCTTAACTTTTAACTAAAACTTAATAAAAATAATCAATAGGTAGTATTTTTATCCATATACACCCTGTAGAAATTCTTGTAATTATTAAAAACAATATATCTTTTTTACGTTCGTTCCTTTTTTCTCAGAGGAATAAAAATTGCCACTCTGTTCAGCTTGATCCACCAGAATATATCTTTTAAATTAATAACAATAATATTTTAACGAATATATATGTATATAATTGTATATATACCATATATGGATATAGAGGTGCAGCTAAAGTTAAATAAAAAATCAAATAATTATCTATTGGAAAATCCTGGAATTTATCTTATAATAAAAACGCGGAAAACCAAATTTTGATGTAAGTACAGATTTTATAATGTTATTTTATTTTCTAATTCAGTTTTATTTTAAATTTTGCTTATACATATATAGTGATATTTTTTACCCTTAGATTACTATTTATTGATAATTTAATTTTAACTCGTTTTTATTGAACAATTTAATAACAAAATTTGAGATGCATTAAAACAGTGTTTCATAATTTTATAATACCTAGATATACTTATATATATACATATTTTTTTTATAATGTTTAAAATTATTTTTCTTCTTTTTATTAAATAATAAATATACGATTCTTGTTCGGTTGTTGTTGTTATATACATTATCATGTTATATCTAATTGTAGAGCCCTGAGGATGGTTAAATACATAATCGAAACGTCGGCAAATTAAAAATAAGTGTTTTCTTTAAATAGGACCTATAACCCAAAAAACATCGCATAAATATAATATAGCTCCTCCAGAACCTTTGTTAAAAATAAATAATATTGTTCACGAAATTTGCAATAAATAAAAAACAGTAAAAGATAAGATACAACATATATATATATATTATTTGAAATCACAAAAAAACACAGATTTGAAAAATGTAAAAAATATAGGGTGTTCCATTTAAAAAATGTAAGTTAGGTTTATCCCGCTTTTATGGAACACCCTGTATATTCTTTGCAGGGGTTTTAATTGTTTTAAATGAGTTCATTTGATTCACTACAACTTTTATTTGAAACATTTTTTCCTAACTCGAAAAATAAAGAAAATATAAGGATGGGCCTTTTCGTTGGATAACCCTGTACATGAACGGAGATATGAACTGTGTTAATTTAATGTTTTCTTATAAAGTTTTTAATTCACATCAATTTATGTTATTACGGCGTGTTCGAAATATTTTCACTTTACCCCCGAAATTTTGCAAAGAAATTAGGGTCTATTAATATTAATATTTGAGAAAATCTCTGTGAATTGGCAACTAAATTATAGTGGAAGATTTTATTACTAGCTCATAAGTTATAATTTGAATAAAAGCTTTTGACACTGCAATCTTTTTCCAGATTAAACCAATGGACGAACTATTAGGGAAAGAAACAGATATTCAAGCGTGTTGTAGTTTCGACATCCAGACCATGGACGACAAAGTGCATCGGGAGTGTAACTACCTATATATATATAACAGACACTAGTGACATTTATTTGGACATATCTAGTTCACTCTACCGTAGAGAGAACGACCGGTTTCGTCAAACCAGAGCCGAGATCTCGACGAGTATCTTGTCAATATGTTTGTTATTTCTAAAATAGCTGGCATATTACAAGTGTTAAGGCTTGTAACTGTATTCGGGGATTTTCTGGGGGCTTAACGGAGCCCAGAAGAGCAGTTAGTAGGCTCTGGTTTTCGCGTGCGAGTGATGGTACTATGGAGACGAACCGCTTTAGGGAAAGGAGATAAAGGCATGCATTATTATATTATTCAATTATTATTCTTACTAATTTGTATTTTTCTATGTGTAGGTAGGTTCCGAACGAGATAGGACATGGTGAAGACATCGTAAGGTAAATATACTTAACCACTTTTTATTTTCGCTTTATTTTGATCGTGCGAAGGACCACTATTTGCATAGATATCTTCTGGTAAAAAAGAAAAACCTGTTTTTACTGATCTTGCAGATGCAAAAAATTCGAATTGTGATTTGGTCAGAACTTTATGTCGTCCTTCCCAGATCAAAATACGCTCTAATAGTGCAGGTTTATTTATTACCGTTCGTCCATCAAATCTAAGATTAACAGTGATCAAAAGATGCTTTTCATGTTGCAAAAAAAAAAATTGTATTGATCAGTAGTTAACTCACTAGATTATCCAGTAAAAGATTTACTTGCTGAGTGAATTGCCAATTCATTTGAATGAAAGAATGATCGAAAGCATTGTTCAATAAAAAAATGTTTGTTGAGCTTTAATCAAAATCGTTTAATAAAATATTCTTTAGTACTAGCTTGAACGGTAGGACCAGTATTGTTTTATTTCATAAAAGTATTAGTCTCATTTAAGTGTTATTATTAAGTGTCTAACTATTTTTTCTTTTGTTTCAGGGTGAGTGGTTGGGTTTGTATTGGACCCCCATAGAATGTATCGTAAAAGGGAAAGGGGGTTCAAAAGGAAAACATTAAACAAATGGTATGCCATGCATTTATTTAACATTGTCTATCTATTATCTATTTATATAACTATTGATACTGCTTTCTTATCCGCAGGAGAGCCCTCATCAACAAAGATATACCAACGTGTGCGTCCGTTAGCACTAGCCTGGACGGTAAGTCCTATTTTGCAGTTTTATCGTTATAGATGACTAACTTTTTTCTGCTTTGTTTCATGGCGAGCCTTGGAAAGCGACATTGTTTGAAATGTGAAACAAGAAAAGGAGTTAATAATGTCACCAAACGACAAAAAATTATTCTATGGATTCTTTTGAAACATCAAAACGAAATAATTTATGCTTTGGTACTAGATGGTCGATATGGATGGCCTTTGGAGAGTTTTTATTCTACTAACGAAATGGAATATAGTATAAGTGGTAAGTAAAATTATCTATCATGATCTAATAATATTCTAAAAATAATGTTTGTGTTCAAATCTTGCAACCTTCATTTAACTCACTTCCGATGAAATTTAATAAAACCAAAGTAGTAGGCACAATATAATGAATAACCCCGTACGCATTTAGAAATGATTGACAGCAAGCAGCATAAGACAATACCACTTTGAGTTTTTGCTGCGGAACTAAAATCACTAAACGCTAATACTTATTTTGAGGGATATATTTATATTACACGAGGTTTCTTTGTGGTATAACAGGTCTTTTAATGTATGTACATAAAATATTCACGATTACCCATTAACCAGCTTAAACCATCAAGAGGCTTATGTGCTGGAAATATACTTAAATAAGTACTGGGTCCGCCATAATATATGTCGAATGCTTGATAAATAATATTTAAAATTAGAGTTCTGTTCATCCCCCACCACTTTTGTATCCCCCACTCTAGCCCGTCCTTCTCCCACTCCGGCCCCACCTTCCCTCACTCCAGATTTAAGCCCCGCCCCCTCTCCCACTACAGATTTAAGCCTCGCCCTTCCTCCACTATTATACCTCCACCCTTGATTTGATGATGATGAATTTTGCAGGGTTTTGTTTCTCACCCAGTACAACCTGATAGATCAACAATTCAAAAAATTGACAAAGGCTATCTCATAGGAAGAGCTTTTCAAATCCTCAACCTGATCAAAAATCACGCGGATGGTTTTCGGATTATACTATTTAAGAATTGTTGCTCGTTGTTGCGTGCTAAATATCTAAGTAAGAATATTTTGGCTCATATTAACACTGTTGGCAGGACTGGCGACGTCACATTACTTTGACGTCAAACCAGTTACGCTAATTGCCACGCCCTTCCTACTCTTATATCACCCGGCCCGGTCATCGACGTCATTCAAGGCAGGATCCAACAGCCTTACCGCAATTAAATTTGTCATTTATAAGTAGAATTAAGAGGATTATAAAGTACGGCCTCGGCTCCTTGTAGCTCAAAAACAGTTGTTTATTTTAAACATATAAGCTAATTTGACAAAAGCATCCTTTGGCTGGAGATACAAATGATAATTAATTACATTCAAAGGTTTCTATGATTATGTTTCACCTACGGGTATCAAGGCAGTTCCCAGGAGCTCTATTTTCATAAAATACCCTATGAAAGCGGAGGTATGCGAATATGTGAGAGCTCCCGTGAAAGGCTTTTGTGAAAGTCGAGAGGATATGATGGCTGCGGAGATAGGCAGAACTGAAAACAACAATAATTTACTCATATTGGGAATTTCTATAAGAAAAATTCTTTAGGAAATTTCTGCGGAGTCGACCTAAAATCGGGGTTTGTTTCAATTGTCTCTTATTTAAGTTTAACTTTGGTTGCCTGGCACCGAGTGAAACAGGGAAGTTCGCTCTTCCACTTTATCTAATGTTCTTGAAGTAAAACTAAATATTTACAAGTTATATCTTGACCAACAAAAAAATAGAAATAAATCAAATGCTATTTGATTATTTATTTATATTTTCATTACAGGTAGATTCAGAAAGAAAAGCGACGAGATGAGGCATCAGATGGTGAGTTTTTTTTAAATAATACACTGGGTGGCGGGATAGAACTGAAAATTTAAAAAAAATTACCGTCGGAACCATTTATTTTTAGTG
The DNA here is from genome assembly GCA_963680705.1 of Rhagium mordax. Classification (NCBI taxonomy): domain Eukaryota; kingdom Metazoa; phylum Arthropoda; class Insecta; order Coleoptera; family Cerambycidae; genus Rhagium; species Rhagium mordax. The sequence continues at coordinate 73,613,372 of OY796660.1, read as the reverse complement.
TATTTTGTCGGCAAATTCTTACACGCTCGCCCTTGTATAAACTGCCCTTAATGAGCGCAATTACTTCATCATTTTTGCGAAAAAAGTTACAACCGAAGTAGAATTCCTTCTTATTTAGCATATTTGATTTATATTCGGAATTTCAGTAATAAATCAAAATACATAGTCTGCACAATGCCAGCTGAAAAACGATCATATGCCGCTGAAGGTTTTAAAATATTTTATCAGCTACAATATTCAAATTATATAAAATAATTCCCTGTTTATATCCGTACCGAGAAATACCTCTTTAAACACTCGTACTGTGGAAAAATATCTCGGCATATTACCTACTGGTAGGTAACTATGTTTGCTAGTTCAGAAACTACGAAGTTTTGGACCCTTCCACACTGAATCCACATAAAAGTTTCAGAAGTTTCTTTCACATGCTAATTAGACTATAGGTAACTTCGGGAACGCAATTTCCATACCGTTCGCTACACGGCAAATTATTTAATCATACTTTTAAAGTGCGCCTCTCAAATATTAGTTTACCTGTTCCTCTGCTCATTAACTCTTAAAATTCGTGTGGAGATATTATCGGCGTGTTTTGCAAAGAGTAATTTAAAGTTAATTAAAACTTCACATACTTAGCTAACCAAATTATTTTTGTACATGTGTCTTTGCAAGTAAGGTACCACATGCGCCGCGATGCTAGGGGAAGCACGTATACAGGGTGTCCCAGCCTCGCGTCGGCCAAATGTCCTGGCTCTCCTATAAGAGATATCGAAAAATTTCAAAAACGAGATGATAGAGGACGCAATGGTGCATAGTATAAAAATATTTTGAAATATACAGGGTGATCGATTTAGGCGTGATGTCATAAACTTATGTGTTTTTAAATGGAACACTAGGTATATTATTACATATTTGAATTCTCCTTTTAAAGACGACTCAATCGATATACCACTTGATGGGGCTGCGATGGGTCGGTACCATGATATGGGTGAGTTTGTACCAAAAACGTGCCAACTTTGTGAACTCACTGTGGCGTAGCGGAAAAGCATTTTGAGATCTAGTTTGTGCCAAAAATTGTCAAACACCCTGTAGTTTACGCTTCTGTCATCAGATCTAACGAAATCGGTCATTTTATACCGGGTGAGTCAGGAAACGCCAAATCTACTTTTTCCCATTTTTTTCAAATGGAACACCCTGTATATTATGACACCAAAGGAGAGCCCTTTGAAAGAGCTTTCCACTGATATAAAGGTTCAAGTGTCTATCTGTCATGGGTGCCAAGATATTTGATGACAAAGTGGCACAATTCGAGGTTTATTAAAAAATTACACTCAATTTTCAATTGTTTTGTGAATTTTCGCTGAAATCGGCTCTTTTCAATACGAAAATTTTACAACAATAAAGTGAACTATTGACAAGACTGGTATTTTTATGACAGGTACCTACTTGATTTTTTAAAATTTATTTCAATAAATTGAAAGTTGGAAGCAATATGAATTTCTCTACAATTTTTTATTTATTCTTTCGATGATAGTACGTGGACCAACAGCTTCCCAAACTTAACAACAATTTTATTATCTTTCATTAAATTGAAATGAAAGTATTTTTTGGTCTTATTTTAGAAAAATGAAGAACACTATCTAAAAGCTAAAAAAAAAATACTACGAAAAGGTACGTTTTATTAAGCACCTTCGTTCTAAAATAATAAATCGTTTCACGACAAAATTACTTCGGGCTAGAAAATACTTGCCATGACATGAATTTATACAAACATTTCAGAAAAAAAATTAAATTTATCAGGCGTTGACTATTTTATACTTAAGTACTTTTCTGTACTGCAGTACGGTTTTTTTCTCCGTGTATAAGAATTATTTTCAAAACTTTCTTACTGAAAAGAGCCGATTTCAGCGAAAATTCACAAAACAATTGAAAATTGAGTGTAATTTTTTAATAAACCTCGAATTGTGCCACTTTGCCATCAAATATCTTGGCACTCATCACAGATAGAACCTTGAACCTTTATATCAGTGGAAAGCTCTTTCAAAGGGCTCTCCTTTGGTGTCATAATATACAGGGTGTTCCATTTGAAAAAAATGGGAAAAAGATTTGGCGTTTCCTGACTCACCCGGTATAAAATGACCGATTTCGTTAGATCTGATAACAGCAGCGTAAACTACAGGGTTTTTGACAATTTTTGGCACAAACTAGATCTCAAAATGTTTTTCCGCTACACCACAGTGAGCTCACAAAGTTGGCACGTTTTTCGTACAAACTCACCCATATCATGGTACCGACCCATCGCAGCCCTATCAAGTGGCATATCGATTGAGTCGTCTTTAAAAGGAGAATTCAAATATGTAATAATATACCTAGTGTTCCATTTAAAAACACATAAGTTTATGACATCACGCCTAAATCGATCACCCTGTATATTTCAAAATATTTTTATACTATGCACCATTGCGTCCTCTATCATCTCGTTTTTGAAATTTTTCGATATCTCTTATAGGAGAGCCAGGACATTTGTACGACGCGAGGCTGGGACACCCTGTACATGGTGAGTTCACTTTAAATGCGGAAACTTCGAGAATCGATTCTTTATTGAAAAATAAGTGTATAGTTTGTCCTATAAACATTTTTCATATGGGACTTGGTTTTCGAGATACAGGACGTTGAACTTTTTTTTTTTTTAGTTTTCGACGAATAACTTTAAAGTGGTTAGACCGATTTTTATAAAATTTGGGTTTTGTTAATGATTCAAGTTTATCAAATGATCTGAAAAATTTGAAAATATCGCCCCCGCAGGCGTAGATATGGGGACCACGGACCCCTTTTTAAAAAAGAACTTCTACGCCTATGGTCGTCTCAAAAAATGGATATGATTTTTTTATTCTCTGGTATTTTCTGAACATAAAATGTCTCTAGTAAATTTTCTCTATTTTTGATAGTTTTCCGGTTAATTGAGGTTAAATGATTTATTTTCAATGTTCATGAAAGTCTTATGAACAAATTCTTTTGGGGTATTCATTATTAATTAAAATTTCCCTGACAAATTGCCTTTCATGTTTCAATATTTCATCATTAGAAGAAATTATTTTTGCCCTGTCACACAAATATTTTATAACACCTCTTTTAACATTCAAAGACTGATTTGAGTTTTGATAGAATTTAGAAAATTCAAATACACCTTGTCGTTTCATTTATGGACTAAGGAGGTTTGTTCATATTTCTGATAAAATATGCTACAAGACATTATTCTACGGTTCTTGTATTGCAGGAGTTCTTAATTACTTATGCGTATGCATTCAGACAGAAATAACACACCTCGTCTCATGTTTTGCAAAACGCCTTATTACATACTTTAAAGTAAATACCTCACAATTCACAATCCTCCATTGTTAGCGAACTTCTACTTTTAACAAGCATGCAAATTGTTGTTTACTACATATTCACTTGAACGTGCATTATTTGTCTATTTTCTACTTTACGTACATGAGTAGTAATCCCTAATTACGTTCTGATCCTGGCTGAAGCCTCCATAAACCGGTGCTATTGAATTCCTCGGATTCGATGCGTCTGCTTGGGGTGCATATTCAGCAAAAGTGACGAACGCCACGCATAAACTGCATTGGAAAAACAACAGCAGCAAGCTGGTTTTTAATCGTTCGGTTTTGAGGGCGTCGTTTTTCGAACTGCCGTAATTTGAGGAGGACGAACTGAAGGAGTTGGGTTTTTTATGCTGCGACATGGGCAGGCGTAGGCGTGTTAATTTTGGATTTTGAAATGCTGCGATAGCCAGGGCGCGACTAAATGGGACATAAACAGATTTTTGGTATTTAAACTCAGATAAGCAAAATGTAAATTTTCATAGATTGTCGTTCGTTTGTATGCATTGTTGTGCAAAGGGTCACGGGAGCGTGGTAGATGAGTACGGAAGCTTACATAGAAATAGGTCTGTAAAATTCCACATGAAAATAGTTGTACAGGGTGATCATTTTAAGTGCCTCACTCGATTTTCCTGCTTTATTCTTCACCTAGGAAAAAAATTCAGAAACCATACTTGTGTACTTTTTTCCGAGGAATCCGATTCCGAAAAGATAAAAATAATTGAATGTCAAAGAAAAAAGTTATGGCCGAAAAACTGAAAATGAAAAAAATATACACCCTGTATATTAATACGGAAATGAATATGTGACATTTCACTGATTGTAAATGCTTATCAGATACATATTTTTCACTTCCGGTTTGACCGGAAATTGCTTTAATTTTTTTATTTTATGTGATACACCCTGTATATTGAGCTCAGTTTAAAGAACTTTTCTTTCTGAATTCAGCAATATATAACATATCATCATTGTCTTTCATATTTAATAAGATATTGGGGTTTTAATTTAAAATAACACAAATATATGTTATGAAATAAAGTCGTCCATGAAAGCAAACAAAAGCATTTAAATTATTTATTTACTTCAAAAACAAAAGAAGATATAGCATAATAACTTATATTCTTTAGTTTTTGAAATAAATAAAAAATAATTTAAATGCTTTTGTTTGTTTTCATGGATGATTTTATTTCATAACATATATTTGTGTTATTTTAAATTTAAACCCCAATATCTTATTAAATACGAAAGATAATGATAATATGTTATATATTGCTGAATTCAGAAAGAAATGTTCTTTAAACTAAGCTCAATATACAGGGTGTATCACCTAAAATAAAAAAATTAAAGCAATTTCCGGTCAAACCGGAAGTGAAAAATATGTATCTGATAAGCATTTACAATCAGTGAAATGTCACATATTCACTTCCGCATTAATATACAGGGTGTATATTTTTTTCTTTTTCAGTTTTTCGGCCATAACTTTTTTCTTTGACATTCAATTGTTTTTATCTTTTCGGAATCGGATTCCTCGGAAAAAAGTACACAAGTATGGTTTTTGAATTTTTTTCCTAGGTGAAGAATAAAGCAGGAAAATCGAGTGAGGCACTTAAAATGATCACCCTGTACATACAATGTGTACAATTTTAGATATTTTGTATTACTGTAATTTTTATACCTTATACAGGGTGCTTCTAAACTTTTGTCAAAAAACTTTTTTCCCCTAGGGCAGATCTATGTAAACTCTGAGGGTACTACAGCAAATATTAATACTATTATAGTCTTAAGACTTTTTTGTTATCAACGCCAATAAATTTGATTCGATAATATCTCGAGAAAAATTTACGAGTTTCCTGTATAATCCGACTATAAATAAAAAATCGACACCGTCATGCAACGGAATAACTTGTTTTTGTTTTCAATCCCGGTTTTCTCGATTGACTGTTGATGAAACGAATAAATATTAGACATTGCATAATAATTGGTGTAATCAGCATAATTTACTATGTTGTTATAATTGATTGTTTAAAGTCTGAAAAAAAAACTACGTGAAATACAACAAGAAGGCTGCCTTACATGCGCCAGGATCTCGTAGTCATTGAAATTACTTTTAACTTACTTTTTTTGTGGCACACCCTGTATATCTTTACATTGTTATTTTTTATTTATTGAGATATTAACTAAAAACGTCAGTACCTCTGCAAACTTTTTCTTATTCTATTTATGTATCCAAAAAGATCAATTAAGTATTTAAGATTAAAACCCATGGAAAGCGGACTAATACTAGGATTCAAAGATTTTGCTTTAAAAAAAAGACGAAAGCAACTTTAAAATAAATAAAAACGCATATTTGCAAACTTAAAGCAGATCAGAATCAACTCAAACAAGCAGGTTAAAAAATAAGTTGCACAAAGTATGCACACTTTCCTGCGAGCTAGCTCAAAACGTTAAATAATTCTTAGGAAGTTCTTACTTACTTGGGTACTTCTCCGCGTTGTATTCTTTCTTGTAGACTACAAAGCAACAAAACAGAATGAACAGAACTATTTGACACGAAGATAGAACTATAACATTTCGCCTGGAATCCATTTTCGTTGTGTGGGCACTCGGGAATATTTAACTTGTTTGTTCCTAAATCAACCTCTGCATAATTCAGCAAAATTCGTTCGGGATTGTACAATAACAAAGCGATTTTCACTAATCGGTTCGCTGATACAAGATACAAGGTAGGCGCAGTTTATCAAAAACTAAGCGAAGACGGTGATATATTTTGTGGGACAAGGTCACGTGTGGTGTGTTTGTTCTTATTAGATATTATAATTGCCAGTTAACACTTTTAAGAGTATTTATTAGATTTGTTTTTATTATTATAAGCCGTAACCTTTTTAATCTATGTATAAACAATACGGAAAAAATTATCTAACAAATGATTTAAATATTGAGCTAATTTTAGTAAGCCTATTTAAGACAGTCCACGTGTGTGCTTTCCAAATGAGTCTTCAAGTATTAGAAGCTTGTGGAGCAAGGTAAATGATGATAAACGACTTAATACAGTTTTTCCCTTAAGTGCTTCCTAAGGGAGCTACAACTCCTTAATGGGGTAACCATGAGAACGATTTTTATCAAGTAGCATTGAAACCGCTTTTATTTTTTTTTTTAGTTTCTACATGAAATCATGTTTTTTTGGATATTTCTACTAAAAAAATACTTGTGTTAATCGTTGATTGAGCGCATGTTTTTTTTTTGTAAAATTGGCTCGAAAACCTAAATCGAAGATAACGGAATAAAACTGTCTCCAAAAATTCTCATAAAATTCAAGGAGATAGAGAAAAAGATGTCGAATCGAATCATGCCAACCGCAGTTTGATATCTCCTTCAGTTGTGAAGATAGAACCTTTTAAGTCCACGGAATTTAAATTCCTTTACATCGCCGCACATAAGAATTTGTAACGGAATAAAACTGTCTCCAAAAATTCTCATAAAATTCAAGGAGATAGAGAAAAATATGTAGAATCGAATCACATAAACCGTAGTTTGATATATATTCCTTATGTGGAGATAGAACCTTCTAAGTCCACGGAATTTAAATTCCTTTACATCGCCGCACATAAAAATTTGTAACGGAATAAAACTGTCTCCAAAAATTCTCATAAAATTCAAGGAGATAGAGAAAAATATGTAGAATCGAATCACATAAACCGTAGTTTAATATATATTCCTTTTGTGGAGATAGAACCTTCTAAGTCCACGGAATTTAAATTCCTTTACATCGCCGCACATAAAAATTTGTAACGGAATAAAACTGTCTCCAAAAATTCTCATAAAATTCAAGGAGATAGAGAAAAATATGTAGAATCGAATCACATAAACCGCAGTTTGATATATATTCCTTATGTGGAGATAGAACCTTCTAAGTCCACGGAATTTAAATTCCTTTACATCGCCGCACATAAAAATTTGTAACGGAATAAAATTGTCTCCAGAAATTCTCATAAAATTCAAGGAGATAGAGAAAAATATGTAGAATCGAATCACATAAACCGCAGTTTGATATATATTCCTTTTGTGGAGATAGAACCTTCTAAGTCCGCGGAATTTAAATTCCTTTACATCGCCGCACATAAAAATTTGTAACGGAATAAAACTGTCTCCAAAAATTTTAATAAAATTCAAGGAGATAGAGAAGAATATGTAGAATCGAATTACGAAAAGCACAGTTTGCTATCTCTGTCTATTGTGGAGATAGAACCTTCTAAGTCCACGGAATTTAAATTCCTTTACATCGCCGCACATAAAAATTTGTAACGGAATAAATCTGTTTCCAAAAATTCTCATAAAATTCAAGGAGATAAAGAAAAATATGTAAAATCGAATCACGTAAACCGCAGTTTGATATATCCTTCTGTTGTGGAGATAGAACGTTCTAAGTCCATGGAATTTAAATTCCGTTTCATCAACGCACATAAAAATTTGTAACGGAATAAAACTGTCTCCAAAAATTCTAATAAAATTCAAGGAGATAGAGAAAAATATGTAGAATCGAATCACATAAACCGTAGTTTGATATATATTCCTTTTGTAGAGATCGAACCTTCCAAGTCCATGGAATTTAAATTCCGTTACATCAACGCACATAAAAATTTGTAACGGAATAAAACTGTCTCCAAAAATTCTAATAAAATTCAAGGAAATAGAGAAAAATATGTAGAATCGAATCACATAAACCGCAGTTTGATATATATTTCTGTTGTGGAGATACAACCTTCTAAGTCCACGGAATTTAAATTCCGGTACATCGCCGCACATAAAAATTTGTAACGGAATAAAACTGTCTCCAAAAATTCTCATAAAATTCAAGGAGATAGAGAAAAATATGTAGAATCGAATTATGCAAACTTCAGTTTGATAACTCTTTCTGTTGTGGAGATAGAACATGCTAAGTCCATGGAATTTATATTCCGGTACATCGTCGCACATAAAAATTTTGTAACGAAAAATAACTTCTTCTAAAATTCTCATAATATTCAAGGGGATAATAATAAATATGACGAGTCGAATGGCGCAAACCTCATAAATCCAGATCAATCACATGACAGCATTTGTCAACATCTGGGCGATTTAAATTAACCAGAATCTGTCCCTATTTACGCAACCACTTAAATACATTCCATAACTCGACTAATTGTTCCTTCTGCTATCTAAACAATTGCTATAAATTTCCATACAGAATTGTAACACCGTCTTGGACGTTATCACAACTGCTTGCTCCGTAGATCTTCCAATTGCATACATTCCATAACTTTGCTAGTTGTTTTAAGTGTCTCTCTACTTGTCAGGGACTGATAGTCGAGGGTAAATCCGTTCCTTTCTAAGAAACTGACCTTACAATACGCGTCTTTTGGGTTTTTTCGTAAATTTTCTGATGCGAGGAATTAAAAGTTTCATATGGGTAAATATAATAAAGAAGTTGCTATTTATATCTGGTGAAAAAGTAACCACTTTAGCTTAATTTACATTAGTTAACGATTATCCTCTAAGTACGTACAAATTCTAAACAAATTGAGTAGTTAATTATCATAGAATCATAATGAAAAAAGCAAACTAATCATCGTTGATAGTATCGGTGTGTTATTGTGCAAAATTCATGTTTAATCTATCTCTGGTAGAAGATCGTCCCACTTGAAAAAAATAACAAAACTAATATTTTTGATTTCATTGAAATTCTATTATTCCTGATTTCATTATTCCCGAAAGTGACATTAACTTTTCAATTTTTCGTGATATTCTCGATTTTCTGAGAAACAATAATTGATAATTTTTGAGATATTGTTAAGCCAATTTTCTATTTTCACCTTTGCTGTATTTAAATTTTTCGCATCTTTCGAAATAGCTAAAAAAGGGCAATGGGTGCAGGAAAAAACACAATACAACAAATAAAACACGCATTTCTCAAATACTTATTTATTCACTTATACTAATACTAACGAAAATATCACACAAAAATGGATACATTCATTTACATAAGGAATGGACAATATTTCTTCTTGTTTATCGTAAAGGTACAAGTGGTAGTTAAATCAAACATATATCGGTAATTACCCCAAGTAATCAACAGAGAATTCGACATATATATACACAGATGGTTCAGAAGTTCAAACAGCGATTTATCTGCTAAAAGTAACACCAATTTCGCCCAATTTACATTAGTTAACGATTACCGTCTAAGTAGGTACAGACTTCAATGAAATTAAGTAGTTAATTATCACAGAATCGCAACGAAATAAACAAATTAATCATCGGTTACAATTTATTTCGGGAAAAATAAAAAAAATTATAATTTACTCATTAAATCTAGTTGGGATCAAGCGATTTGTTTCTTCACATAATTTATTTACCGTAAATTGAGCCAAATCGATACTTAGTTGTAGCAAAGACGAATATTAAAATCTCCTGAAAATGTCGTGAAAAATTCGAAAAAATTATACAAAAGTGCTCTTACATTTATTGTTAATTATAAAATATTTACATTGTTCAAACTGTTATTATACACTAGAACTGCTCTAACAATTTTTGCTCAATATCTGCAGAGTTAAAGTGCTCAACGACTGAAAGGGAGGCAGTGAAGAATATTGGCTCGACAATCGATTAGTTTGCGTATTAGTCATATTAGGCTGCGATTCGGAAACAAAAGCACATCATTTATCCAATTTTTCTTCCAATCAATGAACACATAATAAGTGAATTATGAACCATAATTAGATTGAAGAGAAGATTTTGGTATGGAGAGGAAGAAATAAAAGTTTTCATGAAAGGAATTTGAGCTTGCGTTTAGACGTGTTTTGGGTGGGATAATATTGAGTGCAAAGACCAAATTAATATGGAAAATATTTTTCCTTTAGCACCCGAGGGAGTTGATTGATTTTTGTCGCCTGCCGGGTCGCCAGATATGGGTCCCATAGAGCACACAAGGAATCAATTCAAACAACGATCGAATGGAAAAACTGAATTAATTATTCCTTCAACTCATGAGGCTTGGAAGTTATTTAATTCTTGCCGACGTCAATGCTCAACCTCATCAAGTCGAATTGTCAAGAGCTGATAAATTGCATTACTGATTGTGAATGAAATTGCCTACTAAGTCACCGGCTATGAATTATTTAGCGCATACGTGAAGTTGAAGGAAACTACTATTGAATTGATGTGCGGAAGAGTTTAAATGCAAATGAAGTGGTAAATACGAATGAAGAAATAAGATGCCAATCTCCTAGCATTCATTAACAATTTTATTAGTTTATAATGCAGAAGAGCGAATGATTTGGTGTAAGAGGCGACCCAAAGTCATTTTACTGGGTCAATTATTTTGTATATGATTTGTTGCAATTCCGATCTGTATCAGGATTTAATACCTTCAGGAATTTTTGAAATATTTTCCGACTCTGCAAACTAATCAAAAACCGAACAAGTATTTTCCGATCCTGCCTCGTTCCACTCGTTGGGCACGTTGTTGCATTTAAGTATAACTAAACTACACCCTTTTTATAAAAATATTATAATTATCGTAAGACGACGGCTTACACTTTGTACACACACAAAGAAAAAACAAATGAGATGCTTAGAATTAAAACATTGTCGGCTAAGGTAATAAATCACTGAAATTGTTACACTTAAACTGAACACAAGAAACCAGTCAAAACGTTCCCTTTTCCTTAATATAGAACGATTTAGGCAGTTGAGATCTCAGTTTCCATTACATTAAATATACTCAAGGAAAAAATAGGGGACGCTGATACTCCTACAATTTTTAAATTATACCGCTGGGTTACTTATGAGCTACAACGGTCCTCAGATTTAATTTAATTTTGAGGAAAATTGTATCTAAGGCCTGGCCATTTTTACTTTAAATTCATCCGTTGAGTGATTCGCTTGGATACAATGGGTAAATCAACAAAATTAGTAAGGAACCCAGTGGGAAGTGGTCGAATAAAGAAACGCATTTATTTTTTCACAGCAGCGTCCTAAATAACTAATAAACAAATCTTAAAAATTGGACAAATAATTCGAGGTATACTTTATTATAGCCCAGGCAACGGGAAAGTTCACATGAAAAATATAAGAAAATTTCGGAAGTTGTTAATTTCTTTGATACCTTCTTTACCAAAACTAATTTTTCACCTCACTGCTCCTAACTTTCCATTATTCTTACGTTGCGCCGGTGTCGCTCTGTCATAACGCCGCATGTTTTATTTGCTTTCGTTAATAGGGCACTCATTATCTGCATCCGGATGACTTCCAGTATTTCATGGAGGCTTTTCAGTAGGTTTATTTATGCAGTGACATCTTTGAAAGTCATTTGAAATAGAATGCTTTGTCACTTTTACGGCGACGCACAGTGGGGTGGAAAAAAAAATTCAAAAATCGTTGACCGAGCGTAGATCTCAAAATTTACTGGATCATCTTATTTTTTTTTTAATGTTCTTTTTGAAATCCTTCATTTATCTAGAACCAGATTTTTTATTTTTAGCTATAATTTTTTATTTTTAGCTATAATTTTTTATAACTTGGATCTAAAATAGTTTTTTTACTAAAAAATATCGGTATTTTCAATTAAAATGATTTTATATGTCACAAATACATATAGATTCGCCCAATTTTCAAATATTTAGTTTACAAATAGATAGATCTGCCAAAATAGAGTTTTAATTTTTTTTATCGTCGTTAGCTGTCAAAATCACTGTCAAATTTAAAAATTGGAAAGTATTCTTTTGTAATTTTGAAAACAATGTGATTTTTTATAAAAGAAGAGATATAAAGTATTTAAAATTTTTCTATTTTTTTAATTGAAATTCAATTAACATTTTTACTTTTGACAGCTGTCAAATTTTCTGTCAAATGAATAAACATGCCAGTTCATTGTTATTTCCACAAATGACTATAGTACTTAAAATGGCATTTTTCTATAGCTTTTGGAGGTACTGAAATTAATATCATAAAATTATTTGCTGTCAAAATTGCTGTCAAATTTAAAACTATGCAAGTTTATTTCCATAATTTTCTAAACAATGTGAATTTCCATAGGAGGGAAATCAAGTGTTTGTTTTTAAATTTGCTAGTGCCTTAATTGATATACAGTATTCACTTTTGACAGCTGCTGTCAAATTTTCTGTCAATTTATTTCAACAAATTATAGTACGTAGCAGATATTTCTCTATAGACTTTGAAGGAACTGAATACGAAATTGTTGTATTAAAAATATTATGTTTGTTGGTAGCTGTCAAAACTGCTGTCACTTAAACTTAAAAAATGCAAGTGTGCCTTTTGTAATTTTAAAAATAACGTGAACTCCCATAGCGGAAGTGCTATTAAGTGTTTTAAAATTTGCTAGTTCCAAAATAGATAATAAAATAAAATTGTCACTTTTGACAGCTGTCAAAATATTTCAACTTAATAAAAATGACGTTTTATAATTATTTAAACAAATAAACGCACTTAACAAAAATTTTTTTAAGTTTTGGACGTACTGAATACGATATTAATGTCAAAAAAATATTATGCTGGTTGACAGATGCCAAAATTTCTGTCAAATTAAAAAAGTATATCTTTCATAATTTGGAAATAATGTTGGTTTCCATAGAAGAAGATGCATAAAATATTTTAAAACTTCCTAGTTCAGTAATTGATATTAAAATAAAGTTGTCACCTTTTACAGCTGTCAAAATTTTCTGTCGACTTAATAAAAATGCCATTTTATTATTATTTCAACAGATTAAAGTACTTAACAAACATTTTTCTATAGGTTTTGGAGGTACCGAATACGAAAGTAATACGAAAAAGATATACTTGCATATTTTTAAATTTAGCAGCAGTTTTGACAGTCACCATAAAACATAATATTTTTTTGACATCAATTTCGTATTTAGTACCGGCAAAACATATAGAAAATTGTCTGCTCGATACTTCAGATTGTTGAAATAAGTATTAAATTGCATTTTTATTAGTTTGACAGAAATGTTGACAGCTGTCAAAAGTAAAAAATGTATTTTAATATCAATTATGGGACTAGCAAATTTAAAAATGCACTTAAATACTTTCTCAATGGAAATTTACATTGTTTCTGAAATTAAGGAAGACAAACTTGCATATTTTTAAATTTGACAGCAATTTTGACAGTTACCGACAAACATAATATTTTTTATAAATTAAATTCGTATTCAATACAAAATGTCTACTTTATACTTTCATTTGTTCAAATAATTATTAAGGCATTTTCATTAAATTGACAGAAAATTTGACAGCTGTCAAAAGCGAAAACATTATATTAATTATGATCATAAAAATAGAAATATTTATATTTAAACAATTTTATATCTCTTTTTCTATAAAGACTCATATTGTTTTCAAAATTACAAAATTTTAAATTTGTCACTGCTTTTAACAGCTGTCAATAATAGAGAAAAGAAATGAAAATACTATTTTGGCACATCCATTATCTATTTCTACAGTAAGTAAAGATTTAAAACTTAATTGGGCGAATCTATATATGTATATTTGTGACCTCTATACTGATTTTAATTAATTGAAAAAAGGGTATTATTAAAAATCAATCTTGGGTCTAAATTATAAAAAAATTTAACTTAATGTCAAAATCCGGCTCGAGAGATTGATGAAGAACTTAAAAACGAACATTAAAAAATTATGATCCAATAAATCGTAATATACACGTATCGTAATCTAGGCAACCCAATATACATGCTTGATATACTTTTGAGTATTAACAAAACACTATTAAATAGGAATTGCCCTGGAAAGAGGCCAAACAATATAATGAGACACATTGATTGACCATTAAATTTCTTATACAGTGCGTTTTTATTTTAGTGGACACACCCCCAGTAAAATCCGATTTTTTATCGAAAAACCAAATGTTTTTTTTCTAAATAAGTAAAAAAAGAAAAAATATTAATTATTTTGGTTTTTATGGAACATTTTTTTAAAAATGCTGTTGAAATATTTTTTAATAAATAATGTACTAATTGAACACCCAGAAGAAGCCTCCACAAGTCACTGGTTCCCAGCTCCTCGTTTGGCGTTATTATTATGTAAATAATACCGAGAAAGCTCGGTTACATTTTTTAAATGTTCGCAAGGAGAACGCACGGATACTCTCTTCACGTACGCAACAGTAGTGGGGCGGAAAATAAGTTTTGGGAAAGACCACGTATTTTGCTGTCCCGGATTATAAATAACCTTTCCAATTCGTTACTATTTATGTTCATATAAACCTACTTTTTATCTCGAAATTCTATATTAGCTACTTTAATATCAGTTGAAAACAGACGACTCAGTCGGACAAATACTAGATTTATGCAATTCAACTGTTTATAATAATAATTTATGAACTATTGTCAACAAAGTCCTGCTGTTTCCAAGCTGTAACAATCGTATAATCATTTCCTCTATAACCACTTCGTTCACGAAAATAAATATCTGTTTCTTTATTAAATTTAAATTTCCTCAGTTTATAAAAAGTATGATATAAAAATTAATATACATCTTTTTCGCTACTTATTTTATTCAATTGAAAATATTTTAACAACAGTTCTCACTAGTTCTAGTCAATAATTTGCATGTATTCCAATAGACAATATACGTGAATTTTTCGTGAATTCATGTACCTAGCTTATCATACACCTTTGAGGTATGAAGACTTCTGACCAGGAGTTGGTATTTCATTTGTGGTCTCGTAATTTCGTTGGATAGTGACACTTCAAGACCTCTGACGAGGAGTTGGGGTATCACTGAGCCGTCTAGGGAAGTGAATCCTTCTGTAAACGAGCTCTGTTTTGAGGCAATAGGTCCCCCGAAAAATTGTTTATAAAATTGGTTAGTAACTGCTGATATTTTTGGTTATTCGAAAGAGGAAATTAACCTAGTAGAAATCGCGTTTCACCATCAGCGACCGCCGCGCCGTAAAAGCAAAATATCCGCGTCGTACTACGCGTTATTATTTCCAGTGTGAGAAAAACTCATTAGACTTGAGAAATTGCCCAGGCCGTTAAAATTGGCAATTCTCCTCAAAAGACCCCTGTATCAATCCGTGTCTACACTGCAGTTCTATCCAAGACTTTCCTGGCGCCCGAGATTTTCTTGTAAAAATAAGGTATTACAAAGCCGGAGGGTACTGTTTGTAGGTAGTAAGTGACAAACAGCCCAGCAAGGTAAAAAAGGGCATCACAACACATCTAAAGAATTAGGCAGATCTAAATAGCGTTTTTTAAAGACAGCGTATGTGTTTGAAGATGATTGACGGAGTGAAATGGTCAATTTGGCGCAAAGGGCAACCAGCGTTGTGACGGCCATGTCAATGCAAGATATTTGGGTCGGCAGAAGCAGTTTGTTTTACGTCACTCTAGATGCAATCGCATATTGAATTTGTTTCACTTGAGGTCGCTACATCCTCATCCTCGCGTTACACATGCAACGTTGACATAATTTTCTGCATATTGCACAACAAAATAGTCTAGGAAAATATGTATGCATGTTTACGATAATGTTTGTCGTATATAATAATAATAATAATAAAAAAAAAATAAATTTCTCAATTATCGAGACGTTTATACCGGTTAGCTCAGCAAAAAGTTATACCTAAGAAAAAATGTAATTACAATTCAATTAGCTTGGGATACTAACCGACTGGACTATTGCTACCGTAATGCCTTTGAAAATCGCAAATATTTTAATGATGTACATAATATTCAAACAGCAAACGGAATTAATTCGCGAACCATTAATACATAATTAATATGTATATATAACAAACATCCAATAAGGGAAAATGTAACCGTGGCAAAGTTTCAACTATTTAATATGCATGTTTTACCTGGATGTGAATTAATTAATAAGCCAGTTAATACGATATTGCGATTTCGAGAGGGATGGCGAAATAATGAAGGATTAAAGTATAATAATGATAACAGCATATAGTACAGCCACTTGTTATCCTAAACTTCTAACCTTGAAATTCTTGAATTAATCAAATTGACAGTCTCAATGACAGCTGTCTACTGTCAAAAAATCTTTTTCGATATTAAATCCATGTTTAATGATGACAAAATCCATTAAAATGATAAATATTACGTCTAAATTTTCATCAAAGTGACAGCTGTCAACTGTCAAAAGTAGTTTTTGACATCATCTTGTTCAGCGACCCCCAAAAACCGTAAGGCAAGTTTTTAAGTCAAAAAATAGAACTTGAAAAAGTTGCCTTTATTACGGTAGCCATCTTTAATTTTTTATGATTTATTACTTTTAGATCCTCAACCCACATTGCCATTTATCATAACAGCATCTTTTCTCTCATTACTTATCACCCTTAGCTCTACCCTCCTCACCTTTAGCAAAGATCTAAGCGAAGAGCCAATGGCTTACATCTCCCCCACCCCCTGATCCTAGGACCTCGGATTGATTCAGAACCCGCACTACTCTACTACTCATAAAGAACATCTGGTGGAGAGAAATTTTGTGTCTATTGGAATTTCCATGCTTATTAAAATTTTATGTACATTTCCACGTCCTGCTGTTAGAGAATTTAAAATATTTACGAGTTATTCTAATGTATTTATTTTACACATATATTTTTAAATGATCCTCCTCAAATAGCATTATATGTACATTTTAAAGCAGGTTATTTTAGATTGGCATTGCGCTTACTATAAATTATTCCTAAGACAAATACGTGTACACGTTGCAATTCGTCAATCTAAAATAACCATCCTGAGGAAATTTACTCATCTGAATTGATATGTTTTAAATAACTTACGTTACAATATAAACTTTTTAACATTTTGCATGCACTCGATTTTAGTTTAAACTTTTTTCGCATTTTTTTATTCTTATAAAATATAATAATTTCACTTATCGTTATTTTTATTAACCTATCAGTACAATATTTTCAATGTAATTAACCTAAAATTATAAATCGGAGGTTGCCAACAGTCCGGACTCATTAATAAACTCGTCGCTTCAATCGAACCTTAGGGATAAATTTTATTTGAAAATGAAATTCTAGGTGTAACGGGAAAAAGAACACGATTCGTTATGTACGGCGCTCGAACAAATGATTACAATCCGATGATCAATTAGTGCCTTGCAATTAGGGTTCGTGTTGGCGCGATGCCTACTGGAGATTTTTACATACATGTGTTAGGTACGTTGGCCATTTGTTTTCAGGACTATTCTGTCTAAATTAACAAGTATAATTACGGCACACATACTCTGTTTAATCATATGTTTTTTATATTTGTGTGCGAGAAAAAAAACAAGATAATATCCGTTTCTTCACTGTAACTGCCTGAGTAGTGGTGTTTCTGCACTATAAACAGAAACTGGCGCTGGTTGCCACCTCGAGTCCCATAGTGACACAGGTATTTCATTGCCTAAACCGAAGTACGTCACGAAAATGGCGCCCGAGCAGGGACCCTGAGAAAATTAGTACGTCACGAAAATGGCGCCCGAGCAGGGACCCTGACAAAATTATTGACGATTTATTTGTGTTTTGATTAAATAATAATTTAAACAATAATTTTTTAATCGCTCATATCTTCGATATGAAGAAAATGCCTGTCCAGGGGCGTACTGGAAAAAGGTATTGCGAATTGTATAAATTATTTTTTTATAATTGCGACCTTTTTATTACTGTCCAAGACCAAAAACATTAACTGTTGGCAATCTCGTAACAAAACCCATGATTTGCGAATGTTTATAGAAATAAAAAATACCAAGTGCTGGTCAACGGATACCGGTGCCAAGAAAATATTATTTCAAGATCTTAAAACTACCCACCATTTCGTTGCAATTTTTTTTTCTCCGAGCGTACGTTAAAATTAATATTTCCCTTGACGCCGTATCCATATCTGTACATACTATTAATGATACTCGTGGATTTGCATACGTAACAAATGTGGGTTTGGGCAGGGGCTGTGCGTCCACTTGTTTTTCCATATTTTTTAAATAATTTTATTCGAGGCCCGCCCACGCATAAACGGGCTCGTGTATTCCGTAATATGTGTAAAGTTGTAAGTTTGGTACTTTTACTGGGGTTTCCGTCTGTAAAACAAATATGAAAACTTAGTTCGGCTCCAGGGGCTAACGGTATGAGCTGCATTGGCGACTTACGCTGATTATCCGGAATAAAGGAAACTTTTATTGATTAAATTTTATAGAACGGATTGTTATTGTCGAACGACTGGATTTTGCTCTTCTTGGGCGATTGTAAAATCCAAGTTTAAAACTGTTGCAATTTTTATTTTATTTTTTAACTTTCGAAATGGTTAAACAGATTTATTATCATTCAAAGACAACTGTCCCAAATTATGAATATGAATATACTCAGGGCTGACACAAATGGCGAAACTTTGCCATACGCGTAAGAGATATCTTTTCTTGCAATATACGAAACCTGGCTGGATGCAAATAGCAAAATCTTGCCACATGCCAAAGAGGAACCTCTCTTGTAATATGCTGCTGAATGTCGAACGAAAATTCTAACGACTAATTGTTCCTAATTTATTGACGTTGTGAGTACCCCCATCAGTAGAAAACCCCAGGTAAACACTTAAAACAAACAAACTTAGTTGCCAGTGTAGTTTAGTGTTACCTCACCCCATAGCTGATGTTACCACGAGCGACTCGCGTCACTACACAGAACACGTTAGTTCACTTATTCCTTTGCTTTAGAGCTAAGGCTCCACTGCTGTCCGACGTCACTTTACCACACATTCTTTCCACCACCAACCGGAATTCATAGTTCAGTCACGTCCTCCCTGATCCAGAGCAAATCGATATCTTCTCCAATCTTATTGCAACTGTCAATTGACAGCTTGGCCTACCCGTGTCACGTCACGCCGACAGTGCTGCGGCATTGCAACACGTTACCCTTTAAAAATTATTAGCACCTACATCGGACGATAAAGAAACTACAAAGCATCGTTTATTACAAAGGTTTTAAATTAACAATCAATTAGAGACAAACAAAGGTTCAATTTACCACAACAACTCTACATGTACAAGGATTGTCGTATAAATTACGCCGAACCGACAAAGGGAGTAGGTTGAAAACACAACAGAACCGGATAATGATACTTAAAATGTATAGATCTGTAGAAATCGCGCTCGCTGCGAATGTGTGAAACACGGCGTTGCCTGCGGCACCTGAGATTGCACTTAATTGATCAAACCTCCAGGCATTGGGAGTCATTGTGACCTACAAGGTCGCGTAGGGTTGATTTTTAGTGAGTTTTCCTATGTCTTGAATATATCGATAGGGCTTTGTTTTGCGATGTGAGCACGTTAAAAATTTCTTCCAACAGCAGATCGGCAGTTTTTGCGTCGCGTTGAAATTATTTACGATAATTTATTCGGCGGAATCCCCACATTTATCCATTTCGATTTAATTTCGAATTTCCAACCGAACGCAATGCTTCAGCCCTTGACATAGGTAGGGAGTAAAAAATGCAATCAATCAATCTGCCATCTTCAACATTCAATATCTCCTTAACGAAGCGGTTCTGGTCCATTTGTTAGCTTAAATCAAATACTTCTTTGGGGTTGGTGGAAAAAATTTACTTTATAAAAAAGTGAATAGGTTATTTATATGGAGTTTTCTCGCTCTCTATTCCCATTGATAGATAAATAACGGAATGATTTCGTTAGACTCAATTTTCAAGAAACGATCGTTTTAATTGTCGGTATTTGATACATAGGAATAAAAATGGTTAATTAAAAAAAGGACGGTTGTTTCTACCACAATAAATTAAGAAACGGTTGTTCTTTTTCAACGAATTATGTAACCTAAAGATTTTTTTAAGAAGCGAGGCTTGTTTTACTTATCAGTCACCCAGGACACTGGTCATCCAATGGAACATTACGAGAGAGGTTTCTCTCCGCGTATGGCAAAGTTTGCCATTTGCCATTGCCCAGATTTTCTATTAATCATTTGTGACAGTTGTCTATAAATGCAAATGAGGGATAAAGCAAATAACTGATCTACTAGTATTGATTCAGAAATATTATTTTACCTCTACACGAATTTTAATCTACTACAAACGTGCAATTTTTGTGTTAAAAAATATTTACCAGCTTAAAGGATTGAAACGACGAAGAAGTATGCCAGGAAAAAAGTTCCAAGTTGAAAATACGATATATAGAGAACATTACGCAAATAAGTTTGAACCCCAATGGGAATTGAACCCGGAATCCTTGTTGATTCACTACCACTATTATATGCTACTCTCGGTGCGCTATTCCTCACTTTATATTCGTGCGGATGACGCCACCTTATCTTAAGAGACGACATGGAACTATAAAACAAAGATATATGAAAAACTCGGTTTATATTCTCGTTCAGCGAGGTTATTATTTGGGAAGAGGTGTGTGATAGTCCGGAGATGTAAGCTTCTCGGATTTTGCTAGAAATTATTATCATTAAAAATGAACACACATATAAACATTTTCGGAATAAAGAAATGCATAAAAATGATTTAGCTTTAAAGGATTACATTTTAAAAATATATGTCATACAAAACTAGACAACTGAAAATTAATTCACACATACGCTGTTTTTTCTTATGTTTTTTATATTTTATATTTGTGTGCGAGAAAAAAACAGAATAATATCCGTTTCTTCACTGTAACTGCCTGAGTAGTGGTGTTTCTGCACTATAAACAGAAACTGGCGCCGGTCACCACCTCAAGTGCCATAGTAACATAAGTATTTCATTGCCTAAACCGAAGTACGTCACGAAAATGGCGCCCGAGCAGGGACCCTGAGAAAATTAGTAACGATTTATTTGTGTTTTGCTTTCGACGTCGTGTCTTGATTATATTTTATTCCTGCAATACCCATTTAGTATACCACTGGAAGGATAATTTGGCTACTATGCTTGAAAAATATAAACATGTTTTTGAGAAAAATATAGGAATTATTTTTTCACACACACGTTTACCAGATGAACTGTATTTTTGAACGGCATCCTAGACCACTGGGGTGTGTGTAATGAACTGAAAATTAATCCACAATAAAAAACAAGTGCAGGAAACTTTTGTCGCCCAAAGTGTGTTTTACATTCTTCTCGCGGCTCGCGAGTGTTAGTCGAATTTTCTGCTAAAGTGCCCGAGCACACTAACCATTGTTTTCAGTGACAATATTATCACGAAGTGTTTGCTGAATTAACCACCGCCAGAGAGCGTCAGAAGCTTTTTGTAACGAGCTGTACGTAATTTTCCCAAACTTTACACATTAAAGGTTAAGCTCATAGAAGTTATTCTAGTTCTAGTTTAATCAACGTGAAGAGACTTTTGTTACGAATATAATGAATGGTATTTGGCGATAAATTTCTCTGAATTTAGCACCTCATAGTCCGGTCGATAGCTTGTAACGAAATAACTTTTCTAGGCGGTTAAGACCGCCTCCCTCAACACTGTAATTTGTAATACAAGTAGATTATTATTTTAAAACGTATATATCAGGCAGGCAAAAATTTAAGGACGCGCTTAACGTTTTAGTGACTTAATTCTAAGTCAGTTTCGGCTAAGAGCAAATTTTGCCCCCGTGTGTAACATCTTGGTAACCTGCTGATTTGACGTGTGTATTCGCTTCAGGCCGTCGTCGATAGTTTGTTCCGCCTGTTCCGTGTTAATAAATCTGGTGACCGCGAAAACTCGACGTTTTGGTGGCCTGCTGGTTTGACGTGTGTAATCGCTTACCAGCAACGTCATTAGGGCGCCCTCGATACTTTTGCTTCCACTAAGTTAAATTTTTTTAGACTCTAAAATTACCAAACTTACAAACCCATTGTATATCGTCATAAAACCCCATTGTCTGTTAAGCCCCCTAGTCAATGAACAATGAAACGCACAGTCCAGTCTGTGTACGTACTTAACAAAACCATTTAAAAAATATGAACAACATCACGACGATTTTGCACAGCCACTAAGTGATATGGAAAATAGTAATTCCTTCGAAACGAAACATATTTCACATTTTTTTTACTCACATGTAAAACAGGAAATTGAGCTTCAGTGTCAAATTATACACCTATACGTGTATTAAGGAAACTGGGTTACATTAAGTACATAAATGATACAACGAAACATATCACGTGGTGTAACCTGCCTAAATATGATCGTGCACTCGATGCCTCGGGGCCCCTTGTGGTCCCCTGTTTGATAGTGATGGGAGTTGGGCGAAACTCCGGGGGGCAGGGGAGGTGCGCCTGAGATATAGACATTAAAAATACTCTGTCGTCCCCTTCCTCGTCCACGTAGTCCGCAGCGTTGTCCTTAACGTCAGGAAATGGATGTTCGAATATGAACGCTTTGTCCATGGGTGGGCAAACTATGTTCTCGTATGTTTCTGTGGTCGCGGTGATCTTGTCGGGCTGCAGTAGGCACTGTAGCTCTTCCAAGGAATTGCGGACGTTCGTCTGGGTGGTTTTCTTGTGCAGGACGAATACCCAGTCCAGGCGGCAGTCGCAGCTGAACTTGTTTCCTGCAAAGAAAACACAGTTTTATTTGATGTTTCGATCCGTAACAAATCGTACAAGCATTGCGTGTGTACGGTTCGATACGTCGCAGCAGGTAAATTCACATATCAATATACCAAAAAATTTCAAGCGGAATTATAGTAAAATATATTGAAATGAATTTCAATAAATTTGGACGGTTGTCCCTACCACAACAATAAATTAAGAAACGGTTGTTTTTTTTTCAACGAGTTATATAACTTATCAGTCGCTCAGGACACTCGTTATCCAATGAAACATTACAAGAGAGGTTTCTCTTCGCATATGGCAAAGTTTTGCCATTTGCCATTGCCCAGATTATTAATCTTAGAGAAAATAGGTTATGTTAAAAAATGCAATGATTTAGATGTTTCTCGCACATTTTAATCCACCAAAATATCAATTACTGAAATTAACACTCAAGTTGGCAATAATGATGTCGATTAATGTTGCCGATGTTCCCATTTCTAATCCCCCCCCACTAACCCAATTAGTGTGGGTATTTATGGTATTATTTAGCTTGTAGTTTTGTTTATGCCAAAGTCATTAAATTACGTGAACTGGACTATACAATAACAGACTGTAAGTGTAGGTTTAGCAGGTTTAAGCGTTGTCCACTTAATCAATGCAATGACACAGCAGCACTCACAGAGAACGTTGATATCACGCCCTTTCCCCACGCGCCGCCTGTTCTGTAACAACTATAATTTTATACAAAATCTTTATCGTGAAGAAGAAAAACAACAAAGGTCTTGTTCCCACAAAATTCTTTTTTATTGCAACCGGTTTCGCGATTAATACATTACATCACATCATCAGGCTGCAAGACAACAAATAGGAAAAAATTTTTTATGTAAAAAACTATAACAATCCCAATATTACATTAATATAATAAGTTAAGAATTTCATCAAATGTAGATAGTTAAATTTAATTAAAACAAGTAAAACTATTACGATAATATCAAATATTGTTTTATATATAAAAAATATATGTTTGTAAATAAGATAAAAAGTTATTAACAAAAGATACTAAAGAGATTTAAAAAACCAATGAAATGGTGAATATAAAATAAGTTAAAATAGAAAAATATACTTACATTTCTATGAAATTTGTCCAATTATTTAGAAAACTAATAAATATTATGTAAAAATACATGTACTTGAATATTTAATGTCATTAATTAATTTTAAATTAATCAAAATTAAAAACACAAAAGACAATGTACGTGGACAAACAGATTAAAATTTAAAATAAAATAAAGTCTAATAATAATAAAAAAGAATTTTGAGGGAACAAGACCTTTGTTGTTTTTCTTCTTCAATATGAACAACCCACATGGGATTAATTCTACGTTAAAACCTTTATCGTCGCATAAGAGCAATTCTTGGACTGGCTCCGAATACAATTTAGCGCGAGAAATATTTACATTTAATAATTTTCCAATCAATCAACTTTATTAGTGCCAAAGGGGACAGTGTTCCCCTACGAATTTACTACTAATTTATTTTAACGTTTAATTTGTTAAAAAGTATGCACTTTGATGTAGACTCAACATGAACTAACTAACACTCCTCACACTTTGCACCAGATTTGTGTATAAGGAAGCGAAACAGGATACTTATTACTCGGGAGGTAAGCGCAAAATACTACACACTCTTTACAGGCGTCGAGTTCCAAGTGTCATTGTCACAGCCATCGATACAGGCAATATGAGAAGCAGATCGATTTACATGCTCCAACTTGATCCCAGATAAACTACTCGTACGAGGCAATAATATAACCATAATAGACTATCAGCTAGTGAGCTCAAGTCTCGTTCGCTGAAACGGTCTTAGTAAATAGAAGGAACATCCACTGATTCGGATCTCTAAATGACAGCGTCAGGCGTGACAGCGAAATTAATAGTCCAGGTAAGAGAGGGATAAATATACGATTTTATGGTAACAATTACATAATTTTTCCTAGATATTACTGAAATGACTGGTAAAAAAGCCTAGAAATGTATTACGAATACGAACTTTAGATTAAAGGCTAGTGTGTTTAAAATTACCTTCAATTTCGCTCCTCAGTATTGAAGATTATTGAAATTATTGTAATAATGTTCTCCTTACCAAGAAACGCATCAAATCCTGTCACTGCTCCAAAGGAATAATTACAGACTTCCAAATCTAACAATCCGGAATCGACTGCGTGCAAATTTACAAGAAATCCCAAGTAATATGGATTTAACGATCTAATTTCAGAAGGATCTATGCTAATTTATGGAACAATTAACACCAGAGGATATGCAACAGTAGTTATGCAGTGCGGGATCTGGACCAATTCAAGGTCATCCGTATGGGAAGACCACGGGGGGCGGTGCTAGATGCGCGGACCGAGATCCTAGGACCACCCTCTTAGATCTAGAATCTTAACTAAGAATTATTGGCGCTCATATCCCCCACCCCTAGGATCTCGGTCCGCTCATCTAGCACCGCCCCCATACACCTTGAATTGCTCCAGAACCCGCACTACATAACTACTTGCAACCCACTGTAATGACCTGTGTTTTGATTAACTAACCTCAAATAAATTGACAAATTTGTTTACTATGCAGACAAGTCCCAATAGACTATTATAGATAATTAATTAGGAACAACTGACATTATGTGACGGTGTCGTGGGTAGTTTATCTTCAGTTAAACAAAATCAGAAGAAAAGAAAAGTTACTGTAACGTTTGGACAGCTTAAGACACGTCACAAAAGGTTTGCCGAGATCTAGCTCAGTTCCAGTCGGCGAGTGTGGTTGGTTCAAATTATACTACCACCTATCTATAGGGCGCCAACACCTGTTAGCAACCTCGCTGACATGCTCCGTAGATAATATGAGAGGGTGTCCAAACAATTTTTTCACATCAAAAAAGCCATCAAAACAATCGAACGCAACCAGGCCAACTTTTAAGAAATCCCACAGCAAAAGCGGATATGCAAATCATGCAATATTAATTAAAAAGCCACCATCAAACACAATCTCTTTAGAACTCAGAGGCCATTTTCTCGCTTCTGCCACGAGGAAACCTCGTCGACCAATCAAATCAAAGCTGCCAGAACCTTCCTATATTACACAACCTAAGAGTAGGCAACCAAATATACACCCCGAGACCTGAGCGGCCTAAGCTATCGCGAGGAACAAAGTTAATTATTATTCTTCCTTAGGTATTCAACCCATTTAACATATAGAAGCGGATGGAGGTTTAATATGGATTTATACTGTTACAATTAAATAAAAAGCATCAAATTTAATCCGGACATTATAAAAAAAGTGAATGTGTCATATATATATATATATATATATTCCACTATCTTTATATTCAAGTGGGATTAAGCATAATAAATGGCTTTCAAAGTTTCAAGTTTCAAAATACTTTTTCTTCCTGCTATTGTAATGTTGGAATATGTTATTTTAATTAATCATACAGCAATCTAGGAAACAATATTAGCAAAAACAAACCATATAATGTTATATTATTGTATATCAAACGTATATCAAAATTACGTTTAATTTAAACAAAACGAATACATTTCCAATTCTATTTGCATACATTTCTGTAAATTATTCAGTGAAATTACTGAAAATGATATTAAATTATATAATGCGCATTCAACGTTATAAATTACCTGGAGTAAAAAAAATTATATAATATAAAATTATTTTCCTTTGTTCTATCATCGGCTGGAAAGGTCATCAGCTTTCATTACTTGAATACAATATTATATTACAAGACAAATCAGCGAAAATAAAATCGATAGAAATAATTGTTTTTCAACTTATATCGTTTTTAAAGTAGCTTTAAGACTTAAATTTTGGGGCAAAACCCCCTGTTTTAAAATAATCCCCGAGCCGTTGATCTACAACTTTAAAACCTTTTACAGGAATCATCTCCGCGACTTTCGACTTGTTAGCTCAATTTTATCATGGGCAATAACACCTGAGCGTTCCCTTATTGCCCTCTCAGAGTTCTGAGCGGCAACCTGTAGACGTGTACCAGTCACACTTATTTGAATTACAAAACGGTGTCGGTAAAATGCGTGAAGGATTAGATATTCCCCTAATAGTCCTTTTAAGGATAATAAAGAGGTGCACGAATCTGATTATGCCACTATCGCTCCTCCAGTCCGCCCGCCCTCGTATTTACACCTTCGCGTGTCGCTGAGTGCCTTCCAAACAAAAGGCAAATACTGGTAATATATAAATTTAATTCCCAACAACGTACTTTAAACCGGAAATAAATGGCACCTGCTAGCACACTTTTAGTATTATTACATTCTTTTGGTATTATTTTTATGACATTCTCTGTCCGCAGCCCCCATAAGTCCCATTAGAGTGGTCGGCTGTTTTGCTCTGAGGGATTTCCATTTCGTGTGTGTTGTTTTAACGGAGAGGACTTTAATTAATAATAAACGCATACGGAAAGTCAAATTAGCCACGGTCTGC
Source organism: Rhagium mordax (assembly GCA_963680705.1). Taxonomy (NCBI): domain Eukaryota; kingdom Metazoa; phylum Arthropoda; class Insecta; order Coleoptera; family Cerambycidae; genus Rhagium; species Rhagium mordax. The sequence goes on along the minus strand of OY796660.1, from coordinate 73,585,961 downwards.
TTAAGGGCTAAATTCGGAGCAGTCAATTTAGGAAGGTCTACACAGTGTAAATTTTTTACTGGCGTCGGAAGTAATAAACCGTAATGAGCATCATGGAAGTTAATTGAGAACAACAGCGATAACAGGCTGATTAGTTTCTGAATCTTAAAACATTGCATACATATACACTATTGGTAAGGTCCAATCTAGGTTGCCGATATAAATTCATCAGACGGAGATAACTTAAAGCATTTAAACAAGTTAAACAGACAACGCGCTATCCCCTACCTCCCACCTTCCATTCTTTACAACACGCGGTCGTAAACATCAGATACTCGCTTCACCGAAGCTCCTTACTTACTTTACTAAACATAATTCTCGACTCGGCTTAGGTCGGCTGAACCGCTGTCGTCGCGCGCCACATCACACACACATACCCCTCTTTAGTAGGAGTGTAGGAATGGTTAAGCGTCTCTTGTTAACTGAAGGCTTTGCCCCTATGTTCCTTCTCTCTTAGTTGCATAACAGATTTCGGACTCTAAATTGAACCTTGCCAATGGTGTATACAAGTAGGTTTTAATCTGATGACGCTAGAAACCAAGTACTTAAAAACTGGATCTTCGTGACACTGAAGGAACATTGAAGAAGTGGATGTAGACAAGCTCACAACTTGGTAAATCAACGTCGTTTTGGTTATTGGATTAGAGCAGGATGACTGAAAAGACAGATGAAGAAACATCCTTCCATTGAAGCAATAGGCATTCTGGGAAGCTCCCTCGATTCAAAAGGCACTTTGACCTTCTTCGAGGAGATTTAAAGGGGGTAAATGGTTGAAAGAAGGGTCCTCTTGTGGACAACTTGCTAGGTCGAAGTTAATTGAGATTCTGTATTGCTCAGAGCATTACATCAACGAAATTGTAGACATGATTGGTTGTCGCAGAGCAAGGATAAGTCTTTAATATGAAACCTTGTGGCACACCATAACGTCGGCAACGGACAGTCAATGAAATTAGCAATGTTACAAAAATTATCCTGTGACGAAATTATCCAATCTGTACATCAGGTGGAATATTAAGTATCAAGTTGAAGCTCGGTTGATTCATAAATAAACGGTAAGGGTTTGAATAAAACTCGTGAAAACCTAAATATTTGTATTCCAAACGCAACGCGGCTTGTCACTATTAGGTTTGTATAAAAAATAAGCTGAGAAAAGACAACTGCTTGTTTTTAATAAATCATAACCAGCCCTGAAACACTTCTTGTTGAATTATAAATGAAAGATGTTTCAGTACGTCAAGCCTTACCTTTAAATCTAAGGAACAGATTTCTTGTTCCCAACAGTTCAGGGTCTATACACATTCGGGTTAAACAGTTTAAAAGAAGTTGTAATTGGTAATAGCATGTAATTTGTTAGGAGAACTTTAATAATAGTTGGGCAACTTTTTTTTTATTTAAACGTAACGATTTTTGTGAGGCAATAAAGAAATACGATATGGATTTGGCTAATACACAATTAACACAATTGCATTCTTTTGACCTGCATCTTCTTAATATAAATCATTTTCTTTCTGTGTTTACACATTTTTATCTTCGCTATAACAGTTCTAGTGGGGCGACGTATTCCCTGCTCACTGCCGCCTTTAAAAATCAATCAATTCATTATACATCAAAAATTTCTGGTGGAAATCCACAGCCACCACTTTGGAGTCCGGGGCAATATTTCTAAGACATTCACTACCGCGCTGAGTTCTTTGCACAAGGGCTTTTAATCGTTCGAAATTTTAATTATAATGGAGAACCCTCTTCCTGTTTAGGACTATTCAGAAAAAACACAAATGCCGATAAATGTCTTATTCAAACAATAGGGAAACAAATCATTACCATACTTTTAATTTTTAATTATTTTAGGAAATTTCCCATATTGTGTGTTAGAAATAAGGTTTGAATTGGAATATCTTTCCATTTATTCTAGTTAAAAAAGTAAAAATATTTTTTCGCTCTGCCAATTATTACTAGGAAAATATTCAATTAGTTTGGATTAAGCAACGTCAACAATCTCGTGAAAAAACAAGCCTTAATTACCTCACCAGTCCAAATATTACGTCAATTAATTGTTTTCAATTTTTTACTGATGCGTCGGGATGTGCACTTGGAGCTGAGTTGTCACACGGAAATGATATATTTGTTGAATTTGTTAATTGAAGAAATAGGTATCAATTTATTATACGTCACAAATTTCTGGTGGAAATCGACGGAGTCCGGGACATTTCTAAGATACTCGCCACCACGCTGAATTCTTTGCACAAGGGCTTTTAATATTCGAAATTTTAATTATAATAGAGAACCCTCTTCCTGTTTAGAGCTATTTGACGTTATATCCTGAAAAAACACAAAGGCGGTTAAATGTCTTATTCAAACAATAGGGAGAGGAGGCATCTCTGCCATACTTTTAGTTATTAATTATTAAGTTTTCCCATAATGTATTTTCAAAATAAGGCATGCGATTTACATTTATTTTTGGTAAAAGTTGAAATGATTTGTTGCTATTGTCAATTATTACGAGGAAAAAAAATCAATTTTAAACTGATGCGTCGAGATATGCACCTGGAACTGTATTGTCACATGAAAATTTGTTAAAAGTATAGTTTCTTCGGTAAAGCCCTTCAGATACTTATGTGGTAGAAAATTTGTCATATTTAATTTTTGCTGGGTAGTAATTTCCAGCTAACGTCATAAATGGCGATTATATTAACCCCGTGTTAATTTTGAAATTAAACATTGCTAATGCACCTATGAGCCACAAATAAATGTGTATATGTATTTTTTGCGGTGGATTTTAATTAATTAAATAAATAGTTGTGCACAAATGAAACTCGCTCTGATATTGACTATTGCTTTATTATTAAAATAAATGAACAATCCCACAAGTTATTTATTATTACTATCAAAATTTCACGCAGCTAGGATTTTGTGAACCCAAACCGATTTAAAATTTAGCAATTTTTACTTTGTCCTTATTTAAATAAAATTAAATATTTCCAATTAATATACAGAAATGCTGATTCATTTCGATTCGAGCAAATGCAGCTGGGGTAAATAGTGCAAAATAAAAATTGCAAGTAAATTGCATTATAGTGCTGCGCATTGCATATACATATTTCATATTGATTTATGAAATGAAACCGTTTGAAGCAAAATTAATTGATTTGTGACAGCAAATGACAGGTTATTACTATTTACTTCCTCAAATTTGTTTCCATTTTAAAGTCAGTAATGCGAGTTTCGTTATGTAGGTATAACTACAATTTCTGATTTCGTTAAAAATATATTGCAAATAAATAACGACATGGAAATTTATGGAACTTAATGATCCAGCGTTTCAAGTGCATTTTTTAATCTGTGATTTTAAAGTAATTGTTTTCCTTCCTGCTCTAGGACCTATATATTTTTCATTTTTACGCCAACAATCCCCCTTTACCGCATTGTGTAATAGAAGAGTGATTATAGCGAAATTACGGTGGAGCTGCCGCTATTAAATAAACCTACAATAAAAAGTTCCTATTGTGGTTCGTCAATATCTGGATATTGATCAAAATGTCAATACAGATTTCGTTAGAAATTCACAGCGAAATCAATTTACACAACGAATCGATGATAAAACATCTTATTATCGAAACCCGTCACATTCAGGAAGGAACCACCAGCGGCTATTCATCAAAATACAAGTACGGAATGGCAAACAGCAGACAAACACAGCCATTATATCTAAACACCAATATTCCCTGATATTAAATCAATATTTGATATCATTATTTCACTTAACAGCGCCGTAGGATGAGGTGGTTTGATACCGGGCGTATGCTGGAATATTAAGAGTGACAGGATGAATTACTTACAGTTTTAATCTGAAAATTTAAGGCAGTAGAATTTTTTATTTTTCTTTAACGTTTTATACGAGTTAAACCATTCAATTGCTAAAACGTTAAATGTGGAATATCCTGCATTTTTTTAGCATTTTAGCATTCATCTTTGTATCCACAAACTGTTAAATTGGTTTGCTTAGCTTTTGGATTCAACATCACGTTTTTATGAAATTTAAAGTTATGGCGGAGGTGCAGGTGATAAAAATATTATGTTAGGCAGCATAAGCAGAGTCCAATGTTTTGTAACGTTGTCACAAATAAGTAACTCTAGAATTATATTTCGAAACAAATTCGTAATTATGACAATATATTTGTGCCTAAAAGATTTGTTTTGAAGTTGTTTATTATGGTACAAAACATCTTTGTTGGGTTTGAAGAAATTCGAAACTATTACCTAACAAATGTTCTTAATTCGATAAACATAAATGTTTCGTAACTTTCAAAACGCAATTGTCGATGACTATAATCTATTTTACTTGCGCAGTAGGTATTTATTTACAAAATTAAATTGTTGAGTATTCTTTACTACCTACTATGGGTTTAACTAAAATTTTTACTAAATAATATTATATTTGTTTTTTTTAAGTTAAGTAAATTCATTCAGTTCATTTTTCATAATATCACGTCGATTTCAGTACGTTACTCTTTATTTCAGTATATATGCAAAACATTAGCTAAAAACAGATAATTCAGTTACCTAATTACATGAGGTATTAATTAATATTACTCTTTTGAAAATGCACTAATAGGGTTTCTGTATTAGCTTTCATTAAGGCTAATTAATACATACAGGGTCTGGTGAATACTTTCAAAAAACTGTGCTGTAACTCCTGAGCGAAAATTATGTCAATCAGTATTCAGAAAACGGGGCATTAAGAAGTAAATTTAAAAAACTTATGTTTTCCTACAAGAGTTGTCGAGTTACATAAACAAGGTCTTGCTTATAAACTTTCCTTTTTTGATATTGGGACTCGGAATTAGTTTCTTCCTCGTCGAGTAAATATAATGATGTCTGGTAACGTACAGATATTCATTTTGTGTATCTGATATCTGTAATCTGTAATATTAAATCCAGTGTCTTCGTAAGTACAAAGTCAATACGGGACACGGCACGAAATGAAAAAGAAAACTGACGTGGTTAGTTCTTTCGTATATTGGTTTTCAGTTCTGAGAATAAGAGGCATTCTATGGATGGAATTAAATGAAACTCTGGTTAGCCACGATGTACGATGAGGATTAACAATGATAAGTTAGTTTCTTATACAATAATTTACAGAAAAATCTATCAGTTTATGTCTGCTTTGGAATGTTCTCCATTTTGTAAATGATTTTCTTTGTTTGATAAAACATGAAATACGAAAGCTTTCCCGCATACTAATGAAACTTTCCAGAAAATTATAAAATAAATTGGGACACTTCCACCATTTCCACTTAATAATAATAAAAACTTGGTGGCGAAACGTGCAATTCACACGTATCTACATACATCTACATATATCTTTTACGATTGCTGGCAAAGTTCTGTGGGTATAATAAAAAATATACGCGGAAGAGAGTTTCAAAATATGAAAATATCACCACTTATACACACCATTTATATACGCTCATAATGTATAAAAGCATATTTTAAACACTGATTTAAATGCAGCACAATACGCGATAAAATATTCTCTGAACAAAAATTGGTAAAACTTTTTCCTCTATTTTTAATAAATACTTTAACAGTTGCTTTGTTGTGACCGGTACGGTCTGGTCAAATTTTTGTCCAAAAATTCCTTTTCTACCACCGTAAAATTTATTATTTATATACGTAAAAAATATGAAAGTAGTATAAAACTACCATTGAAACATACAAAAACTAGCTTCGAACAAGATATGAATCAGGTCGTTTAAATAACAGTGATATATGCGTACATTACATTTAGATTTATACTTGGAAGCACGCGAACGATGGAAGAAAACAGATATATTTACATATCGATATTCGCCTGCTATTATCTGTAAAACGGTGACATAATCTTCGAAAAACTCGTGTAACTGTAGGTTACGCCGCTATCGGTCGTAATAGCAGAGTATTTGTATACGAAACGTATTTAATCAAGGTGTATGTTCTATTATTATTCGGTTACACTTAATTACATTTCATTAGTAAGCTACTGCCTGTTGTAAATTGTCGTATTATTCATTATTAACCTCGTTAAGTCCCCCGATATCGGGAATATGAAATCAAACCCATTTATGAGATTTCATGCAAATTTAATTGATATTTTATTCAGCTTGGGAACAGAATAGTACATATTAAATTCCACTTCTCTTCGTTTGGAGATATTTAACAACATTCATGGCGAGTCTCCCAGGCCTTTGACGACCAATTTCAGGCACAGCTGATTTATGTTTTTATTTCCGTATTCCGTCAGTTTTTAAGTAAAAGCCACCTATCCGGAATGGTGGATTGGTAGCTTTGGTGCACTGGCCTCCACGCTCCCCTAGTTTTACGCTTTGCGATATTTACCTATCAAAACTGACTTTAACTTATTTCAACTTGTCTTAACACCTCTAAAAGTTTTTAATGTTTATCAGATAGCAGCAACTCCCGAACGCCAGAGAGGTTCTTTTATGAAAGCTCCGCCAACGCCTGGCTCACAATATTATTACAGCAGTTGCCACCTACGGGGAATGCTTAATCTCATTGATTTCATTCCTGGTCAAGGGTATTACATTTGAACTTATCTCTGAGCTTTCTATATTGCAGCTCTTAGTATTACGGATCAACGACTATGTACTTACAACCAATTATTGATCAGACAAAGGATAGTCGAAGGAGATCTTGTTGTCGCTTTAGAAGCGAATAATAAATACTTGTTAAGAGAAATTTAACTTATATCTCTATATCTCTACATATCTATATCCCTATCTCTCTATCTCCTTATCTCTTTCTATCCTTGTGTCCTTGTATCCTTATATTCTTATATCCTCATATCCTCATATCCTCATATCCTCATTTTCATATTTTCATATTTTCATATTTTCATATTTTCATATTTTCATATTTTCATATTTTCATATTTTCATATTTTCATATTTTCATGTTTTCATATTTTCATAGTATCGTGTAATTTCATATTTTCATAATTTCATATTTTCATATTTTCATATTTTTATATTTTCATATTTTCATATTTTCATATTTTCATATTTTCATATTTTCATATCTTCATGTTTTCATATTTTCATATTTTCATATTTTCGTAATTTCATATTTTCATAATTTCATATTTTCATATTTTCATATTTTCTTATTTTTATATTTTCATATTTTCATAATTATAATATCATTTTCATATTTTTGTAATTTTACGTTTTTACTTTTTCATATTCTTATATTTTATTTTTGTATTTTATGTTTCTGCATTTTTGGATTTTTGCATTTTGTATTTTCGTATTTTGAATTTTCGTATTTTCATATTTTTATATTTTCATATTTTCATAATATCATATTTTCATATCTTTAAATTTTTACGTTTTTATTTTTTTAATATTTTTATATTTCGTGGGTATACTGCAAAAATTGACCAAATCGTAATTGTTTCTTGAAGAAATAAAAAAAAACTTAAATTAATATAAAAATTATCCGTTAAAAAAATGTTTGATTTTGATTTAGAAGTTTATCCGAAGTGGTATCTAAGATATGACCTGGTAGTTTATTGCAGATAAACTAATTATATACTTTACAGCTACTTTTTATATTTTTGTACTTTTGTATTTTAATATTTTCATATTTTTATAGTGTATATACTCATATTTTCATATCCACAAATTTTCATTCTTATATTCACATATTCTCACATTTACAGATTTTCTTATTTTCACATTTTCACATTTTCATATTTTCATATTTTTATATTTTCATATTTTCATATTTTCATATTTCTATATTTCTGTTTATATATTTGTATATTTGTGTAGATACGTATTTCAATATTTTTGTGTTTTTATATTTTTATAGTTTGATATTTTCATATTTTTATACTTTCATATTTTCATATTTTCATCTTTTCATCTTTTCATATGTTCATATGTTCATATTTTCATATTTTTATATTTTCATATTTTCTTATTTTCTTATTTTCTTATTTTCTTATTTTCATATTTTCATATTCTCATATTCTCAAATTCTCATATTCTCATATTTTCATATTTTCATATTTCTATATTTCTATTATTATATATTTGTATATTTGTGTAGATACGTAGGTATTTCAATATTTTTGTGTTTTTATATTTTTATATTTCATACTTTCATATTTTCATATTTTCATATTTTCGTATTTTCATATTTTCATCTTTTCTATTTTCATAGAATAGAATAAAATTTTTTATTATATAATATTTTCATATTTCCATATTGTCATAATTTCATATTTTTTATTTTTTTTTTATTTTTGTGCTTTTGTATTTTCATATTTTCACATCCTATTTTCGTATTTTCATATTTTCATATTTTTATATTTTTATATTTTTATATTTTTATATTTTTATATTTTTATATTTTTATATTTTTATATTTTTATATTTTTATATTTTTATATTTTTATATTTTTATATTTTTATATTTTTATATTTTTATATTTTTATATTTTTATATTTTTATATTTTTATATTTTTATATTTTTATATTTTTATATTTTCATATTTTCATATTTTCAAATCATATTTTCATATTTCCATATTTCCATATTTTCATATTGCATATTCTTATCTCATATTCTCATTCTCATTCTCATATTTTCATATTCTTATATTCTCATATTTTCAAATTCTCATGTTCTCATATTCTCATATTCTCTTATTCTCATATTCTCATTCTCATATTTTCATATTCTCATATTCTCAAATTCTCATATTCTCATATTCTCATATTCTCATATTCCCATATTTTCATATTTACATATTTTCATATCTTTAACTCTAACTAGATCTCTCTATCTCTTTCATTAGAATGTGTGACATTTCCATCCAGTGTTAAAAAACGTTGACATCAAACACGTATAGAAGTCTGTATTATTATTATTGTTAACATATTTCTTGTAACAATAACTTAAGTTTCCTGCTGGATCTAACAAAATGTATAAATGAGTTTCCTTTATATAATAGACCAGTCTCCGGGCTAATTTTTGACGACTCAGTGAAAACTCTGCAATTCCCGAGCTTTCATCGCTCGGATATTGCAACAAATACCATTAAATGACGGGAAAGTTCGCGTCTTAATATCACATTATCGTAAAAGTATCGTCATACGGGTTTCAACGTACCGAGTCGCTGTGGCGTATCGGAAACTCCTGCTACGGTCGAGCCGGACTTAAATAATTCCACAAAGCCGCTCATAGTCTGCTGGTCAGCCGGACCGAGGTTATTTATGTTGGAAACTTTCCTTGCACCAAATTTCTACCAACTATACCCGCCCGTGTCGTATTCTTTTTAATAACAATTGTTCGCAATTATTTGTTCCTGGCTGGATAAAGCATTGCTGTATTGTACGTACGGTCCAAGCTGGCGCTGCCTTTCATTCCAATTACTACCTTTTGCCTGTATGCTTTGTTTTAATTCGTCCTTTTATTAAGCTGCAGTCAATTCGAATGGGTATATTATGACTACAAAACATATTGTATTGAAAACCGTTTCGGAGCGAAATTGAAATTGAAAATGTGTAGTTGTTTAGTATTTCATGACTTGTTAAACTCAGACTCGCTATGTCAAGCAGCTTTTGGAGGTCGACGTTTCCAGTCTCGTCGCTTCTTGGTGGTCTCCTCTATGTCTGGCATCCCATCCTCCAGACTATACTTACTTCGTGAGTTGGTTTTCCCTACGCTGCAGTTTTGAATCGTTGACAAATGCTCTTGCTTTTTCCTGCCTGCAGACAATGCCGCTCCGTGAATCAGTGTCGCTGGAATCGGAGTCGTCCGCTTGGCACTTAGAAGATTTTTGTACGTTCTGTTTTGTTCCATTACGGTTGGTTCTTTATTTAATTATTATGATAAAATATACCAGTGAAAGCCCATTTACTGTAGGTATATAGAGAAGGATGGCTGTTAAAGCGTAATGAGCGATGATTAAGACTCGAGATGCTTATAGCAAATGTTACATGGAATAGTTCGCATTTTACAATAATAACGTGCTAAAAAATGATAAAGAAGAATGACTTGATGTAGAGATTTGTGCGTACAACGTTTGTAATAATCCTCTGAATATTTTCTAAGGCTTTCGTAAAATGTCTCGAAGAAAAAACTCTTTGAAGGATAAATTACATTATTTGACTGCATAAAATGAGACGGTTAATGCGCCGAGGAATGTAGTTTCTGAGCGAATTACGTCACATCCAATTAATTAGTTAATTCGCAGTGACATATCAAAGTGTAAAGAAAACACATCAGCAGCAAGAACATCCAGATGGGTGTGTCGCTGCTTGAAGCCAAAATCTATATTAGATTATGTTTGAAGTAATACAGCAGGTTGAGTGGCTACCGGGGCGTAACCTAACTTCAGGACATCATTGGGACATTAATTATGGAAGCGACGCGAGGCAAAATCGTATGATAGAGGGCGTTTACAGCCACCCTTCGTCGGAAATTATTGTCTGTGGTTGCTTTGGCTGGTTCCTACCTGAAAAAGTTATAATCGACAATCCGTGTTTTTTTCCAAATGTACGAGGAGGGTGAAACTACGAATTATTTGAGGATGGACAATACTAAAGAAGTCTATTGGGAGCAACAAATGTTGACTTGACTGAATAATTATTTAAATAGAAATTAAATCCAACGAAGTCAGAAATCCATAGAGGTAAATTTTTAATAAGATAAAATAGTAAAAATAAATTTTACTATTTACGTCAAAGTTTTAGTCTTAATCCTCTAATGTCTTAAAAAGACATAAATACTCTTTTCAGAGCTTATTTGCAAACTATCAACATTTAACTGATGAAAATCTAATGTAGAAAGCAAATAATTTAATATTGCAATAAGCCTCACCAAACGGTGTGAATTCAAACACAAATTAATTAAATTGCCGACGTTTCGGTAAATTTATTGCCCGTTTGCAGTTACAGAAATGCTTGAAAACAAAGAAAATGTGTGGTGGCTACATTTTCTTTATTTACGACAATAATTTAATTATATTTAATTTAAATCTAATTGAAAACTAGTCATTTTTGTTATTTCTCGTACCTAATGTATTTGGGAGAAATACCAAGCAAACGAATTTTATTGCTTTTTATAGTTAGGGGCGAAATGCCTGGTTGTGCAGCAGTAAATTGACTGTGAATTTTTGGCATTGGATTATACCGAACAACACGATCATGCAAAATTAAACAATATGCTCTAATGTCTTTTAATTGATCCTGAATGAACAGTCTCCTTTTAACGAGAACAGTCGATTTGCGTATACACGTATTGTCTAATGGAAAATAAATTATTATTATTATGTCCTCCCGTTAGGAATTTTTTTCGGTTCACCCCGTACCGAATAATCCACGGAATCGTGAGACAGTAATCATCATTGAGAGCATTATTGAAATGTAATATAACTAATAGAACCAATAGCAAATATTAGCGTGCTCTCAGCATTATTGACTGTCATTAGACTGTACCAAGCCGCTCTGCTAATTACCAAATTGTATTCAATATTAAACTGAATATCACGGTTCACAAGTATCAATAATCAAGGCAAGTAGTTGGATGTTAATTCTTCTATAATATAATGAAAATTCTAACATAAGAATTGGTTGGGATATATTTTAAAACTGTCGAATATTAATCCGTGTCCGTTTTAATCCGTTTCTTTTAGCAATATAGTCTAGAAATTGCAAGTAACTCATTTCCGGTTATTGATGCTACGAGTCAATGTTGCTAATTACATAATACGCTCGACTTCAGTAACGTTGTGAGTCCTTCGTTTCAAGTCGGTGGCTGCCCCTTTAACACGCAGTCTGGATACGACATAAAAGTAATAAAACGCCGGAGGAGCGTCCATTCCGAGACAGTCCGCATCAGTTCCAGATCAATTCGAAACAGTCCGCATGAATCCGAAACTGTCACCGTTTTCACTATCCGTCCGTTAATAAATTTTCTTGAAAATAATATTGGTAAGAATACACCGTGGTCCGCTACTATCCGTCCGTACCGCCTTCAGTTAAGTATAGATATTCCGAGATCTTATTGTTCGAGAGTACCGCTGTATTATACTACTAAATCAAACTAGAGCTAATTAGTAATCCCTCCGTTGGTCTTTTGTTTCATAAAATATGCATCGGCTGGTTAGATTTGCTCGATCGGGCAATGTATAAAGCTCCAATGCATAAAGTTTTACCGGAAAACTTAATTTAAAATAAAAGAATAATTGCCAGTCCTATAATCATATATTAATTTATTGCATCTAAAGTAACCTCTAATTCCTAAATTATATCTTCTAATAAATACAGCTGGGGACCACGTAGCGGAGCCGCTCTAATTTTACGCTTTCCGTTAACGCAGCCCCAAGCGGTCGCGTTAAATTCAATTTAAATATTTAATTTAATATTTAATATTTTCCGAGTAGTTTATACTTCATTAAAACTAATTTGGGAAATGTGATTGTTTCTGGAGAGCGGTTAGTATGTTCGGCATAGAGATAGGGAGATTTTGTAACTGAAATATTTCGCTCGTACGAGCAGATATTTCAGCAGGAGCTCAGTTTAGAACTATATGACGTATTTAATGTAAATAAATAGTCTGACGTAACGCTTTTCACATACTGATAGGTGTTTAATTAAATAACCTAAGTAGGAAAAGTAACTATTATTTTTACAGGTATTAGTAATGTTTATTACAATTATGGCGAAGGCGCAAGTGACAAAAATTTAATTGAATAATTACCCAGCTCCTACGTACTCAGTCAGATGTATATCGAAAACCTTTTCGATATGCAATCAGGTAGTAAAGGTAAAAGCAGTCGGCCCCGTATTACTCCAGTTTATTTTATTTCCGAATAACCTCATTTCGATTAATACCGACTACATTTGCATAACAGGGCTTTTTAATCCGTTTCAGAATTGATTTCAATAATTAAAATTATAATTAAATTAATTTAATCCTTAACTGATTTAAAGGCGAATGGAATCGTCCTTGATTTTGTTTGGCGTGCATAATTTATTTGCAGGACCCAAATTTAATTTTTAAATAAATGGAACAATTGTGTTACTCAACTAAGGTAATTAATATTCTAGCTTTCCTTTTTTTTTACTGATGCGTTGAAAGTTGTGCGTTACAGTATTAGTGTTAGGGCGTGTAATGAATTTAATAATTTATGAGCAGAAATTAATCTGCTAATTCCCTCTAATCCCCTGAAGGTATTTCCCCACATACTCGCATATGAACCGTCCTTAACGTAAAACTAACGCGAGAATTTTGTTTATCCCTAGTGTATACCTAACAATAAATCATTGAAAGGTGATGACGTAAATTAAAACATGGTGAAAATACACATTTTATATACCTGCTTATTAAAAGTATTTGGTTAGACCGGAAGCAATATTATTATTGATGTTAAATCCTGGCTTCAGTAACTTATTATCTACGTTTCAGTTTTTTTCATAATAACAGGGTTGTTTCGTAGCCAATATTTTCGTTTTTCAAATAAAAGTCAAAAATAGAAAAGGTATTTGTTATTAATTTTACAACAAAGCGGATTTAATTACATATTTATAAAGCAGCAATATAAAAATATGCAATTTAAATATCGTACATTTTGTAAATGAATTTTCATATTATTTAAAATATTGGATGTGGAAAAGGATTTTATTTAAAAATTCTCTATTTAATTGTATATGTGGAAATTTTTAAAACTAGAGAATTTTTTCGACATTTATCTGAAGATATATATAATGAGTAAATTTAGGAAATCTACAAATTCAAACTGAGATTTTTACGTAAATTTTTCTTTTTAAAATGCCGTTTTCTTATTTCTATTTGTTTTAATAAATATTTATAGGTTACAGACTTATTGCGCAGCATTAACTAACAGTCGAGTTATGGAGTTTAAGAGGATATTCCTCTCGGGCCTATCTCGGGTATTTTGCTTACTTAGGCACGTCTGGCCAGGAACAGCAGCGGACGGGTACTGGCGGTAGTGGTGTCGGATTTCGGAATATCAAAGTAGTAGGGATGAACGCAAAATGGACAGCGCAGTAAATAAAATGCGTCACGGCTGGACTCCAGCTCTCTGCGATTCGGAATATCAATCTTCTATCAGCTGTCTGAGTGGTAGGGATAAGCGTAATGTCGCAGCGCAGTGAACAGCGGCGTCCTGGCGGTGTACTGACGTATGGCGGCATGTCGACTGCTACAGCGCTCGCCTCGTTACATCTACATTCGTTGCTTCACGCGGGCAGACTGCGGACTGGCCACTGGCCTCGGCTCATTTGCTTAAATATCTCTGGTTTGAAGAAAATCATTGGGGGTCAACTTAAACTGTACATGAGATACCAAAAAATTTGTTTTGAGAAATGGCATGCCTACAAATAGAATACAATAGCGATTGTCAGAAACATCATTATTTCCCTGGCTAAATGGATGTCGCCATGAAATACGTTTTGAAGTTAAGTGTCGGTCCTAGAAAACACATTCTGTTGGAAGGCAAAGGAAAATAATTTCATAATTTAAATTGACACCTTCCTTTGTGCCCAAGAACACGTTCCCCAGCTATAAATACGTCAATATTTTTAACGTATCGATTTATTGTAAAATTTTGTTTTCAACTGCCATGATAAATTCGTAAATAATGATACGCCGGCGGGGGGCGACGCATTTATTTCCGTTGTCAAATCAAAGAATATGAAACTCCAGATGTCAGGAAGGCAGCAGCGCGGCGCGGCGGTGTGACCCTTGTAATCTCCCAGAAATAAATGTTGCATGAAATGACAAGCAAATACCGTGATGTTGTTTTTCTCGTGGCCATAAGATGAGGGTGTTCCGCCACTACGGACGTGCGTTTATAACCGTGATAGTCAAGCAGCACTATTGCTAAACGTAATCATTTATCATCGCATGCGTTAAGGCGCAAATACCCGGGCCGTAATTAATCCTTGGCTATTAATTTTATTCACAGTCGAAGCGGGATCAATGGTCGAGGTCAAGATGACTCATCAAATGTCTTCGATGGCACGTTTAGACAATTTGGGATGAAATCAAATATGCAAGTTGGTCATGCAACTAAAATAAATAAAAATGATGCAGGAATGGCCCTCTAGGTTTCCCGATCTAATGCACCTAGACAAATTTTTATGTAGATATCTCGAGGGATGAAGCTGAAATTTTAAAGTTACCTGCTCGTAACGGTATATTTTTTTATTATTACTTATTTTGAAATTTAAAAAAAGTAATTTCATGCACACAATTACGTCAGGCTAATTATTCTTTGCAATAATAGTGCTTATATTTTAAACTTGCAGCTATACGATCTTTGTCAACACATTCATTAATTTAAATCGGGTAGAAAACATGCTTCATATTATGTGGGGCTGACAAGATGATCCGAACATAAAGTTAACGCCTGGTGACTTTGTTCATAAAAAAACACCACTCTATTATATACAAAGTTATCGAAGACGTGAAAATACGAAAACTTGCCAAGGCAAAGCTCATTCAAACTTAATATTAAAGATAGGGGTGAACTTTTCTGATATTCAGTTATTTGTGTTTGCCAGATGTTCGAACAAAAAGGTAATTCCAACGACAAATGATGGCAAGTATCACGTAAGTATAATCCGTTTTGGGATTAGTAAAACTATTATCAACAACATTAGAAGATAAATAGGAGAATGTAGGGCTCGGGCGGATTAACTTTAGTGAATTAAGAAGTGCAATTGCTGGAGGTAGCGATTTATCGATGCAGGATTTAAAATTTAATACTAGTTAAAACGTTAACTTGTAATTAGAAAGAAAAGGAAATATAGGTTTTACAAAAATTTTAATATGATTATATGCAGTTAAACGTGTAGTAGATGTCACATCCGCAGGCTTCATACCAGTTGTGCGATGCACCTTATTATTGTACATTATTGTTATGTTGGATAGAATGTCGAACCATTTGTATTTTCCTCTGAGAACTCCTTATATAACCAGTTTTTTAGGGTTCTTATTACTCGTTCTAATATTGCTGCTTTTTTCGTGCTATACGTGGAGTAGTGATTGATATTATGTTCCTTCATTAACGCGGCAAAGATTTTATTGTAAAATTCTGTACCACTATCACTCTGGCACGGAAAGAACCATTATGTAGAATGTGTAGTGTGAAAACGATAATTACTGTAACCGATTTGGCAATAGTGCGTTGTATTAGTAAAGAGTTGTAAAGATGACCTTGAACGCAAGAATTTTCTTTCTATTGTAATAAACAAAAAATGGAATTTGAGGCATATTCTTGCATAGTACATAGTATAGGAAAAGATACATTTCAAAATTGAAACGGGACCATCAATTTTACTCCTTTTTACTTCTGTCTCTCTCGACTTAACGCCATCATCAGGGGTAACATTAATACTTTGCGTTTGTTTCCTACCTACCTGTTTGCCTCTTTCTGATAATAAAGCTGATATGACGTGGGGACAAAGGATGGACCGAATTTCAAAGGGCCCCCATCCTCCGAGGCAATATACTGCCCGAGTTCTATTTATTCAAATGTTTTCAGAGGCCTCAGGTATTGTAATAACCGAAATTTATTTTGTCGAAACAGGGCTCCGTATTAAAATATATATGCAAATCTTTAAAATGAAATCTTACCCCCAATATTAAGGACGGCTGAAGTTTTAAGGATGCGAAGAACTCCGTGTAAATTACATTTCGGCTAGGTATATTTACTTATTTGATCCTTTATTAGATATACGGCCGTTTTATTATTATATTTATGCATTGTTTTTGGTGCGGCATAGTCGGGGGGTGAGACAGCGCCAAGGAGATTACAGTTTTAAACAAGTTTTTATGGTTTTTTAGAGTCCTAAGTAATGGAGATTTGATAAAGATCAGTTGCTAGGCTAAATCAGATGATTCCTTGTTAGTGTAAGCTTAGAATATTAACAAATAATTTTTTACCTCGCTCAGGTAAATTTCTTTCCAAAGAAATAAATATAGCCAACCTAGTTTAAGAATAAAAATAAATTAAAAACTGTATCTGTGTGTATGCAAATATTTTCCTGTGTAATATACAATGATAACTTATCCTACATTAATGCCTCTTTTGATAATTATCGTTATAACGAACATTATGTTGTGACTAACTGCCCAGAGATCATGGTCACGCACGTTGCGTTAGACAGTGTTTAATATAGTGTATTTGATTACACGGGCCGTGTAATTAATACGACTGTTACGCACTTAGTATTGTTGAATTTCTATACTCGCTACTCCCAAGCTCCCCATCGCGTGCCCACGGACTTCAGCCGGTAATTAGGCTGTTGAAAGAATCTCGTGAAATAGATCCGAGCGATGCGGTAGATTTATAAAGTCTTCTCTGTCACTTGCTGTAAGTTAACCCAAACACCTGGCCCACTAGACCAAGAGTGCAATGGTCACGAAACAAAACGGCCCTCCTAAGAACAAATTCTATTATTTAATTTAATATTATTCCAGCATGTTTAATTTAAATAACAGAGCAAATTTTTCAACATATGTAAATAATCAATATTCGAATTGGATGGCTCGGGTAAACTCAAAAGCGCCTCAATTTCTTCTATAAGCCGGAATTTATAAAGGCAACACGAGATAGTTATTAAAATAAAGTAATAGAAAGTTTCCTCGGAGTTCCTAAACCTAATAAATAAAACGATGTCACATTCCGTAAAACTCGCGTCTTAAAAACAAAGCTTACGGCGCGTATCCGGGCCCACACAGGATGCAGAATTTTAATGTCGAGGTACATATCATATTGATTTGTAGGCGATAAAATAAAATTTGACGCAAATATGAAAATAAACTGAACTCGAACGTAGGCCCAATGAAAATGTAGCTACAAAATTCACTTCAACTCAATGAAATTGATATATTTACTTTTCAGGAAACACTTTATTTTCCGCCGATTTGAGCACGATACATATGGAAATAAATTTGGAAAACATGAAATATTGCCGGTGCGTTTATCGAACGAAAACTAAACCCTTTTTATAATTAATGTTTAGAGAAGGCAATCGGATTATTGGTTAATGGAATGCCGAGTTTTTCGTCGGTCCGTTAATTGACCTTAAAAATTATGTGATTGGTTTATTGCCCGTTTGCAGTTGCTTGAAAACAAGGTAACTGTGTGGTGGCTACATTTTCTTTATTTTATGAAAATAATTTAATTATATTCAATTTAAATCTAATTGAAAACTAGTCATTTTTGTTACTTATCGTACCTAAAGCATTTGTGAGAAATGCCATGCAAACGAATTTTATTGCTTTTTATAGTTAGGGGCGAAATGCCTGGTTGTGCAGCAGTAAATTGACTGTGAATTTTTGTCATTGGATTATACCGAACAACACGATCATGCAAAATTAAACAATATGCTCTAGTGTCTTTGGAAATATTTTCATTTGTACCAAATTCGATGTGCATAACTGATCCTGAATGAACAGTCTCCTTTTAACGAGCACAGTCGATATGAGTTATGGGTAAAATAGAATTGAATCTTTAGTTGGAAATATACTCGTCTTCAGTAAAAAATCTTTTGCATTTCGAAAATACCCTTTATGATACGGATTGCTTTATGAAACGAGGCGCCAAATTTAGGAACAACGCTTTATATATTTTACACCTAAAAAAGAGGGTTCTAACGTGCGACAATTACTTCTACAAAATACTGGAAATTACGCTTTTCAACAAACGCCAGCACCACGCACGCCGCGGGAGAGCGCAATTCAAGTTCATAAAGCAAGCGGTTTGGCTCTTCCAGCTGCTGCGTCAGCAAATTGTCATTTTGTTATCATGCGAGGACTTCTGCGGTTTTTCATATGTAAGCGTTGCTACAGGAGATTACTGTAATTATTTGCAACGCGGCTTAGTGAATGGACCCCGTATAGGTGCCACTCGAATCTGGCCGGTCGTATAATTCCATTTTATGAAGTTACAGCGGAGTAATTGTCGAGGAAAGCGTGAAATAGTCAGAGACGCCGAAAATGAAATGTTTGCTTTTACAGCGAGTTGTGTGTACGCAAAGAAAATATTTATCTCGCTTTCTGCGTCATGCTGCTGCTTTTATTATTGATAAAAATTATAGGTCGACCGGCTCAATTCTAGCCGGTAAACGTGGAACTGATTATAACTTTGGGGAAGTAAAACATAGTAAAAGGAACCACTCGTGATGTTGTCAAAGCGAATAACATATTTTTTTAGCAAATAAAAGTCCACTTTGCTGAAAGTTAAAGTTCGTTTGTCACGTGATATTAATCCAAACGTGCGCACGTAACTGAACTTTTGTGTCTTCGTTAGATACCTTCAGCAAACCCGACACAAAATTAAACATAGTTTTCAATCCCTGGATGTTGTAGGTCCAGGATCCAGGATTGCTTTTCTTACAGTCGTGCTGTTATGGTTGTGTACGCAGATTTTTCCGAGGATTTCAACGTTACATCAAATATTGACGGTGACCCTTAGAGGCTTCCCAGTGATCCCATCTTGTACCTTTCGATGTAATATATTTTTAAGAGAGGCGTTTTGTTTTATTCGAAATGTTTACGTACGAGGATGCCTTAAAAATATAAGTCGATAAATAGATTCTTTCTTTCTAGCCTCTTTACACTCCTTATTTATATCCCAAGATTTCCGCTTGATTTCGTGTTAACTGATACTCTAAATGTCTAAACAAAATAGAAATAAAATTAATTCTCTAGTCTGATTCCGCTCCGAAAAGAATTGGCAACAATTTCAATTGCTTAAATACTTGTCTTGTACCAGAATCTATACCTGTGCACAAAGCGGGAACGGAGTACTCTAATTAATTTAACGTTCGTACAAAAACTTTAATAGCTAAGGGATGAAGTTGTCAAAGTTGTATCGGTTTTGTTTGTTTCCTTTTAAATAAGCTACGTTAACGTTTGTTAAAGAACATCACTCTAACTAACTAAATTTCGCAAAGATGACGTTGTTGACTCAATTTCAACGATAAAGTGTTTTTCCGCCGCGGTCTTGTATTGTGAATCACAATATCCGCCGGAATATTTTATACTTAAAACTTCGAATTTAGGGGTAGGTGGTTCATTGCCTTGATGCCTCTCTTGGATCAGTTTTCTTGCCGGTGTTTAATCCTACTCATCCATGGTTTAAAACTTGGAAGGTTACGTGGTTAATACAAAGATTCGATGATAAACATACAAGGTGGGCGTTATATTTTTTAAACACTCAGGCGCGTAATATTTTCTGCACATCCACAACCCCTAATACCCAGCTTCTTATTCTAAAGTGCAAGATAAAGCACTTTCTCTCTTGGCGGTTTCCAAGACAGGCGGGGGTAGCCTGCAGTGAAGAAACGAAAGTTACAGGGGTCTGGGGGATGATTGTCGGTTTTAGCGAGTCTAATTAGTTCTACACACCAGAAATAATAACTCGGAGATTTTAGAATAACATACAAAATCTGTATTAATTGATAAAGTGACAAGACAAGCCTATATCTACGAATTAATCGGTGCGGATTTGTTGTTATTACCACGAAGGTAAGGTAGGAACGTATTACATAACTCACAACAGTTATTCGGCATATCTGAAAACGAAAATAGGTTTTCCGCAATTTTTAAACTATATTGCAAAAAGAACTGGATCAAACGGACAAGGATTAATGTTTTAATTTACGAGCAGCTCCTACAACTCAAATTAAACTGCTATGATTTTTTCCGGGGGTTATTTAAAGAGGAAAATCTAATCGACGGAACCGGAGCTGCGTCGTCGTATTATTGAAGAATACCGTCAAATAATATTATTAAAACATTAAACTCGCGTCCATTTTGTCGAACGCACACATAAATCTTGGCAGATAAATTTGTCATTGATTATTTATATCAGAATCCCGAATTGGCAAAGATCCAATTATCTACACACGTTTGTGAAAATGGAAACCCGATTTCCGTTCTTTAGTTACAAGCGTTGTTAGAAATAAGGGCAAAAGAAAATAAAACGCAGGCAATTAAACAAAAAAATATTTTGATGAAGAATCACACCTCGATCTGGAGGAGAGTGTTTGCTACAGAATAATCATTTTTGTTGTCTCATACGCACTTCGTTGTACTTATAATTTATTGTATCAGTTATTATACCGCGTATGCTCTACCTCACTCACCCTCATATTTATTTAACGCTAATTTCAATTAAGTACAAGCGCTAACAAATAATTATTGTTGACATTGTGGAAGTTAATTTAAGGCTAGGTACATAACTACTGTATACCCTCACTAAAGGTCGCAGCTAAACTCTCTGCTGCGGTTTGGTTTGATCAGCGTACCATCCTTTCTCGAATATCGGGCGGTTAGAGGGTTGTTCGGGATTTTTGTCCGTTGTTTCTTTAGACATGGCGGTTTTTGGAAACAGTCCTTTAGATTACTGTTATGATAACAACTTAGGCATTAATCGTTGATAAGAGATCGATATGTGTAGTAAAAAAATTCGTAAAATAGGATTAAAAAAAAAAAATTGTTATAAATCAACGAATTATGGAGTACTTTATATACTTGATGGCTAATCTCAATAAATAAGAAAAATATTTGTTATATATATATTTTACCAAATTTCCTCAGGGATAAAGGGGGTCGTTTTACCTTTGGTGTTCTTTATTTATTATTATTATTATTATTATTAATCGTGGAGTTAACCTTCGGAAATATTCAGTATAATTTAAGTTGTTTTATGTGTCTTTCGTTTTTATATTATGTGTATGTATGTATATATATATATATATATATATATATATATATATATATATATATATATATATATATATATATATATATATATATATATATATATATATATATATATATATATATATATATATATATATATATATATATATTTCTATATTTGTATTATATTTGACGCTCTCTGCAATTATTTGTATTTTGTGCATCTAATTGAGAATAAAGGATATTATTATTATTATTATTATTATTATTATTTCTCAGACGCCAATGCCCCCGACATAAGTTTAATATTAAGTATACTGAACATCTCGCCGATGGGCACATCCCTTTGTCTCCGAAAACTTTTCGATGGCGTTTTTGTCCTGGGAGCAGCATTTATTTTATCCGCAGAAAAGTCCGCCCACTTTTGAGATAGTCTATGCGGCATATTCATGTAAATTTCATATGAATATCCCCTTAAATAAACATTGCCGCACTTTGCTCACTTCTATTTGTACAACGAAAAAAACATTTCATATAAAAATTTGTAGTGTTGCGGAATGTAGATTAAATTCTCACCATGTTGCCCCGGCATTCTAGGTGCTTTTAGTTGTTTCAGATTTAATTCTAGCAAGCTCTGAAAGCGCCCGGAATGCAGCCGGACGTGGAACTACAATATGTCCATAATGGCAACCAGCAATGACAATCACAGAGGCGTTATAACGCGAGCGAGCGGAGAAGAGTGGTGTGAAGCATATTTTTCGTCCTAGACAGCAAAATAAAACAACTCGACTAAAAATAATAGAAACAAGTGTCAGCTAAGCAGTAAAATAAAATTTCAGTACGTAGCGAGATATTAGTTATGTGTGTACTTGCGATATGACTCATAAGTGCTACAATATGATTCCTTTGGTCCAGAGTGATTGTTGACCCAATTAAATGGTTGTTGTTCTTTTTGCAGAATGGTTTAAAAATTGCGAGCAACCTATTTTCGTTTTCAGATATGCCGAATAACTGTTGTAAGTTATGTAATACGTTCCTACCTTACCTCCGTGGTAATAACAACAAATCCGCGCCGAACCATTCGTTTCACACCGATCTTAACTCCGCTTGTTGCCAGTTAGCGCTATATTTAACAAACACCAATTGTAAGCATATTGCACCGATTAATTCGTAGATATAGGCTTGTTTTGTCACTTTATCAATTAATAAAGATTTTGTATGTTATTCTAAAATCTCCGAGTTATTATTTCTGGTGTGTAGAACTCATTAGACCCGCTAAAACCGACAATCATCCCCAGACCCCCGTAACGTCCGTTTCTTCACTGCGGACTACTCCCGCCTGTCTTGGAAACCGTGAAGAAAATACCGTTTCGTCTCGCTTGTAAAAAGTGTTACAAAGCTGGAAATATCCTTCATTGGAGCACCTCCCAAAGGCACTTCATCCCTGTACATCCCCCAATAAAATACCTCAAGCAATAGACCGAATAAATTAAGTTAATACAGCAATTACTATTTGTCTATCCTGAATGAAGGTCGATAGCTACAAATAGCGCGACGTCTATTGGGGGCCGTGTATCTTATCCCCCACCAATTACGCCGTCTTCTGGGAAATATAAAAGGCAATGAAAGTCATTAAAATAAAACAGACCACACGCTCAAGCATGAAAAGTGTAAACAACCCCATAAAAAGGCAGTTATTCCGTGTCCACTCGACAATGTCAGCCCTTTGATGGCCGGGTTTTGCGTGTCGCCGTACCCCGGCCGAGCCCGATTTGTGTTTACACCTTCGTACCGGTTGCCCGAAACAGTCTAGTTCACTCTGTACTGCCACGTTATTTTTATTGCCATGAATAATGACGGCATATTGAATGCCAGATATGCACGCATGGTATTGGAATTATCGTTGATACCGTGAAATGGAATTGATGTCTAGCGTTAAATCGGCAGGCGGATCTTCAGCAAACGTAATTTCTGGCTGTCAATGTGATATCAGGTATCGCGGTATAATTATGGATACCTTGCTCGAATGGCTTGTTCCAGAATTATGTGATGTGTAATCGATACACAGTTGAAACGTTAAACGTGACTTTTTTACCGGTTTTTGAAACGATGTAATGCCGGAACTGCTCAAGTGGCTTAACGTGGTTTTTTAATATTGCGAGCTTACGCTTTTTGCAACAAGAAGTTTTAACGGTGCTCATATGAAGCACGTGAGCAACTGTTAATAATTAAAGCCTGTAGATTTCGCTTTTTTTTTTCTTATTAGACTTTTTTTCTATTTGGCTCATATAAAATCTGACCGTATACAAGTAGGAAAAGCAGCAAAGCAAAGTTTAAAAATTCATTTAATTTTAAAAATAAACTGTAGGTACATAAAATATATCCACCTCACATAAACAAGAATAATCTGTTGGTTTCCAATTATCTCTTCTCGTTTTGATAAACCATTCTTTTCTCCTTGCTAAGGCTCTGGGGAAGAGTTTCATTAAAAAGCCATTTTGCAGAGTTACTGCAATTTACTGCTTGACACTTCATTGCGTGAAAACGATTCGAGTCTCAACGATCCGCCGACAGTACATATTAGGAGAATTGACACTTCATTGCCTGAAAACGTTCGTTTGCATGGTATTTCTCACAAACGCATTAAGCATGATAAGTAACAGAAACATTTCCTATGTTAAAAAACCTTTTTTTAAACCAGATCTTAAGGAAACTACCACTCCAATACTTATTCTTCCTAAATTTAATGAAACATTCATACTAACTGCAGATGCCAGATTATTTGTAATAGCAATCCTCCCACAGGGCTGTTACACTTTAACTACATTGATTGTTCCTTGAATTCCAAGGCAACAAGAAAAACCACTATTAAATGCCGTTTAGGGTACATGTTTTGACAGCGAAACCCGGGTCGTTGCCGCGAAGTTTTTCTAGCATAAAACACACAAGCGAAAGAGTCATTTTTAAAGGATCATTCTATGTTAATATTTAGCCCAACATGGAGGCATGCTAATGCGGCTTTCCCCAATCTGACAATGAGAACGAAAGTTTTAACATATTCCCTTATCAGAGCTTACGCTAAATATATTTTAAAGTATAAAAAAGGGATGCTGAATTGAAGTTGAATGAGTATAATATGTCATATAAGTTCGTGAAAGTGTATCGATCATCCTTAATATTATGTTTTATTTATTCCGCGGCAAGTCGTCCATTGTTGTTTATTTGTCAAAAGGACGAGATAGGCGCGCTCGCTCTTAATAAAAAATAATATAAGGAAACCACAAAGTAAGACGACAACGGCGGAAACGTTAGATTAAATGTAAATAGTAATACCAGGCCATGTCAAAAGTTCAGTTCAATCGTTAAGTTCAGATATGCAATACTACTAAAACCAGCTGGACTAATCATAATGTTGGGCTTGATTGTCATATAAACGTCTTCATAATAAATCTTTGCATTATAACCAACACCTTTATATCTTATTTTTTCATATACTTACAGCCACCGTCACATAACTTGACGAATGGTGGGGTTATCTTCTCACACGTCAGACTCCGTCTTCCACATTGTGAGCAATTCTTATTGATTATAAGAAGAGAGTGGGCGTGCATATCCAGAAATGTACCACCAACGCATTTAGATTTTATATTTCCATGTCCACAATTCTCTGTTAATGTGAATATAATTGACCTAAAAAAGTACTTTAAAGTAGCAAGTGTTTCATCCTGTAGCACGTCAATAATTCTCGTTCATCGCCTGTTGATAATTTCTCACCGTTGAAAAGCTATTAGCAAAGTTTTGAACAGGTTACTTAAAAAGCGAATAATTTTCCTGCTCCGGCAATAAGTTCCTTCATATGTTTTTAGTTGCCAAGGACTCCCCAGTCGGTTCTTTATTTGATCCCGCTTTACTCGCTCCAAGCAAAATAATCCGAGCTCTTTACTTTTACACGGTATCCGTCAGACTTTAAAGTATTTTTGAGGTAGATAAACAGACTAATCCATGAAGTGCGAAGAGTTTGGAGATGTTTGTTTTATTTGCTCCAGGATGTTTTTTAAAAGCAATCGTTCAGCAAGCCTATCGATACATCCAAAGGCATCATTGGATAATCGTATATTAAGATAACCTAGCTTAAATACAATTTACATAATTTTTAATATCCAAACGTCGATTTTTAAAATGATTTGGAGATAAACTATTTATATATTAGTGACAGTCTTCAAATTGTAATTTCTTCTGTATCCTCCGCAGAAATTGCCTCCCTACACAGCGTCCTACAGCTCCATCAGAGCCGCGACCTGGAGGTTGGCGATCGATTTGCCGAAAAAGAATTGCTACAAAAGGATTATGGCAATGAAATAAATTTACCCGGAATTATTTGAAGTTGAGTTCTGTGGTAGAGTTTAATAATGAAGAAAGTAACATTTAATACAGAAAATAATAAAACATATTTTATGGTGACATGGAATTTCGCATATCAATCATCAAGGAAGCGATATTGGGAGTTTTTAGCCATTGACCGAATGCGGTTTAATAGAAGAGTAGAAAAAATTTCAAATATTATCAGTCCTATTTTAGAAAATAATCATAGATGTAACGTATATGATAGATTTAAATGAAATGTTAGCGAAACCTATTATGTATCATGTATTTGTATTAAAGTGATAAAATAAAAGAAATATATCCTAAAAAATTGTTTTATTACGGGTGAAAATATTATACATATAAAGGAGTACATCAAAAGTTATAATATATAAAATGTTTATACAATTTGATTATTAGAAATCCATGAATTGAATTTATTAGATAATCCCAGCCATTTCACACAGAGCTTTTTTTCTTAAAACCTTCTCCACGAGATATATATCGGGATGTTTTACTTTCTGAAGTTCCTGCTCATAGAATCCTCCTTGAATTTCATTACCTTCCTGATCTTCTAAAAGGTAAGTTTATGGTCTTAAAATTAGGTTTTTACTTTGCTTCAATTATTGAAGTGCTATGACATTAACACTATTTAAACAGACATTTGGGAGTACACTTTAGTGTTAAGCAAGCAAGTTTTATTAAAAGTTCAGTAACTCGTCACTTTATGGTCTATAGTCTATACATTTTATTAGGTACAAATTCCCTTTTAACAGAAACTTCAACTGTTACCGGGTATAAATAGGTGTATTTACGGTATAGTTATTATATGCGCAACTAATAGTTTTGGAAGTGTTCCATTCACGGATTAAACTAACGTAACAAAAATTATTGATCAATATTATCCGCAGTCTGTATACTTATATTTAATCTGTTACTAATTAAAAAAGGGAGGACGGCCGACTTAATGAATACAGAAATGAACGTGGCTTTGTGGACAAAGAAAAATGATATACGTCTTAGAGGATATTTTTCAGTGAAGATGAAATAATGGATACAGAATGTCACCGAAATTGAACTAACTTTCCCACCGTTCGTATTATACGCCCGAAAATGTTAATCCATGACTTCAGGTCTCTGTCTCGAACTAGTTAATGCTGATACAGTGTCGTCCCTGCAGGTAGCAAAAGGTCACGTTTTATTTTCAAAATATTTTTACACATATTTGTACCACTCCTCGGAAATCGGAGTTTAGATAAAACTGGTAGTCTTGGCTACTTCACTCGTTTTTTGCCATGTTGCGAAAATATAAAAGGAAGCAAAAACTCCCCCACCAAACTGTTATTCCCAGTTCACAAATTTTTCAAAATGTCAACATTTGAAAGCGCCGCAAGCTAACATATATTTTGTTGGCGTGAAGCTTGTTGACATTCAGATTTATGGTGATGTAAAATATGCAGTGATACATCATCTGTGCCCCATTAAATAATATACATGGCGCACTTATTTGCCTGTTTCTCGTCAAATAATATAATTGTGGCTGTTTCATTCTGACCGTGACTAGGGCTCTTTTTGAATTTAAAATACGCAGCGGAATTTCTAAACTCCCAAGTGTGTCCTGACTCATTTTATTGCCGACGTGGGATACAATGCGGCACATATATATTTGTGCTTTTTCAAAAAATCGCATTGAAAAGTTTCTCGTTTGTAACATTTCACGACCGGCAGCTTATACGTTTTAAGGCCTTTGCCGAAACGCCGCAACGATTTTAAACTAAATTACCTGTATTTCTTCATACACTGCGTAGGTATCAATTTTCTTGCGCTACTGTGCTCAAGCTTAATTATGTTCACGCCGGCTGACACTTTGGCTTTGAGCATTCATGTATTTACTTCGTACATCTATTTAGTATACAGTAACAGTTGAAGTTTCTCTTAAAGGGGAATCGGTACCAAATAAAATTTATGAATCATAAAGTGACGAGTTGCCGAACTTGCTTGCATCCTCCCATGTGTCTGTGTAAATAGTGTTAACATCTTACCATCGAGCACTAATTAAGAAGTTAAAGGAACACTGAGGAACAACGTAAAACGTATTTACAATGAATTTTCATAAACAAATTCATTTCTTTACCATAATCCTTTTGTAGTAATTGTCTTTCGGCAAATCGATCGCCAACCTCCAGGTCGTGGCTCTGATGCAGCTGTAGGATAGCTAACCGTTAAAATTAGTTATTAGTATTTGATTTTTAGTACATGTGGGCCACCCGATATATTTAAAAGAATATTATTTCGCTGCTAATATGCTGTGACGATAACGGGCTGGGGATTTTAGAATCGGTACAGTTTTTTATGACTACGTAATTTCCGGACTTGGGGCTAAGAAAACAAAACAATCCGTCACCAGAATTGAACAGTCGAGAGATTAGATTAGGAAATGCTGAATCGGTGGGAATCGCTTCGGTAGAAAACTTTGCAAGCTAAGGTCTGGAGGGCGGAGCGAACACCAAAATTTAGGGGTTGGTAACAACTTCTGCGGAGGACACTGATGAAGAAATGACATAATTTGAAGACCGTTATGTAAACCTTATTACTAATGCTGAAGTCTGACTAAAAGTATTCTTATAGTTTATCTCCAAATGTTAAGTCATTTCTCTAACTTTCAAATTAGTCAATATATTGTCCATTATGAGCTATGCCATTAAAATCGTAAGTGGTTTATAGAGCTTAAAGCACTTGTCATCATCAGTTGCCAATTTATGCGCCTTAGTATTTTTTAATGCTGCATGTGTTCTCGCCACCGATTAACCTATTAGCCTGGCACTTAGTTATAATCCGCTTGGCACAGTATCGAGGACACTGATGCAGCAACTCCTTTAATCAAGAAGCCAACAATGCCAACTATCGATTTTTAATATATGTGCGAGTATATTTAAATTCGATGGTCCTAGGAATACCTAATCTCTACAAAGAAAATTAGCGTTCCACCATAAACATGAGCTAAATTTTATAGTTTACACCACAACTGAGGCCAAAAAAAAAAAAAATTCCGCAAAAAAAAATTAAAAAAATTAAAAAATATTTAGCAAGATATTTTGAGTATTTTTTTTATTTTGACAGTATCTCAAAACGATTGATAGAATCAAAATCTCTTAATTATTTATTCTATAAAGAAACGGTAATTTAAACCAGTTTTCCGATTCAATTATACCAAAACTTAATCACCGACGAGACGGAGTTCATAAGCATATTTGTGCCGTATATCACTCGAAATCGCGCGCGTTTTTATCTGATTTTCGCTTGATGTTGGCGTCAAGAGCGTACGAAAAAATCAGGCAAAAATGTGCCCGATTTGAAGCGATATATCAATTCAAACATGCATGCACGTTCGCTCCGTTCCTACCGGGGCTGAAATATAGCATCGGCCGTCCTCGTGACCAGAAAGAGTATTTCTGCTTTAATAAAGACGCCCCCGTTCAATAAATATATAAAACTACGATAACCTTAATTTATTGTGAAAAAACATGAACGTAAAGTAGTGAATTAATGCTAAAAAATGTTTAAAACAATTCACTCCAGAAAGAAGTAATTTATGAGAGCCAGATATTTTTAGAGATTAAAGTCATCGCTCACGATACTTTATATTACGAGAATGGCCAAACCCTTGTGTTACCTAAATCTCTGACCCTTCCAATAATAAATCCCTGTTATTTTTTACTGTCATATAAATTAAACTGTTCTATTGATTTAACGTAACCCGTACTGAAAGGTTGCAGTGGGGTACACTCGGAAATAAGTTTATACGGAGCTCAGAGGTAAGTGATAAAAATAAGTCCGTAATATTTTCTAACGAAATACGAAGCGGTACGTTAAGTAAGGGTTGACATGGAAACGAAAGGGGTAAATTGCGGGGATTTAAGCGCGAAAATAGTTATATTTTATATGAAATATTAGATTTTTAGGAGGTATGTTCCCATTTAAAATTCCGGACTTGGTGCTAAGAAAACAAAACAATCCGTCACCAGAATTGAACAGTCGAGAGATTAGATTAGGAAATGCTGAATCGGTGGGAATCGCTTCGATAGAAAATTCGGCAAGCTAAGGTCTGGAGAGGAGAGTATGAATTTAAAAAAATGCAAAGTCTGCATGGAAAAAATAATTTTCAATTAAGACTTTGCGTACATACCCGTGTTAAATCCAACACCCACTTTCTTATAGAAATATTTGAAAACAAGTGCCAATTTCATGACGATACAAAAAATGCCAAAAAGGAATAGAGTATTATTATTATTATTATTATTAAATAATCGACAGTAAAGATATGTTCAAAACACTTTTGCAAAATTTCATCTCATTTCGATTTTCCATTTTTTACCAAAAACTGAAATATTATTTTTATTATTATTTATTTTGGCTTATTTGCCTCTACCCTATTTATGAATATAATGTTCATATAGATTAATACTCTAATTTATTCCGAGGATTTTGTTGTACTATCGTGTAATTAAATGTGTCTATATAAAGTGAGCATCCATCTTTGTCTCCGCCTGATATATTACTTGCAATATTTATATCCATTTGGGAAATATATCTCAGTCAAATTAGAACCACTTCCTCTTCTTTGCGAGCTTCTGACTCGATCATGAAAACTAGTAGAATACAATTAATTGCTTCATTATCTCTAAAAATAAGGGGATAACGACTGTTTTATACTGAAATAAAAATACGTGGCGGATGTAATTGACAAGGTTAAGATTAAAAAAAAGTTTGATAAAATTAGTAATTCCGTTGCATGGCATTTGGTGTTCCAATCGTAAGTATTAAATTAGAAAAGATCAGTAATACCTGAACTAAATTATTTTCAAGACGAAACTCCTTATCCGTAAGGCAAAGTTAGACCAGAAATTTCCTGGGAGAAGGATTGGAATAGAAATCCTAGAGAATGGCGGGCTAGATCTCCATATTTCTCCCTTGTGATCATCCAATAGCTTTTTCCATGGACCAGCAATAAAGGCAACAGTAAACATCATAAAATGAGTGGTATTGGGCGGGGCCACCTGAGACTACCACCTCCACTTCCACTTTTAGCCCCCCCCCCACTCCAGCTAAGCCCCGCCCATCCAGCCAATCAGGAAAAGCTCCGCCCAGCTAATCCGAAACAGCCCCGCCCATCCAATCAGAAAGAGCCCCGCCCAGTCAATGAGTGAGCTCCCCGCCCAGTCAATGAGAACGAGTCCCATCCAGCCAATCAGAAAGAGGCCCACCCAGCCAATGACAGCGAGCCGCTCCCAGCCAATCAGAAAGAACTCCACCCACCATTGTTGACGATTTCGTTATTTTGGTCAAACAATAAATTTTTAGAATTTTAAAAGCACCAAAGACGGCTCAGCAAAGTTAAGTGTTATATTCCGAGCCAAACAGAAACATTTTCTGTGGGAAGTTGAATCAGGAATGGACGTCAAATTGAAGATGCTTTTATCATAGATAAGATCTTTAAAATCTGTCAACAAAAATAGTATCTACATTAGCAGTGAAGAAATTAATTTCGATTGTTGCCCCTTCTACTATCAAAAATCGCTCACATCGCTTTTCAAACAAAATATCCCAATCTCTCCAGAATATATTGCAACACTTGTCGCACGTGGCCGTTTCCTTAGCTATCCCCTGCTATCATATCCTATTTAACGGAATAGCCCTCGTAACAATAATCACTTACTACCACTTCAACTGCCCTGCGAAGACGTTAATGTAAGGAGTCGGGCATTTACGTGGGACGTCTGCAGGATTCCTGCGAAACTTTGTCTTGTCTGACAGTTGCTCGCCTTCCAGCCTCACTACTTTGTCTTCTCAAAATACTTCCTGTCTCCATACGTCTTAACAAAAGTCAAGAAGCCATAAGAGGAATGCTATATCAGCTTGCGGCATGCCGACTTTGTAGATTTGGAGCCGTATGATGCCAACCGATCGGATGACACGTGGAAAAAGCAACAAATCGAGCGTTAATTAGTTACAATTGTTTTTTACCTAGGAAATCAAACGCATTGCCTATATCAAAGGTTAAAACGCTTTTTTACCCAACGTATTTATTTGTATTCCAATAAATTAAATGTTTCCGCAAAATAATTGATTTGTCATTATTATTATTATTATTATTATTATTATTATTATTATTATTATTATTATTATTATTTTTAACAAAAGGCGTGGTTCTGCTGACGTTGCGTGGTTGGTCAAGACATTGAGATCCAAGCTGTTGGTAAGTGTAGGCGTGGCTTGTTCCACCAATGTCGGGCAACGAGAGGTGTGGCTTTGGTATCGGTAGGCGTGGCTCCCTTTCTCTAATGCTGCGTAGCCAATCATTTGGTAAAACTGTTTAATATTTGGATATTTCTATGGTTTATCAGTATCTTTTTTACCAGTAATGGTGCTAATCTTTCGGTTTCTTGAGTTTTATTCAATATGCGGTTTCCTTTAACGTTCTTTCTATTTTGCAAATGAAGTAACTGGTGTTTTATTTTAGGTTGACACCCACAGAAAATTGACTTGTTTAGAAATTTCAATTTCAGGTGCTCTTCGCGATATTACGTCTATAACATGGATGGATAAAATTTAAAGTGCAAAAAATATGCCATTCGTGGAATTTGCTAATTTAAATTGCAAGCATCTTCTGTTTGCCTTTAAATCGCGTCCGACACGGAGAAAATAGTTTTCGAACGTGCTTATTTAGGTCATAAATTGTTCTAGAGTAGATGAAACTTCTGAAGCGTTTTTTTAATATAAATTACTAAAGCTTCTTGGATAAAACTGTTGGAAGCATAACTTCGTAATTTTCCTCTAAAGGTTTTAAAACAGAGTAATTTTTTTGGGAAAAGTAAATGAATCTGTTGCAAAAATAATTAATATCCAAAGAGCCCTTTCTTCGTAAATTAGTTTATCGATTATGGGAAGCTTTTTGAGTGCAGGGTATTGAATTACTTTCAGTATTAATATTTGTCACACCTAATGGCAAAGATGTTCTTTTTACGAAATAATTAATCATTCTTGAATATTGATTATGCCTATAATTAATTAAGGGGAAACGTCGACAATGTGTAACTTTTTGTTCATGATTTCCCTCTTAAAAACTCATTTTATTTTACATTAATAAAAAAATCGTGGAAATTAAGTAAATATATTGCAAAACCTTTTCCTTTTCGCCTGGTGCGAATACGCTAAAAATAAACTCTTTATTCGGTGAAAAAATGTGAAGCAGCGCCGGTCAGGGCACTTGAATTTTATTTAGCTGGTTTTTAATTCGTTTTCATCTACACAGAGCTGCAATCATTAATGATCATACAGTTGTAAAAAACCTATACAATCGTAGCGACTGCAATTTGGTATTTCAATATATTATAATACTGCAGGATGCTAGCTTTTAAAAAATTTTATTGACTTATTTTTTTTCTAAACGAAAATTGATGCATAACTTTGCTCGCGTAGGTGTAGGCGCCACTTTAGCTATTTAATTTAGGGTCACTACCTTGGGTAGCTCCAGTTATTTGCTGTTCTATTTATATGCAAGTCAGATCCTGTTACGTTCAATATAGATTGACATACGCATAATAGGCTTTGAGGTGAGATTTAATATAACACGTGGATACATTATTTATCATTCATCAGCTCACAGAATCGGTTTTGTCCCGGATATAAATTGCCTTGCTACATACAATCTGGTTTAAACCGGTATGCTAATATTGACCAGCTGCAAGAAGTCGAAAAATGAGAATAAAATAAATCGCTGCATAACAGATACGGGAGGCAAAGTTTTGTAGGAAATTTTACTATATTGTATTGTATGACGTTTAAATTGATTTTTGTAGCAGAATTGCCTTGGAATTTGAGGAGAAACGTTTATCTCTCATTAAATTTCAAACCACACTTATTTCAGCAAATGAATCAATTAAATGGCCTACAAGATCACCTGGATTGACCCCTATAAATTTGTTTCTATAAAGATGGTTGAAAAGGAATTTCTTCTCAATTGCCAGATTTTCTTACGAAATCTTGTATATTAAATGATGGCTGTACTCAAAAAATAAATATAATAATAAGACGAGCAAACCTGAATCGTCAACATGCGAAACATTATAATAAAACAACTTATTATCTTTAATACATTTGCTTGGAAAATAAACCAAAGTTATCTGCTCAGCGCAGGCCGGACAAAGGAAGTAGATGGTAACGATGCAAATTTATTTAACACAACTGTTATTTATGACGGTTCGACATTCTGTTTGAACGATTCTATAGACAGGCCTAAGGGTTTCCATCACATGCGAAGAATACGTCAACCAAAAATATTGGATACATTTTTTTCTGTTTATGTGCATTGTCGTGCACTGAGACGATGGTACAGATGTACAATGTGGTATTTTACTGGTTATTGCCTATGCTGAGGACGAAATGTTTTACTGTTGTATGCAGAAACTTTGTTTACGTCAAATGGTAATCAGCCATAGGGAACCAGGGAGAAAGGTGGCTTCCAGGAAGACTCTAAAATTCTTTAGAAATCCAGAAAAAAATATTTTTATTACTTACATTATATCGTGGTAGAATTTCATAGTCAGCAGAATCTTTATTGAATTAAATTGTGGAATTAGATTTTTAGTAGGATTTTCATTAAATTAAATTGGTGAATCTAATTTTAGAACAAAATTTATATTAGATGAAATCGTGAAATTTAATAGTCAGCATAATTTTCGTTGAATTAAATTGTGGAATTTATAGAATTTTCAATAAATTAGGAAAAGTAATTTAATTTCTGGTAGGATCTTAATTAAATTCAATTAAGGAACCAATCTAATTTTATTAGAAATTTTACTAAGCAAATATTTTTATTTGATTAAATCGTGAAATTTAATAGTTCATTGAATTAAATTGTGGAATTTAATTTTTAGTAGGATTTTTATTAAATTAAGAATATTAGGTAATTACATTTTTGGTAGGATCTTCATTAGATTGAATTAAGGAATCTAATTTTACTAGAAATTTTACTAAAAAAATATTATTATTAGATTAAATCGTGGAATTTAATAGTCTTTCATTGAATTAAATTGTTGAATTCAATTTTTAGTAGGATTTTCATTAAATTAAGAAGATTGATTTCATTTTTGGTAGGATCTTCATAAGATTAAATTAGGGAATTTAATTTTGCTACAAATTTTACTTAAAAATTGCTTCTATGATATTGAATCGTGGAATTAATAGTCTTTCATTGAATTGAATTGTGGCATTTAATTTTTAGTGGGACTTTCATTAAATTAAGAATAGAAGTTTCGTTTTTACTAGGATCTTTATTAGATTAAATTGAGGAATCTAATTTTACTACAAATTTTACTAAAAAATGCTTTTATTATATTAAATCATGGAATTTAATAAGCTTTTATTGAATTAAATTGTGGAATTTAATTTTTAGTAGGATTTTCATTAAATTAGGAAGACAAATATCATTTTCGGTAGGATCTTCATTAGACTAAATTAGGTAATCTAATTTTACTGGAAATTTAAATATAAAAATGTTTCTATTATATTGAATCGTGGAATTCATAGAATTAAATTGTGGAATTTAATTTTTAGTAAGATTTTCATTAAATTAAGAAGATTAACTTCATTATTGGTAGGATCTTCATTGGATTGAATTGGAGTATCTAATTTTACCAGAAATTTTATTTAAAAAATGCTTCTATTAAATTAAATTGTGGAATTTAATAGTCTTTCATTGAATTAAATAGTGGAATTAATTTTAGTAGTAGGATTTCATTAAATTAAGAAGAGTAACTTCATTCTTGGTAGGATCTTCATAAGATTGTATTGGAGAATCTAATTTTACCAGAAATATTATTAAAAAAATACTTCTATTAAATTAAATTGTGGAATTTAATAGCCTTTCATTGAATTAAATTGTGGAATATCATTTTTAGTAGGATTTTCATTGAATTAAGAAGACTAATTTCATTTTTGGTAGTACGTTCCTTAGATTAAAATGGGGAATCTAATTTTACTATAAATTTTACTAAAACAATGCTTCTATTAAATTAAATCGTGGAATTTTTTATTGAATTAAATTGTGGAATTTATTTTAGTAGTAGGATTTCATTAAATTAAGAAGAGTAACTTCATTCTTGGTAGGATCTTCATAAGATTGTATTGGAGAATCTAATTTTACCAGAAATATTATTAAAAAAATACTTCTATTAAATTAAATTGTGGAATTTAATAGCCTTTCATTGAATTAAATTGTGGAATATCATTTTTAGTAGGATTTTCATTGAATTAAGAAGACTAATTTCATTTTTGGTAGTACGTTCCTTAGATTAAAATGGGGAATCTAATTTTACTATAAATTTTACTAAAACAATGCTTCTATTAAATTAAATCGTGGAATTTTTTATTGAATTAAATTGTGGAATTTATTTTAGTAGTAGGATTTCATTAAATTAAGAAGAGTAACTTCATTCTTGGTAGGATCTTCATTAGATTGAATTGGAGAATCTCATTTTACCAGAAATTTTATTTAAAAAATGCTTCTATTAAAGTAAATTGTGGAATTTAATAGCCTTTCATTGAATTAAATTGTGGAATATCATTTTTAGTAGGATTTTCATTGAATTAAGAAGACTAATTTCATTTTTGGTAGTACGTTCCTTAGATTAAAATGGGGAATCTAATTTTACTATAAATTTTACTAAAACAATGCTTCTATTAAATTAAATCGTGGAATTTTTTATTGAATTAAATTGTGGAATTTATTTTAGTAGTAGGATTTCATTAAATTAAGAAGAGTAACTTCATTCTTGGTAGGATCTTCATTAGATTGAATTGGAGAATCTAATTTTACCAGAAATTTTATTTAAAAAATGCTTCTATTAAAGTAAATTGTGGAATTTAATAGTCTTTCATTGAATTAAATTGTGGAATATCATTTTTAGTAGGATTTTCATTGAATTAAGAAGACTAATTTCATTTTTGGTAGTACGTTCCTTAGATTAAAATGGGGAATCTAATTTTACTATAAATTTTACTAAAACAATGCTTCTATTAAATTAAATCGTGGAATTTTTTATTGAATTAAATTGTGGAATTTATTTTAGTAGTAGGATTTCATTAAATTAAGAAGAGTAACTTCATTCTTGGTAGGATCTTCATTAGATTGAATTGGAGAATCTAATTTTACCAGAAATTTTATTTAAAAAATGCTTCTATTAAAGTAAATTGTGGAATTTAATAGCCTTTCATTGAATTAAATTGTGGAATATCATTTTTAGTAGGATTTTCATTGAATTAAGAAGACTAATTTCATTTTTGGTAGTACGTTCCTTAGATTAAAATGGGGAATCTAATTTTACTATAAATTTTACTAAAACAATGCT
Source organism: Rhagium mordax (assembly GCA_963680705.1). Lineage (NCBI taxonomy): Eukaryota > Metazoa > Arthropoda > Insecta > Coleoptera > Cerambycidae > Rhagium > Rhagium mordax. Next base: position 73,548,401 of record OY796660.1, on the reverse strand, counting down.
TCTATTAAATTAAATCGTGGAATTTTTTATTGAATTAAATTGTGGAATTTATTTTAGCAGTAGGATTTCATTAAATTAAGAAGAGTAACTTCATTCTTGGTAGGATCTTCATTAGATTGAATTGGAGAATCTAATTTTACCAGAAATTTTATTTAAAAAATGCTTCTATTAAAGTAAATTGTGGAATTTAATAGTCTTTCATTGAATTAAATTGTGGAATATCATTTTTAGTAGGATTTTCATTGAATTAAGAAGACTAATTTCATTTTTGGTAGTACGTTCCTTAGATTAAAATGGGGAATCTAATTTTACTATAAATTTTACTAAAACAATGCTTCTATTAAATTAAATCGTGGAATTTTTTATTGAATTAAATTGTGGAATTTATTTTAGTAGTAGGATTTCATTAAATTAAGAAGAGTAACTTCATTCTTGGTAGGATCTTCATAAGATTGTATTGGAGAATCTAATTTTACCAGAAATATTATTAAAAAAATGCTTCTATTAAATTAAATTGTGGAATTTAATAGCCTTTCATTGAATTAAATTGTGGAATATCATTTTTAGTAGGATTTTCATTGAATTAAGAAGACTAATTTCATTTTTGGTAGTACGTTCCTTAGATTAAAATGGGGAATCTAATTTTACTATAAATTTTACTAAAACAATGCTTCTATTAAATTAAATCGTGGAATTTTTTATTGAATTAAATTGTGGAATTTATTTTAGTAGTAGGATTTTATTAAATTAAGAAGAGTAACTTCATTCTTGGTAGGATCTTCATTAGATTGAATTGGAGAATCTAATTTTACCAGAAATTTTATTTAAAAAATGCTTCTATTAAAGTAAATTGTGGAATTTAATAGTCTTTCATTGAATTAAATTGTGGAATATCATTTTTAGTAGGATTTTCATTGAATTAAGAAGACTAATTTCATTTTTGGTAGTACGTTCCTTAGATTAAAATGGGGAATCTAATTTTACTATAAATTTTACTAAAACAATGCTTCTATTAAATTAAATCGTGGAATTTTTTATTGAATTAAATTGTGGAATTTATTTTAGTAGTAGGATTTCATTAAATTAAGAAGAGTAACTTCATTCTTGGTAGGATCTTCATTAGATTGAATTGGAGAATCTAATTTTACCAGAAATTTTATTTAAAAAATGCTTCTATTAAAGTAAATTGTGGAATTTAATAGCCTTTCATTGAATTAAATTGTGGAATATCATTTTTAGTAGGATTTTCATTGAATTAAGAAGACTAATTTCATTTTTGGTAGTACGTTCCTTAGATTAAAATGGGGAATCTAATTTTACTATAAATTTTACTAAAACAATGCTTCTATTAAATTAAATCGTGGAATTTTTTATTGAATTAAATTGTGGAATTTATTTTAGTAGTAGGATTTCATTAAATTAAGAAGAGTAACTTCATTCTTGGTAGGATCTTCATTAGATTGAATTGGAGAATCTAATTTTACCAGAAATTTTATTTAAAAAATGCTTCTATTAAATTAAATTGTGGAATTTAATAGCCTTTCATTGAATTAAATTGTGGAATATCATTTTTAGTAGGATTTTCATTGAATTAAGAAGACTAATTTCATTTTTGGTAGTACGTTCCTTAGATTAAAATGGGGAATCTAATTTTACTATAAATTTTACTAAAACAATGCTTCTATTAAATTAAATCGTGGAATTTTTTATTGAATTAAATTGTGGAATTTATTTTAGTAGTAGGATTTCATTAAATTAAGAAGAGTAACTTCATTCTTGGTAGGATCTTCATAAGATTGTATTGGAGAATCTAATTTTACCAGAAATATTATTAAAAAAATGCTTCTATTAAATTAAATTGTGGAATTTAATAGCCTTTCATTGAATTAAATTGTGGAATATCATTTTTAGTAGGATTTTCATTGAATTAAGAAGACTAATTTCATTTTTGGTAGTACGTTCCTTAGATTAAAATGGGGAATCTAATTTTACTATAAATTTTACTAAAACAATGCTTCTATTAAATTAAATCGTGGAATTTTTTATTGAATTAAATTGTGGAATTTATTTTAGTAGTAGGATTTCATTAAATTAAGAAGAGTAACTTCATTCTTGGTAGGATCTTCATTAGATTGAATTGGAGAATCTAATTTTACCAGAAATTTTATTTAAAAAATGCTTCTATTAAAGTAAATTGTGGAATTTAATAGTCTTTCATTGAATTAAATTGTGGAATATCATTTTTAGTAGGATTTTCATTGAATTAAGAAGACTAATTTCATTTTTGGTAGTACGTTCCTTAGATTAAAATGGGGAATCTAATTTTACTATAAATTTTACTAAAACAATGCTTCTATTAAATTAAATCGTGGAATTTTTTATTGAATTAAATTGTGGAATTTATTTTAGTAGTAGGATTTCATTAAATTAAGAAGAGTAACTTCATTCTTGGTAGGATCTTCATTAGATTGAATTGGAGAATCTAATTTTACCAGAAATTTTATTTAAAAAATGCTTCTATTAAATTAAATTGTGGAATTTAATAGCCTTTCATTGAATTAAATTGTGGAATATCATTTTTAATAGAATTTTCATTGAATTAAGAAGACTAATTTCATTTTTGGTAGTACGTTCTTTAGATTAAAATGGGGAATCTAATTTTACTATAAATTTTACTAAAACAATGCTTCTATTAAATTAAATCGTGGAATTTTTCATTGAATTAAATTGTGGAATTTAATTTTTACTATAATTTTCATTAAATTAAGAAGACTAATTTCATTTTTAGTAGCATCTTTATATAGTGAATTGGGCTATCTAATTTGACCAGATATTTTACTAAAAAAATTCTTCTATTAAATTAAATCTTAAAATTTTATAGTTTTTCATTGAATTAAATTGTGGAATTTATTTTAGTAGTAGGACTTCATTAAATTAAGAAGAGTAACTTCATTCTTGGTAGGATCTTCATTAGATTGAATTGGAGAATCTAATTTTACCAGAAATTTTATTTAAAAAATGCTTCTATTAAACTAAATTGTGGAATTTAATAGTCTTTCATCGAATTAAGTTGTGGAATTAATTTTTTAGTAAGATTTTCATTAAATTAGAAAAATTAGTTTCATTTTTGTTTGGATCTTCATTAGATTAAATTGGGAAATCTAATTTTACTAGATATTTAAAAAATACTTCTATTAGATTAAATCGTAGAATTTAATAATCCGGAGTTATTTTAATTAATTTTTAATAGATCTTTCATTAGGTTAAGAAGAACTGCGTTTTAGTAGGATTTTCATTAGGTATATTAAATTGTGGCAAAGAAATATAATGAGACATTTGAATTAAAAAAAACTGGCTTGCGCGAAAATTTTTCAAAAAAAAAACAATCCTCTATTATTTCAGTATAAATTTGCCCGAAACTTTATGCTCCAATTGTGTAAGAATAATTAATAAATTACACCACATCAGCCTGAAATAAACGAACCAACTTTCGTCTAAGCATGCAAGTTCTTGATCAAATTAGCTCTATGGCCGTTCCCTTAGTTTTAGGCGAACTATATGATATCGTGTCACAAATTTAATTGATGCTATGCGAGATTAAATCGCTGCAAAAGCGCACGCCCCTGCCGAGCCAGTTTCAAAGATCATGAATATGGTGGCATTACGGAGGATGCTTAAGCTCTGTCACACGTCACAAAGCCTGTAATTCCTTTCATTAAATCCATCAAGTATTGTTGAAAAGTCATACTCCCAACCTCAACAGTAAATGGTTTTGTTATGGAGTGTTCTCGTCTAATGCAAACATAGGGTTGACGGATCTACGACCCTTCTCTTCATTAAAAATTTAAAAACCAGTAATACATCATTCATCCCGGCGAGATATGAGTATTTTGGTGCTTTATGAATAAATATACATCGTAGGGCATCATTTAGGCAATTTAGGGAACACTATGAAAGCTTGTCAAAATAAATTCACTTACCGAGTTATATTTACGCAGGCACATAATACCGGAAGGGTAATTAATTATTTATCGTCTCTCACGTACCCACCCTCGGCCGACTCAATTGACTTGTGCATAAAATTCCGGATTTATCGGTTCACACCTCTACAAGAGAGGCTATAATTAAGATTAATTTGTCATTAACTCAATAAGGCCAGATTGTATTGTACAAATTTACAATAGAAATTTCGCTCAACTCGTGCAATAACTTATAACGATAGACAAATCTAGCTAGTTCTCTTCTAAATATAAGTAGAATAATAGTATGTATCAGGAGGATATGGCTACCCCCACCACTATCCATTGGAAACGCCTCTTCATCCCGCCGCGCCGTGCTCTTGTGGCTCCACCCCTCGGTTAATCACAACTGATAGTGGCTCCGCCCATTGCCGATTCCCCGCCCTTCAGCCAGTGACAACCAAGTAAACCTCGATTACTTTTAACAGCCTAATTAGCGCCGCCTATTGTCCAATACATGCGTGCTATACATCCCTTTTTTAATAAATAATAGCGTCTTACGCCATTTTCTATTATTAGAACACTTCCAAATAATGGCGACATACTTTACACTACCGTTTTATATTACGTACTAGGTACTAGGACGATATGACTACCCCACCACTATCCATTGGAAACGCCTCTTCACCCCACCGTGCTCTCATTGCTCCAGCCGTCGGCCAATCACAGCCTACGGTGGCCCTACCCAGTGCCTATGTCCCGCCCTTCAACCAATGACAAACGAATACGCCCCAATTCATTTTACAGCGTAATTAGCACCGCCTATATAATGACGTCATGCGCCATTTTTCATTATTAGTCAGAACCAGGGTGTGGCAATTTATAATCTTATAGTCACGCCCTTTATCCTAATATATTAAATAATGGCGTCCTCACTTATACTACCATTTTATATTATGTTGTAGGTATTAGAACGACATGGCTACCTACTGGAAACACTCATTTGTTATTTCAAAATGACATCCAGGTGCCGCCATATTGAAACTTGAAATTTGTATATACGTTTGAGTACTTTTTTTTAGTTACTTTAAACTGTTGAATAAATATTGTCCCAGAGGCATAACGAAAGTGATTCGAAGTCGAAGTTGCCTAAACGGTTAGCTATAGATTTTTAAATAACAATACGTGCGGGCAACCCAGCGAACAGTAAGTAGAATAAGATACAGCTGTCGGTAATAAATATGCATGTATTGTGAAAGTTCTGGGTCTGCAATATGTTCGTTGTAGCCGATAGTTCCGGCGCTAGTTTGTTATACTTGTACGAGGGCCCTTTATTTAAAATAGCTACATTGTTAGAGCGCTGGATATTTGACTCCGGTTCGCAAACTTATAATCAGTTGTACTCTTATGTTACGACAAAAATATACCATTCAAACTGCTTACATTGCGTGAGCTCGAACTTTGCTGTACTGAAGTTTCCTGCAGTATTAATAAAGTCTAAGAAAATTAATTTCTACTTGGTGGAACTAACTGATTCTTCTCAATAACAACGCCCTAGGCCTGTTGAATTATTTAGCATTTCTCAGGCAGATCTTGGGCTATTTAATTTAAAACTGCTTTGAGGTAAATATTCGTCGGTTAAGGTATAAAATTCTTCTCTTGTGCAAGAATTGAACTTTCCGGAGGCCAAACCAGACTGAAATCACTTCATTTACTAGAAATACATATTAAATATGCGAGTAGACCATTTAATGTGCAGCAAACAGCATCATTTATATAATTAAAAGATCATTTGCGTATATTGAAAATAATAGAGGCCCAAGTGAGGAACCCTGTGGAATTCCAAATTTTATTTTACTTAATGCTACTTCGTAAATATTGAGAAGTTGTTCAATGTTTCAAAATTAATCGTGATCGTAATATTAAGATGTTTTTTCCAATAGAATTACTCGCGAGAATATGAAAGCTTGGTCTTGGAATTTTTAGTGGGGAAGACAAGAAAGCGTCCATTTAATGAGTCAAATAAAGCTAATCTGACATAATTGACCAATCAGAATAATGCAACTTTATTTCGAACAACAGTTGACGTTCCGAATAAATTTAAAGTGGTGTGTGGGAGAATAGCTAATAAACAATATAAATTATTTAACGTGCTGGGCTTTTACCAGAAATCGCGCCGGTGAAAAAGTGAATGAAAAAAATCGGATAATTCCATTCTGACACTTTTGTATAGGTCGCTCTGACTATTGGATTCCACTGAATGCTGATTTTACTGCACACACCCCCGCTTACGTGTATGCAAACGATGGAAATAAACACACATTTTGAATATAAAGCTGGTTTCTGTTTTTATCTCGATAAATAAATTAGCCCCATTGTTAATTACGTTTTATGTGACATTTATGGCTCGTATTTTGTTTAATTCAAATAAGTGTGGAGGGAGAATGTGAGAATTTAAAAACTTATGTCGCTGCTGGTAGTTTGCATGACTGGTTTAGGTATCAAAAGCGGCGTATAATATTCTGGGAAATTGGAGACGTGTTCTTTGCGCATAATATAACACGTGAAATATACAAGAACTGGAGGTAAAATTTGAGTAAAGCATTTGCAAAAGTAACTTAACGTTAACTTATTGGAAATTACGAACGAATGAAATTTAAAATCCCAATTTCCGAAAAATGCTAATTTGTCAGCTCAGAAAATAAATGCGTAAAAAACTTAAAATAAATTATGGGCATTCTAGTACAAGGGGTTTTGCTTTACGTACAATTTTGGATACTTTCAGTTGATTTCAACATTGAATTCCTCGGATACGTTAGGAATGTTTCCTAGTACCCTACACCCCTTGTTATAATGTTCGCGATTACTTGCTTCCCTTGATTTTTCTGTTTGATTTATCGTTCCATACCTCATAAATTTGGCACTAATGAAGATAGGAAAAAAATTGTGAAAAAATGATTTATCGGTCTGCGAGAATCTGGGGACGTGAATCGCTAGCAGGTTAAAGCACGGGCATAAATCGTATTGACGAAGTTTTTTTTTCTTTCAATGCGTAATATCGGTTTTTACTTTCTTATATTTATTATACGTGTGGGATGATAGTTACATTATATTATATAGGGTGGTTCAAAGGATACTGGAATTTTTATTTTATCTTATGGCTTCGTTATTTTTTCGCCGATTTACAACTTTTTGAGCTAAATTGACAGCTAATCGTATATTATGTCAAGGCGAGCATGTTTAAACTTGAGCAATTTTTAATAACTGCAGAAATTTTGTTAAAATGCCGTGTTTACAAACGGGTTATTTTATTTCCATGACTTGTCTTGTTGCAATATTTTGGGAAGGATAAAATCGTGAAATTCAAAAATTAGCAGAATTTTCATTGAATTAAATGGTGGATATTAATTTATAGTAGGATTCTCATTAAATTAAGAAAAGTAATTTCATTAGTAGGATTTTACTAAAAAATGGTTTTATTAAAATAAATCGTCAGCAGAATTTTCGTTGAATTATATTTGGAGATTTAATTTTTGGTAGACTTGTTGGAGAATAAAATTTTATTACTAATTTTACTGAAATAATATTTTTATTAGATAAAATAGTGAAATTTAATAATCAGCAGAATTTTCATTGAATTAAATTTGGAATTTTAAGTCTTAGTATACTTTTCATTAGAATAAATTGAGTAATAAATCGTCAGCAGAATTTTCGTTGAATTAAATTTGGAATTTTAATTTTCAGTATACTTTTCATTAGAATAAATTGAAGAATCTAATTTTATTACTGATTTTACTAAAACAATTTTATTAGACGAAATCGTGAAATTCAAAAATCAGCAGAATTTTCGTTGAATTAAATTTGAAAACATAATTTTTAGTATGCCTTTCATTGAATTAAATTCGAGAATTTAATATTATTACTAATTTTACTAAAACAATATTTTTATTAAATGGAATCATGATATTTAATAAGCAGCAGAATTTTCATTGAATTAAATTTGGAATTTTAATTTTTAGTAAACTTTTCATTAGAGTAAATTGGGAATATAATAATTCTATTACAAATTTTACTAAAACAATAATTTTATTAGACGAAGTCGTGAAATTCAATAATCAGCAGAATTTTCGTTGAATTAAATTGTGGATATTAATTTTTAATAGAATTTTCATTAAATTAAGAAGGGGAATTTCTGTTTTAGTAGGATTTTCATTAGATTAAATTGGGGAACCTTATTTTACTAGAGATTTTACTAAAAAAATGCTTTTAATAACATAAATCGTTAGCAGAATTTTCGTTGAATTAAAGTTGGAGATTTAATTTTTGGTAGACTCTTTATTACATTGAATTAGAGAATAAAATTTTATTACTAATTTTACTAAAATAATATTTTTATTAGATAAAATCGTGAAATTCAATAATCAGAGTTTTCATTAAATCAAATAGTGAATTTTAATTTTTAAAATTATTGTCATTAAATTAAGAAGAATTTCATTTTTAGTGGTATTTTCATTAGATTAAATTGGGGAACCTAATTTTACTAAAATATTTACTAAAAAATGCTTTCACTAAGTAGCAGAATTTTCGTTGAATTAAATTTGGAAATTTAATTCTTGGTAGGCTTTTTATTAAATTAAATGGGAAACCTAATTTTAATACTAGTTTCACTAAAACAATATTTTCATTAGTCAAAATCTTGAAATTCAAAAATCAGCAGAATTTTCATTGATTCATTGAATTAAATCGTGGATTTTAATTTTTAGTAGAGTTTTCATTAAATTAAGAAGAGGAATTTCATTCTTAGTATAATTTTTATTAGAATAAATTGACGAAATCGTGAAATTCAATAATCAGCTAAATTTTCGTTGAATTAAATTTGAAAATTTTATTTTATTACTAATTTTACTAAAACATTATTTTTATTAGACGAAATCGTGAAATTCAATAATCAGCAGAATTTTCATTGAATTAAATTGTGAATTTTAATACTTAGAATTATTTTCATTAAATTAAGAAGAGGAATTTCATTTTATTAGGATTATTATTAGACTAAATTGGAGAATCTAATTTTACTACAAATTTGACTAAAAAATGCTTTTAATAATCAGCAGAATTTTCGTTGAATTAAATTTAGAAATTTAATTCTTGATAGGCTTTTTATTACATTAAATTGGAAAATCTAATTTTAATACTAGTTTCACTAAAGCATTATTTTCATTAGATAAAATCGTGAAATTCAACAATCAGCAGAATTTTCATTGATTCATTGAATAAAAAATGCTTGTATAAAAATAAATCGTCAGCAGAATTTTCGTTGATTTAAATAAATTTAGAAATTAAATTTTTATTAGGCTTTTCTTTAGATTAAACGGGGAATATAATTTTATTACTAATTTTACTAAACCAATATTTTTATTGGAGGAAGAGCAGGTATTGAACCTGAACTCCGCCATTTAACAGATAAATATTGTATTTCGTTGCTGTACCTATTGATAATATCTGTTAATAAAGACATTATTATTATTATTATTATTATTATTATTATTAGACGAAAACGTATTCGATAATCAGCGGAATTTTCATTGAATTAAATTGTGGATTTTAATTTTCAGTAGAATTTTCATTAAATTAATAGGAATTTCATTTTTAGTAGGTTTTTCATTAGATTAAATTGAAAAATCTAATTTTACTAAAAATTTAACTAAAAAATGCTTCTAATAATCAGCAGAATTTTTGTTCAATTAAATTTGGAAATTTAGTTCTTGGTAGGCTTTTTATTAGATTAAATTAGGAAATCTAATTTTAATACTAGTTTCACTAAAACAATATTTTCCTTAGTCAAAATCGTGAAATTCAACAATCAGCAGAATTTTCATTGATTCATTGAATTAAATTGTGGATTTTATTTTTAGTAGAATATTCATTGAATTAGGATGAGGAATTTAATTTTTAGTAGGATTATGATTAATTTGGAAATTTAATTTTTATTACGTTTTTCATTGGATTAAATTGAGATATCTAATCCGCTTACTAATTTTACCAAAACAATATTACATTAGATGAAATCGTAAAATTCAATAATCAGCAGAATTTTCATTGAATTAAATTATTGCGGATTTTAATTTTTAGAATTATTTTCATTAAATTAAGAAGAGTAACTTCATTTTTAGTAGAATTTTAATTAGATTAAATTTGAGAATCTAATTTTATTACAAGTTTTACTAAAAAATGCTTTTAATAATCGGCAGAAAATTTAATTTCCAAATTTAATTCTACTAAAATTGAATTAAATTTGAAAATTAAATTTTTAGTCGGCCTTTCATTAAATTAAATTCGAGAATATAATCTTATTACTAATTTTTCTAAAGCAATATTTTTATTAAGTGGAATCGTGATATTCAATAATCAGCAGAATTTTCATTGAATTAAATTGTGGATTTTAATTTTTAGTAGGATTTTCATTAATAAGAAGAGGAACTTCATTTTTAGTAGAATTTTCATTAGATTAAATTTGAGAATCTAATTTTATTACAAATTTTACTAAAAAATGCTTTTAATAATCGCCAGAGAATTTAATTTCCAAATTTAGTTCACCTAAAATTGAATTAAATTTGGAAATTAAATTTTTAGTAGGCCTTTCATTAAATTAAATTCGAGAATTTAATCTTATTACTAATTTTACTACAACAATATTTTAATTAAATGGAATCGTGATATTAATAGTCAGCAGAATTTTCATTGAATTAAATTGTGGATTTTATTTTTTTGTAGGATTTTCATTAAATTAAGAGGAATTTCATTTTTAGTAGGATTTTCAATAGATTAAATTGAGGAATTAATTATACCAGAAGTTTTTCTAAAAAAATGCTTTGATTAAAACAAATCGTCAGCAGAATTATCATTGAATTAAATTTGTGAATTAAATTTTTAGTAAGCTTTTCATTAGATTAACTTGGGGAATTTAAATTATTACTAGATTTACTAAAACAACATTTTTATTACACGAAAACATGGAATTCAATAATCAGCAGAATTTTCATTGAATTAAATTTCGAAATTTAATTTTTAGTAGGCTTTTCATTAGGCTAAATTGGATAATATAATTTTATTATTAATTTTACTTAAACAATAGGTACTGTTATTAGACCAAATCGTGAAATTCAATAATCAGCAGAATTTTCATTGAATTAAATTGTGGAAATTAATTTTTAGTAGAATTTTCATTAAATTAAGTAGAAGAATTTCATTCTTAGTAGTATTTTCATTAGACTAAATTGAGGAATCTAATTTTACTAATAAAACTTCTATAAAAAAAATTTTCGTTGAATTAAATTTGGAAATTGAAATTAAACGAAATTTTAAAGTTAGTTGCGATTGCCTCTATATGACATTTGGTTGCAAATTTTACTATTTAATCGCATTGATTTTTCAAGTGCTACATTGCAGTAATTTTGTATAGTCTGCTTCGCATTTAGACATTTGAAATATATATGTGCATTTTATCAAATTTGGATTATACGTCAAAATAGAAATGTAGCACTCACTTCATCAATTTTATGAACCAGGATATTGATCCAATTTGTTTAATTATGAGACATCGATCATTTGTCAGATGACTATTAATGGAGGCACTTAGTCAACCTTATAAAAAATAAAACGAGCTTTCTAGGACCCGTTATAACAGGATGTGAATAATTAGGATGTAGTAGGGATTTATTTACGTATGTAAGTAGCACTGCAAGAATCACAAGACAATTTTACAAACAATCTTACGTATCTTGTTGAAAGGCGACGTAAAAAAGCGTATTTTCCGATTATATTCGTGTCCCCTGTGTTTCGTTGACACGTCGATAATACTATTGTATTAATTTATTTTCAAAACAACTGCCTCGACCGTCTGCCTCTCATATCCCGCCGACTTATTTTCCTCATTTATGTTTGTTAAGTTGGGACGAACAAAATTCACAACCCTAAAATTCCGATGTTTGCCTGAAAATAATATTACGTTTTTGACATAAAGGGTATAAAATATTAATTATTCCTTGTCTACTACAAGCCGTGTCGGTGTCATCGGACAGATAAATATCCCCAGACATTTTATTCGGATCCGAGAGAATACTGCTCCCTCCATTGTGTTTACCCCAGGGACGCTTCCGTCATAATAGAATATTATGAAACTAATTGATATAAAGTATTAGCTGTTTAGAGGGATCCGAACTTAATATTTCTATTTGTTTTTCTTGGAAATAAAACTCGGAACGGAACTATTTATATTTTTATAGACCACCCGAAACCCATCTAGTAAATTAAAGATAGAAGTAATTAGGGAATTGGTACTTTACTAATAATTAACAATTTTATTATCTACACAGTACATATTTAGTATCAGCGTAATAGCGAAATTAATTAATTACTCTTTGTATATACCTTTTATTTGGTCATTCTTTTTGTAACATGATACTTTTTGGGATTTTTAATTGATTATTCTAAAAGAGGATATGCGGTGTTAATAAAGCCTCAAATATTTTAATTTCAGGAGGTACTCATCGCTCTGCGTTAATCGTCAGGCCGGTAACTTCAAAAGTCAACAAAACTATTTTAATTAGAGCTCATCAGTTAAATTTTAATGTAACTTTTAAAATTACGCCAGAACATTGTTTATAGTTGGCCGGATTGTTTTGCAGTTCATTTTAATATAAATGAAAATCGTTGTAAACAAACTTCGGCATTAAATATTGTGATAAAATGAATAGCGAGTGTATGTTTCAAATAAATTGATAAATAATAAACTTTAATCCCATATTGCCGTTTACGATATTTTATTCAGCGAAAGTGGGGCTAGAGAAGTCCAAATTTATGATCGAATTGAGCGAATGTATTTAGTTAAGCTAATTCTTTCCATATTTAATTTTAAGATGCTAATTCTTCCATGTAGTTCAATTTTCTCACTTTTGATTAATATTTCCACTAGAAATTTTTATAAGTCTGAGCAGTTTATATAATCATGTTACATGGTACCACTCAATAGTTGCAGCATTGTATATGAGCGATTATTACCAAAAAGTTTATAATGGTTATATAACTTTTCTTATAGAACTAATAGCTTTTTATAGTTATATAACTCAAAGAGATATTATAACACTCTAGTTGTTGCAACCAATCCATTTCCGTGTCAAACTCAATCACCAGATGTGAGCAAGTTTTATAGCGGTTTTATAAGTGTAATAGGCTTATATAATCATTTCAGGGGCTGCTACCAAAGTTGTACACTATAAAATTACCTAGCAATAGAGTTACTATGTTATAAAACTATTAGTTCTATAGGTTTACATTTCATTGTTGTAAGGGAAGTATTTCCTTGATCACGTTTAATCACCAAGTGACTTAGCCTAAGTAATCTGCTGTGGCTAGAAGTTTTATAGGAGTTTTATAAATGTAACAGGTTTATATGCTATAAGATACTAAGTTCTATATTTTGTGTACCTTTCTTAGTTCTATAATATAGTAACTGTACTTTTATATTGTTTTATTATACATTTTTTAGTAGTAATCACTCAAGTTATATAACAGTTATAAACCCTTTATAAAACTTCTACTTACAGCAAAATCGATTACAGCCCCTAATTGGGGTATTATATAACAGACGTCATTATTTAGTGCCGAGAAAAAGTATGAAACTAAATTAAATGGAAATTTAATTAATCCATATCGATTTTCCTGCCCAATAAAACTAAATATTAAAATTACCCATCAATTATTCAAGCGATGCTCACCGACCATTTTTAAATTATCAGTGCAGGAAAAGAGTGAATTTAATTGTCCGAGTACGTGACATTTCCATTTCCAAGAAGCACGTAAATTATCTGAAGCACTGTGACAGTGAATATTAATTATCCCAATTAATTGGTATACTTTAAATTTATACACTCTCTTTTGTATTCTGGTCTATACAAAGGCAGTTAATTTCGGGTATTAATATAAAAATTGCTCAAATGAAACAAAAATATAATCATAATATTTGTAATGCATTCTAATTAATTAACAAAATGGTGTCCAAGTTCTATAATTGGTCCCGGGATTTCTTTCGATTAGAAGGTACAAAAAATAAATTATCTGCTCAGAGATGGCGCTGTATCTTTCCCAGTTATTATTGTAACTAATATCACTTTATTTATAAGTGACTTTGTTTAGGCTTTATACAAGCATAATAATAACAAACATATCCAAATTGATATACTTATATTTATATTTCATCTCTAAACATGCTATTATTAAATTCATTGGACTTTCTTTAATACATTATGAATATTGGATTAAAAATGATAAAATTCAAAACGTCTAAAAACAAACTATTAAAAAAATTTTTTTTTAACTCACCACAAAATTCATTCATTATGGTCACCAATTAAAAAACTTTTAATCCAATATTCATAATGTATTAAAGAAAGTCCAATGAATTTAATAATAGCATGTTTAGAGATGAAATATAAAGATAAGTATATCAATTTGGATATGTTTGTTATTATTATGCTTGTATAAAGCCTAAACAAAGTCACTTATAAATAACGTATATCAAGCAAAGAAAGAGAATTGTAAAATATAATATCACTTTACCTAGGACGAAGACTAAAGAAAAAAATTTTCCGCATAAAACTTAATTTAAATGCGACATTATTATTTAGAGTAGTAAAAACTTTTGTCATTCATCCTAGTTTAATCGCAAAAAAAGTTGGATCAAGAAGTTAAGCAGCGTTTAATTTGTAGTTTAAATTATTCCGGAAATGCAAACCAAAGTCTGCCGTGGAGGGTGCAATGAAACAATCCGGAGGGACGCATGAGCAATAAAACAAACGAATACAGCAAAAAAGTGCATAGGCGAATATTAATTGCACAACGAACTCACTGAAGGGCCGTAACTATTCGTGAATATCAATTAATAAACCTGGGCTCCGAGGATCCCAATGTGTTTAAAATTGACGGTTCTAAATCACTTAAAAAATAGCAAAAAATCAGCCGACTATTAAAGTTACGTTTTAATGCCTGCTCCTACGCCTCTTGCCCAGTATTTGCTAAAACACACAAAGCATACTTTTTCAAAGAATCGTCTTTCGTTCTATAAAGTAACCCCGTCCTTCACTTCTTGCACGGTTTTATTGCTCAGGAAACAAAAAAATCCGAAATTCGACAGAAGTCAGAGCTGCATAAACTACTTTTGAAAAAGTAGTTAACTACTAACTACTGAGTACTCATGGTAAATGCACTGTAGTTCAAAAGTACTCGAGTACTTTAATTGAGAAAGAAGGAGTTTAACTACGTGCCTTTAACTACTTTTACAACTACTTTTTGTAGGTACACTTTTTTACACTTGCACAGCACAAATTAGGTCATTACACATTGTTGCCATTTGCAACCTCATTAATTCATTTAATTATTATTTAATATTTTTAGGGCTACGTTTGTAGTTTGTACACCCTCGTCGCCACACGCCAGGTTAACTTTTAACAGTTAAAATTCTCTCCTAATATCGAAAAACTAGAACAGAAGATGAAAAGTGTGAGTTAAAATGACTACAGAATATCTAACCTAACTGCATTAGCGCGCGTGGCACGAGCTCGTATTAGTCGTGTTGCATCATATGCATTCAGAATGAAACTGTTGTTACTGTGTAACTGGGCCACATATAAAGATCGCATTTCCAGGAAAAATATATCAAAACAAATTCTACGAAAACAAATAATCAGTAGTTGCAACTACTTTAGTAGTTGCAATTACTTTAGTTTAGTTTAACTACTTTAGTAGTTGCAACTACTTTAGTTTAGTTTAACTACTTTAGTAATTGCAACTACTTTAGTTTAGTTTAACTACTTTTAAAAAGTAATTTGAGTAGTGGGTACTTAAACAAATACTAGAGTATTCACAAGTACCTTATAAGTACTTGTAGTTAGTAGTTAAATTGTAGTTAAACTACAATTGTAGTTAACTACTAGTCAGCTCTGACAGAAGTGGCTGAAACTTTGTACGAGTATATACGTTCGGATGATGTTGAAAGTGTTAAGTGACCGGGGGCGACAGGTTGTTTACTGCAACTACCAACGTTTAGGGACATAAACGTTGCCGACCATTTACTTTAATAATATATTTAAAAATAATGGCCGCAACGTCCACACACAGTAAAAGCACCAAAATATATTTCAATTAACCTTTCACCTATCCCGACAAGTTAAAAGGTGGTAGAACCCTCTTGAGTTCCGAAGTGATCTGTGAAAACGTAATCAATATAATAGCCCAGGTTTATTCAGCGTTAATCTATTAACTTAATGGCGTAGCAGCTTGAGATGTCCAAGCAATTGTTGTATATGTAACGGGCATACCCTCTAAGGATCAGTGTATGATCCTTAGAGGACTGTTAAGAGGGAATCTCGAGCGCCAGTTTCTTAATTTATAATGCAAGAAACAGCGCTTTCTATCTTGGCGGTTTCCAAGACAAGCGAGGGTAAACTGCAGTGGAGATACGGAGTTATACAGGGGTCTTATAGGTTGATTGTCTAATTAGTTTTACACACTCTAAATGACAAGTCGGAGATATAAGAATAAAATAGAAAATCTCTATTTACTAGTAAGTAATAAAATTGACAAAATTATTCAATAACTAGGCACAAAAGTAACCTTATAGAAGGTGTGTCGGCAAACAAGTGATTTTTTAAATAAATAGTGAGTAAACGCTAAACTATTCTATGATTCTCCCACTCAAAAACTCCGTCGTCCACTCGGCGCCCGTCACGACGCTCCCTCAAATTACTCCTCGATTTACCGCTCGACTCTAACGACCCCTCGCTAACGACTTTACGCCCGTCGCGACGCTCTTACAAATTACTCTTCAATCTGCCGTCTCCCGTTCGACGCTAACGACCTTTCGCCCGTCAACTCTTCCGTCGAACTTAATAACTACTCTTCCACAGCCCCCGCTTTTCCCAAATAACTTTATGTTTATCTTAAAAAAAATATGGCCTATCGATGACCACCAATAATTTTAACTTTCCAACAATAAATTGTTCTATCCCCGCCCTTTACTGGTGTCCCTATTAATTAAGTTTCCCCCACTTACATTATCGTTAATCAAATTTTGGGGTTCGCTCCGCCTCTCCAGACCTTAGCTGGCTGAATTTTCTATCGAAGCGATCCCCACCGATTCAGCATTTTCTAATCTATTCTCTTGACTGTTCAATTTCTGGTTTCACTTACAGAGCAAAACAATGAAAGGCTAATTTGATGGATATGTTATTCTCTCTTCTATGCTTTGTCCAGGTTAAGCGAAAACGGATATTGTTTCTAATAAGATTCGCAGAGCCGTCAAAGAACTAGACTTAGCTCCAAGGCACCCGTTTCAGTGCACCAGCCAACTATTCCAAAGTACAAGTTACCTCTAAGTAAACGCTGCATCCAGCTCAAACAATTTAGCATCCTAATATAATAGACGAGCCCTTATGCGAGAAACTAATTTTATTTTATTGAAATCGCTCTTTACGCTTAAGTATGGCAATTTGTACGTAAAGAAAATAAACCAGACACTAAGGAATTTGGTAATAACGAGTACCTTTATGACAGTTCATAAACTTTGAGACTACTTATGCCTTATAAAACTTTACTGACACGGCGTAATGTGATGATGTTGGATCCATAAGAAGTCATCACTTAGTTAATAAGGTTTTTATTTTACTAGTGCAGTGTTTATTGTCCTGGTCGTCGTTTTTCCGTAGATGAAACAGGAGCCAAACAACAAGCTATTTTTTAATTATTTACAAACAAAAAAAATTGTAAATGTCAGACGTGCGTCTTTATAATAAAATCCCCCACAAATGTCCAAACATCCACTTTACTTAGTACCCTCAACACTCCCTTAAAATCTTAAAAATGTATCGTAACATTTATGGCACAGCATCATCTAATTTGATGTATAACTTGTAAACTCGACACAAGTTATAAATCTCCCGAAAATTCTTTATCTCACGTAAAGGAAAAAGCATAAACGCGCTATCAAATCACCATATTTGAATAGAGATAAAACTAAATAAGCTTCCGAGAGAGTAACTTACTTTTTTGTTGGGGCAGATAGTCTTTAAATTGATAAAACTGCCAAAGTTTTTAGATAAATGCTTGACGCAACTTTGAAACCTGACCAAGGAGAGATACTGTGTGAAAGATAATGCCCATATATTCAGGGAGCTGCAGTTCTAATACAGTGGGTGTAATGAAAAATGTCGGGGTTGCGAATTTCTGACGCGGTTTTGTATTGTGAACTGTGCAGTAAAATGTGACCCTAAATCCTGGGTATAAATTACGCTCTTCTAAGACTGTTAAGGCGTTTTATTTTATCAGGAATACTGCAAGGACGACGAAATTAAAAAGAAGTGTCGCCCCCGAAGTAGATCAAACAGACCAAGGACGCGATGTTAATTATTTTGCCACATAAATCTAAATGTGAAGGTTAAAAAAATGAGTCGTAAAATAAAAGTACGTCGTATAAAATACGCCACCTTTTTTCCTTCAATAAATATTTATTTATTTTATGTGCCCTTACGCTAGCGACTATCGGTTGCGTGTTTTCCAATATTTTCAGGTAATGGCTTTTGTTGCCTCCCCTTTCCAGATAGAACGATTTGTACGCCGCAGAATATATTCATTAAAGGTTTAATTATCGTACTTAACAATTAACACCATAATTAACAGAGTACCGATTTGCGTTACATGACACAAGCCTTAGTCATATGAATATATCATGAAATTATTCGTGGCCAACGTCGGAAAACTAGATTTAATTTTTGGCTCTTATAAAACCTCAGGCGTTCACCAAGGATCAATTCTGAGCCCTCTCTTCCTCACACTATTTGCTAACGTACGTTCTATGACCACCGTTCTAAAAATATTACTAGAACTCCCAATGAAGACACACCTAGACTAAGAAATATGAAAGGCAAAAACGGAAATACCTTAACCACGGAAAGAGAAACATTGGACAGATGGAAAGAGTACTTCAAACAATTGTAACACAAAAGCAGAACAGGAAGAACTACTACACGAAGAAAACGAAGATGGAGATGACCCAGACCCAATAACAATGGAAGGAATGACACAAGCTATCGATAAATTAAAACTAGGAAAAACTCCTAAAGTCACATCAGAAAAGATTAAATATATCCAAAGCAACTCTGCGAATGAAAAAAAAAGGAAAGAAATGCCCAAAGATTGGAATACCAATGATTAAGAAAGCGGTCCAAAATCCTCTTCAAATTATAAGGGTAAGATTAAGGGAAATATTAGAGGCAGCTATGGGAGACCCACAGCATGCATTCTGGAAAAAAAAAGGAGTAGAAAAGCGTAAGGAAATGAAACTCACTTATGTTTCATAAACCTTAAAAGGCCTTTGACAGAATAAGAAGAAATTATATTTGGAATTACATGAGACAAAAAGGGGTCGAACAAATGTTTGAAGGATTGAAACAAGGATGTGTATCAAGACCAATACTTCATACACATAGACGACACTATAAGATAAAGTAAAGATAAATGTAAAAACTTGACAGTAAACAAATGGAACTTGAAAAATGTGACAATCCGAGACTACTATTTGCTGATAATATGGTACTGGTAGCTGAATCAGAAGAAAAACTTCAACAAAATCTAGATACCAAAAAGAACTCAGGAAAATGAACATCGAAAAGAGTAAAACTCCACGAAAGAAAGAAAATATTGAATTGCTATACATCGGAGAAGAGTCTGAGGAGATAGATAAGGAAAAATCCAACAAACCAAAAACTTGGACGTTCCTGGGAAGAAAGAGATATAAAATCATAAATATACCAGGAAGTTGTCAGACCATCCACAGTATACGACAATGAATCATGGACCCTAACCAAAAATAATAAGAGCAGAATCGTAGCTACTGAAGCGAGATTTCTAGGAAGAACAAGAGGAATCCCAAAAAGATGCAGAATAAGAAACGAGACAATAATACCAAAATTAAATATAAATCCGATAGAATCAGTCATGGGATGAAGGGAGAAAGACTTACAAGAGGAATTTACGAAACCAGAGCACAGGAAAAGAGTAAAATAGAACCCCCATGAGTGAGATTGGAAGACCAAGAAGAAGAGGAAGTTGAAAAACGAAGAATACAGTGGTGTGGGGCAAGGTCTATTTCGACTCAAAGCCACCACAAATTTCCTGAAAGAAAAGGGGCAACAGATCCTTTGCTCTGTTACAATAAACTGTAAAATTAGTACCTGATTCTGAAGACAAGCAATTCGGATGACTCCTTTGAGAGGTTCTGGTCTCTAATGAGATCTTTCAGCTCTTGATTGAAACGTTCCTAGTCTTGCCTGAATTCAAGTCAGGATATGTCCTGATGCCTTTTATATCGAGACCAAAATCAGAATGAGATTTTTGGTTCCCTTCAAACTATTGGTACTCCAAACTTTAGGCACTTCCTCTTTCCGTTTGTCCATTGTCGCAAATGTTATATTTCATTGGTGTTATAAGAAAATTTGGAGACTTATCCTAGCCCCCCCTTTCCTATAATAAAAAAAAAAAACTATGTTTATGAATTAAGTATTTATCGAATTGTTTCTACGATCCCATTTTCAAGTATCCTATATTTATGGAATTTGATTTAGGCAGGCCTTTCACCTTGTTTTAGGAATGTCTAGGTTACGGGATACGTATTTGCCAATTCGCCGAATTGATTAGACGTATATTATAAGACTTCCCATAATTGAACGTTGAAATTGCCAATTTTAAGGGAACTTTTGTGCTCGCGTGGTTAGAATATGTCCATACAACGCCGATAAACGTCAACATTCTCAGAATTTCTCTCCTTAAACATAGAGGGACGCACGTTGACAGATGTATTGAATACTAGTCCCCATTACTGCTGGCATATTTTGAAAGTAGCAGATTGAAATGTATTTACTATGCGTTGGTGAAAAGGACGGTTAAAAACACCCTTATATTTATTCCTTTAAATTACCTAAACACACACAGCAAGCAAAAATATGGAAAATAAGCTTGTTTTTAATGAACTATTTTAGAAAGACAATTGGAGCGATGTAATTGCAGAACTAAACAAACTTGCCGTAATACAAACGTAAAGGAGTACTTACGGAACGGATGCTATGGTAATACGATAACGCGGCACGCTCTCGCTAACTTTCATCGAAACGAAGTTTGGAGTTACTGATCGGCTCCATCCTATATGTATTTGAGCCATTTAAAAAGCCGTAAATGCTCAGTAAGTCGGTAGAATGGCGCAAACTTAATTCCGCGTAATCGAAAGCCATAGGGCACTGAATAGTTTTTGAACAGACGCCGAACGTGTATTGAGGATGTAAAATGGCGTCGCCGTTCGCGAATGGGGCTCTGAAATTCAATTCCATCATATTTTTCGATTACACGATTTTATGACCAGTATAGAACAACTGTTTATTGTGAACGGCTCGATTTCATTAAATATATTTTCTTTGGATGTTAATAATCGTTATTGATTTCCACGTCATCCGTAGGCGCATCTGAAAGAAATGAAAGAAACTCATAATTATAAGAGCGATAACGAGAGATTATAAATAGGGCTTTTCTACCGAAATAAAGGCAGAAAGTGGGATTAAACAAATTGAAAACTACAATGAAAATAGTCAGTTGAAACTAAAATATTATTATAAGCACCAAAATTATAAATGAGCTGCATAGAAATCATAAATAAAACAGAGCCACCGAAAATATTATAAATATTATTTTTCTATCGAAATAAAAACAGAAAGTAGCATTAATAGAATAAAAAATCTGATAATAACTGTCAGTAGGAATTAAATTATAAGCACCAAAGATATAAAAGAGCCATAAAAAGGCAAAAATCATAATTACAATAGCGATAATGAAAGTTTATAAATATGGTTTTTCTGTCGCAATAAAAGCAGAAAAGAGCATTAAACAAATAGAAAACTACATTAAAAATAGCCAGTTGGAACTAAAACATTATAAGCACCAAAAATTAAAAAAAAAACTTACAAATATTATCATTACAAGAGAGCCACCGAAAGTATTATAAATATTGTATTTCTATCGAAATAAAAGCAGAAAATAGCACTAATAGAATAAAAACTATGATAATAATTGTCAATTTAAATTGAGGTATTATAAGCGCCAAAGATATAAAAGAGCCGTACAAAAACAAAAATTATAATTACAAGAATGATAATGAAAGTATTATAAATTTGGGTTTTTTACCACAATAAAGGCAGAAAGTAGCATTAACCAAATAGAAAACTACAATAAAAAGAGTCAATTGGAACTAAAATATTATAAGCACCAAAAATATAAAAGAACCCCAAAAAAATCATAATTACAACAGAGCCACCGAAAAATATTATAAATATTGTTTTTCTATCGAAATAAAAGCAGAAAGTAGCATTAGTAGAATAGAAACTCTGAAAATAATTGTCAGTCGGAATTGAAATATAAGCACCAAAGATATAATAGAGCAAAAAAAAAATCATAATTACAATAGCGATAACGAAATTTTATAAATATTGTTTTCCTACCGCAATAAAAGCAGAAAATAGCATTAAACAAATAGAAAACTACAATAAAAAGAGTCAGTTGGAAGTAAAATATTATAAGCGCCAAAAATGTAAAGGAGCCGTACAAAACTCGTAATTATAAGGGAGCCACTGAAAGTATTATAAATATAGTTTCTCTACCGAAATAAAGGCAGAAAGTTGCATTATTAACATAGAAACTGCAATAAAAATAATCCGTTCGAATTAAATTATAACCACCAAAAATGTAAGAGCCGTACTAAACTCATAATTACAATAGAGCCACCAAAAGTATTATAAATATTGTGTTTCTACCGGGATAAAGGCAGAAAGTAGTACTTATAAAATAGAAATTACAATAAAATTAGTCATTAGGTAGTAAAATATTATAAGCACCAAAAATATAAAAGGACCGTACAAAACTTATAATTATTAAAAAAGAGCCACCGAAAGTATAATTAGTATTGCATTTCTACCAAAATAAAGGCAGAAAGTTGCATTATTAACATAGAAACTGTAATAAAAATGATCAGTTCGAATTAAAATATAACCACCAAAAATATAGAAGCCGTACTAAACTCATAATTACAAGGGAGCCACCAAAAGTATTATTAATATTGTTTTTCTACCGAAATAAAGGCAGAAAGTAGTACTTATAAAATAGAAATTACAATAAAATTAGTTATTAGGAATTAAAATATTATAAGCACCAAAAATATAAAAGGGCCGTACAAAACTTATAATTATTAAAAAAGAGCCACCGAAAGTATAATTAGTATTGCATTTCTACCAAAATAAAGGCAGAAAGTTGCATTATTAACATAGAAACTGTAATAAAAATGATCAGTTCGAATTAAAATATAACCACCAAAAATATAGGAGCTGTACTAAACTCATAATTACAAGGGAGCACCAAAAATATTATAAATATTGTTTTTTATCGAAATAAAGGCAGAAAGTAGTACTTATAAAATAGAAATTACAATAAATTAGTCATTAGGAATTAAAATATTATAAGCACCAAAAATATAAAAGGGCCGTACAAAACTTATAATTAATAAAAAAGAGCCACCGAAAGTATAATTAGTATTGCATTTCTACCAATATAAAGGCAGAAAGTTGCATTATTAAGATAGAAACTGTAATAAAAATGATCAGTTCGAATTAAAATATAACCACCAAAAATATAGGAGCTGTACTAAACTCATAATTACAAGGGAGCCACCAAAAATATTATAAATATTGTTTTTTATCGAAATAAAGGCAGAAAGTAGTACTTATAAAATAGAAATTACAATAAAATTAGTCATTAGGAATTAAAATATTATAAGCACCAAAAATATAAAAGGGCCGTACAAAACTTATAATCATTAAAAAAGAGCCACCGAAAGTATAATATCATTTCTACCAAAATAAAGGCAGAAAGTGGCATAATTAACGTAGAAACTACAATAAAAATAGACAGGTCGAATTAACACCTAAAATATAAAAGCCGTACAAAAATCATAATTACAAGAGAGCCGCAGAAAGTGTTATAATTATTGATTTTCTACCGATAAAAACAGAAAGTAGCATTAAACAAATAGAAAACTACAATAAAAAGAGTCAGTTAGAACTGAAATATTATAAGCAGCAAAAATATAAAAGAGCCACAAAAAATCATAATTACAAGAATGATAGTGAAAGTATTATAAATTTGGTTTTTCTACCACAATAAAGGCAGAAAGTAGCATTAACCAAATTGTAAACTACAATAAAAAGAGTCAGTTAATAGTAAAATATTATAAGCACCAAAATATATAATAGAGCCGCAAAAAAATCATAATTATAACAGAGCCACCGAAGAAATTATAAATATTGTTTTTCTTTCGAAATAAGAGCAGAAAGTAGCATTAATAGAATAGAAACTTTGATAATAATTGTCAGTAGGAATTGAAATATTAGCACCAAAGATATAAAAGACCCTTAAAAAATTCTTAACCATTTCGCGATTTAAAAAAGTACAAAATAAATATGCGAAACCATACCCTGTGGCTTTGTATGCACATCTCTTGCTGCTGCCACAAGCACTTAGGTCACTAGTAAACCAAACCGAAGCGTTATTAAATCTACTTTCTAGTTAAATTTAATTCGAAAAGTTAAAATCGCTCTGTTTACCGAGCACATCGTGTATTGTAATATATTTGGTAAAATACAATTTACATCTGTAATTAAGTCATTTCTGCATGACTGTAACGAAATTAGTTTGTATGCGAAATCGGACATAAACCGGATTATTTAGGTGTACTTTTATTATCCGGAACACCGGCGGCTTCATATAATTTAACTAATTAAATTAACCTCTATATCTACATTCAAATGATCCAGCGTACTATTAGTTGCGCCCACATCTTAATATATCAGCAGTTCAGTTACGTTCCAGTTTATAATAGTGAGAAGGTTCACTCAAGAAAATGAGTAAAATAATTCATCACGTAATCTGTCTAGTAGTCTGACTGACACGGAATATTTCTAGGATAAGTTTGTAAAATCGGGTAGATAGTAATACTTATTTTGTACCCGATATTTACGAATTGAAATTTTTATCTAGGACACTCAGTATTTTCGAAAATGCTATTTTGATGAGGGTTCTCGTAACGTCAACCAGAACTACTATTACCATATTAGGACATTAATACATTATCCTTGTTAGACGAGTTGTAACTAACCATTTTAATGATATAAGAGAAACAGTCATTTGCCTCGTTTGTCTAATAATAATAATAGGGACGGCTGAGTAGGCGTATACCGTTTCCAGCTACAATTTAGTTAAAGACCATATGAATTAGAAACATCAACCCCATATGCAAAGAGTCAATATCTTTTCCACATAAATAATTCATACAAGTTGTTATGCTTAAAACGAGCGCAGCGAGCTAGAGAGCGGTTATATGAGAACCACTTCTTATATCCCAGCTGCAAAAAATTATGTAATTGTTTAAGTAAGTTAATAAAAATAGGTAATACCATTTAATTAATTTGTGGCATTTTAGGCGATAGGAAAAGCGAAATGCGCCAAAACCGTTCGGATTTTTCCCGTTCACTCTGTACCAATAAAGAGGCCCAAGTTCATATGAAAATAAACGGCTTCGAATTACGACATGACCCTAACTAATAATTTTTTAGAAAACCGGTGCGAAAATCAGCCCTCCTGCGCGAACACCCCGAAAACTTATCACATATTTTACAAAACAAAATTCTCCCAATCACTTTAAGGTAAAGTTATTCCAGCCAGTGCCGACTCACTCGGTATTTCGTGCACGTTTCCGTTTAAAAATTTATAACTTTTGTATTGGCGAGACGGGATTTTTTTATATCATACAAGCCCTGGGCACTTTGGCTTCGCGGCGTCGTAAGTTAACCGAGGCGTTGTTTGTTAATCAACGGAGGGACGAAGTGCGTATGCCTAATCAAGAATTTATTATAATTAGCCGGTGAGTGTTTCGGAAATTGAGGAGAAGGACGAATCAGTAAATTACTTGAAAGCAAATAGAACAGCCGTTAAATGAAGAGGTGTATATTTAAAATAGAAACGTTATAGGAATTAAAAATAAATGAGATTTTAAAAAATAGTAGAAATAATTGCAAAAAAACATCAAGAGTATTTTAAATATAGTCTTTTTACCGAAATACCGCAATAAAAATAGTCAGAACTAAAATATTATAAGCACCAAAAATATAAAAGAGCCATACAAAACTCATAATTACAAGAGAGTTACCGAAGGTATCTTTAGTATTGGTTTTCTACCAAAATAAAGGCAGAACGTAGCATTATTAACATAGCCTCCACAATAAAAAGTCAATTCGAATTAAAATATAAGCACCAAAAATATAAGAGCGGTAAAAAATCATAATTACAAGAGAGCCACTGAAAGAGTATTGTAATTTTCTACCGAAATAAAAACAGAAAGTAGCATTAATAAAATAGAAACTACAATAAAACTGGTTAGTAGGAATTATAAACACCAAAAATGTAAAACAGTCGCACAAAACTCATAATTACAAGGATGCCACCGAAAGTATTATAAATATTGTTTTTCTACCAAAATAAAGGCAGAAAGTAGCATAATTACCATAGAAAGTACAAGGAAAATAGTCAGTTCGAATTATAAGCACCACGAATATTAAAGAGCCGCACAAAACTCATAATTACAAGGGATCCACCGGAAATATTATAAATATTGTTTTTCTACCAAAATAAAGGCAGAAAGTAGCATTAATAAAATAGGAAATACAAAAAAATTAGTCGGTACGAATCAATATATTATAACCACCAAGAATATAAAAGAGCCGTACAAAAATCATAATTGCAAGAGAGCCGCTAAAAGTATTATAATTTTCTACCGAAATAAAAACAGAAATTAGCGTTAATAAAATAGAAACTACAATGAAACTAGTTAGTAGGAATTATAAGCACCAAAAATGTAAAACTGTCGTACAAGACTCATAATGACAAGGATGCCACCCAAAGTATTATAAATATTGTTTTTCTACCAAAATAAACGCAGAAAGTAGCATAATTACAATAGAAACTACAATAAAAATAGTCAGTTGGAATTATAAGCACCAAGAATAGAAAAGAGCCGCACAAAACTCATAATTTCAAGGGAGCCACCGGAAATATTATAAATATTGTTTTTCTACCAAAATAAAGGCAGAAAGTAGCATTAATAAAATAGACAATAAAAAAAAATTAGTCGTCAAGAATCAATGATATTGTAATCACCAAAAATATAAAAGAGCCGTACAAAAATCATAATTACAAGAGAGCCACTGAGAGTATTATAATTTTCTACCGAAATAAAAACAGAAATTAGCATTAATTAAATAGAAACTACAATAAAACTGGTCAGTAGGAATTATAAGCATCAAAAAAGTAAAACAGTCGTATAAAACTCATAATTACAAGGATGCCACCGAAAGTATTATAAATATTGTTTTTCTACCAAAATAATGGCAGAAAGTAGCATAATCACCATAGAAACTACAATAAAAATTGTCAGTTCAAATTATAAGCACCAAGAATATAAAAGAGCCGCACAAAACTCATAATTACAAGGGAGCCACCGGAAATATTATAAATATTGTTTTTCTACCAAAATAAAGGCAGAAAGTAGCATTAATAAAATAAAAAATACAAAAAAATTTGTCGGTAAAAATCAAAATATCACCAAAAATATAATAAAGCCGTATAATAATCATAATTGCAAGAGAGCCGCTAAAAGTATTATAATTTTCTACCGAAATAAAAACAGAAAGTAGCATTAATAAAATAGAAACTACAATAAAACAGGTCAGTAGGAATTATATACACCAAAAATGTAAAACAGTCGTACAAAACTCATAATTATAAGGATGCCACCGAAAGTATTATAAATATTGTTTTTCTACCAAAATAAAGGCAGAAAGTAGCATAATCACCATAGAAACTACAATAAAAATAGTCAGTTCGAATTATAAGCACCAAGAATATAAAAGAGCCGCACAAAACTCGTAATTACAAGGGAGCCATCGGAAATATTATAAATATTGTTTTTCTACCAAAATAAAAGCAGAAAGTAGCATTAATAAAATAGAAAAAATTATGGTAGTTATTGTCAGTTGGAAGTAAAATATTACAAGCACCAAAAATATACAAGACCCATCAAAGAAAAAATTATAATTGTAAAAGAGTCATGGAAAATATTAAAAAGATTGTCTTTCTACCAAAAAAAAGAACTACATTTTCTATATACATTTCTGACGTTGTACAAAGACAGCACCCTTGAAATTTTATATTTATTCTCTCGCACCCCCTTTTAAGTTACTCAGGCAAGCTATAGAAACAAATAGATTAGTTTCATTAACTGATAGAATTCTCTCCAAAAACTGTTTATTTTATCACCGCATACGATTTCCCAGCTTGTGCCCTAATCATCTGATAAATTTCAGATTAAGCTCAAGCAATTTTTAAACACCGGCCAAACTAGCAGGAATCTCACCTATAACCCTAATGTTCTTTATATCAATTCATTAGTAACAGTATACATTAGGCAAATTACTTTGCTGATGTTCTCGAGGGTTGAGAACTCAAACAAATACCGAGCGAACTAGGATTACCCACACATCATCCAACTTATTGACCGTATACTAGCTTCAAATAAGGATATTATAAAGAGGACAGGGGTCATGTCAATGCCAGAGGTAAGTGATTATAAATTAATTCGTTAGGGAGCGGCACAGGATGACCTACATTTGAGTCATCCGGTATCAATATAAGATGGTAAACATACTGTTCATTAATTTTTCGCGCCGTCAATTATCCACTTGACAGTTTATTAGTTGCTTGCGTGGGATCTGTCGATTTTGCTTTCAGTCTACGCATTTCCGCCGATACGCGTAAAAAATTGGAAATAAGCAAATCAAGTATTGTTTTAGCTATTAGTATTAAATTGTTTCCCATTCTGCTGCTACTACGACTTTTTAAATATTTGTCCTTCATTTACTAATTTTCTTATGATAAGGACGATGTAATATTCAAAAGGAACAGGATCTTAAATAACTAACATGGCAATTTAATACATTTTCCAGACTCTAAATATGCTCGGGCGGGCTTAAAAAATCCAGCTCAGAGTTAAATTTGTCCAAATAACCCAATTTAACACTCTGTTGATCTGAAACAAAGCGCGTTTGGTGAAAAGTTATTTAAACTTATTTTCATTTGACAATTTTAACTTAGTTGTGAAAGTTAATTTTTTCAGGCCCATCTCTGCAATATATGTGGCCCGCAAACATTGTAAATCTGAGTGTCACTTGAACCGCTATCCTGTTAAATTAAACACGAATTAAACAAACCCTAAATCCTAAAGCTTGCATACACCAATAGACATTCTGTGTTGGAGCTGGAATCGAACTCAGTCCACAATAGACAGTGTCAGTTTTTTTTAATATATAGTATTATTTATTTACGTTCGCTCGTTTTCTACTATCGCTTTTATTAATACATCTACCTTCGAACCGCTTTAAGCTTGTGATATTTAGGAGATATATACTCCGTCTTCTGCACAACATTCTAGGTTATTAAAATGAAATGGATACGCGGGCCCCTCCCCGACTGCGATTAATCAAATGAAATTATGAGGAACTTCTTTGCGACGGTACATGAATTAAGAATTCCATTAGACTGCTAAGTAATACATCGTCGAGACAAATTTTATACAATTTGTACAATATGAATATTATATAATTCCGTATCTGCTCGGGTTTCTGAGAACTTGAACTGCAATATACTTTTGCTTCCACAAAAAAATAATGACTACCTTTTGATAAAGAGCGTAAACGCTATGACGATTTTGCGATTGAGATAATTTGTTAGCGACTGAAGCTAATACACATTTAATACAGACAGCAGGTGTGTAACTACTCATTTGAAACACGCAAATTGCGAGTTTTCCAGCAATTAGAGTCTCAAAGTTAACATGTAGTTGTAATATACCGCAAAACACATGATACTTTTACATTACTCAATTTTACATATACAGTGGCATTTTGAACGGCGTGATAGCCGTTTATATGTTAACTTTTGCGAGTTGCCAGCAAAATTTCATATTAAATTGGATGGGAAGTTCGAAATATTTATGAATGTGCAAATAAGGAGGTTCAAAAATCGTGAATATTCTGTTTAATAAAAAATGTATCAAAAATAAATAAAAGGCATTATAAAAATAGTCTGTTGAAATTTAAATAATAGAGCCATACAAAAATAAAAACCACCGAAAGTATTATAAATATTGTCTCTACTGAAATAAAAATCAAAAAGTAGCATTAATGCAACAGAAGCCATAATAGAAATAGTCTATTGGATTTAAAATATAAGCACCAAATATATAAAAGAGCCGTATAAAACTATATTAACAAGAGAGCCACCGAAAGCATCATTGGTATTGTTTTTCTACCAAAATAAAGGCAGAAAATAATTAACATAGAAACTACAATAAAAATAGTCAGTTGGAATTAAATTATAAGCACCAAGAGTACCGTACAAAACTCATAATCACAAGAGAGCCACGGAAAGTATCATTAGTATTGTTTTTCTACCAAAATAAAGGCAGAAAGTAGCATAATTAACATGGAAACTACAATAAGAATAGTCGATTCGAATTAAAATATAAGCAACAAATATATTAGAGCCGTATAAAAATCATAATTATAAGAGAGCCGCTGAAAATATTATAATTATTGTTTTTCTACCGAAATAAAAGCAGAAAGTAGAATTAATAAAATAGAAACTGCAGTAAAAATAGTTAATAGGAATTAAAATATTATAAGCGCCAAAAATATAAAAGAGCCACACAAAACTTATAATTACAAGGGAGCCACCGACAGTATTATAAATTTTGTTCTTCCACCAAAATAAAGGCAGAAAGTAACATAATTAACATAGAAACTATAATAAAATAGTCGGTTCGAATTTAAATATAAGCACCAAAAATATAAAAGAGCTCTAC
Organism: Rhagium mordax; assembly: GCA_963680705.1. Taxonomy (NCBI): domain Eukaryota; kingdom Metazoa; phylum Arthropoda; class Insecta; order Coleoptera; family Cerambycidae; genus Rhagium; species Rhagium mordax. The sequence goes on along the minus strand of OY796660.1, from coordinate 73,517,330 downwards.
AAAAATCATAATTACAAGAGAGCCGCTGAAAGTATTATAAATATTGTTTTTCTACCGAAATAGAAACAGAAAGCATTAATAAAATAGAAACTACAATAAAACTAATCAGTAGGAATTAAAATATTACAAAGATCAAAAATATAAGAGAAACGCATAATTATAAGAGAGCCACCGAAAGTATTATAAATATTGTTTTCTACCAAAATAAAGGCAGAAAATAACATAATTAACATAGAAACTACAATAAAAATAGTCAGTTGTAATTAAATTATAAGCACCAAGAGTACCGTACAAAACTCATAATCACAAGAGAGCCACTGAAAGTATCATTAGTATTGTTTTTCTACCAAAATAAAGGCAGAAAGTAGCATAATTAACATAGAAACTACAATGAAAATAGTCGATTCGAATTAAAATATAAGCATAAAATATATTAGAGCCGTATAAAAATCATAATTACAAGAGAGCCTCTGAAAATATTATAATTATTGTTTTTCTACCGAAATAAAAGCAGAAAGTAGAATTAATAAAATAGAAACTGCAGTAAAAATAGTTAATAGGAATTAAAATATTATAAGCACCAAAAATATAAAAGAGCCACACAAAACTTATAATTACATGGGAGCCACCGACAGTATTATAAATTTTGTTCTTCCACCCAAATAAAGGCAGAAAGTAACATAATTAACATAGAAACTACAATAAGAATAGTCGATTCGAATTAAAATATAAGCAACAAATATATTAGAGCCGTATAAAAATCATAATTATAAGAGAGCCGCTGAAAATATTATAATTATTGTTTTTCTACCGAAATAAAAGCAGAAAGTAGAATTAATAAAATAGAAACTGCAGTAAAAATAGTTAATAGGAATTAAAATATTATAAGCGCCAAAAATATAAAAGAGCCACACAAAACTTATAATTACAAGGGAGCCACCGACAGTATTATAAATTTTGTTCTTCCACCAAAATAAAGGCAGAAAGTAACATAATTAACATAGAAACTATAATAAAATAGTCGGTTCGAATTTAAATATAAGCACCAAAAATATAAAAGAGCTCTACAAAAATCATAATTACAAGAGAGCCGCTGAAAGTATTATAAATATTGTTTTTCTACCGAAATAGAAACAGAAAGCATTAATAAAATAGAAACTACAATAAAACTAATCAGTAGGAATTAAAATATTACAAAGATCAAAAATATAAGAGAAACGCATAATTATAAGAGAGCCACCGAAAGTATTATAAATATTGTTTTCTACCAAAATAAAGGCAGAAAATAACATAATTAACATAGAAACTACAATAAAAATAGTCAGTTGTAATTAAATTATAAGCACCAAGAGTACCGTACAAAACTCATAATCACAAGAGAGCCACTGAAAGTATCATTAGTATTGTTTTTCTACCAAAATAAAGGCAGAAAGTAGCATAATTAACATAGAAACTACAATGAAAATAGTCGATTCGAATTAAAATATAAGCATAAAATATATTAGAGCCGTATAAAAATCATAATTACAAGAGAGCCTCTGAAAATATTATAATTATTGTTTTTCTACCGAAATAAAAGCAGAAAGTAGAATTAATAAAATAGAAACTGCAGTAAAAATAGTTAATAGGAATTAAAATATTATAAGCACCAAAAATATAAAAGAGCCACACAAAACTTATAATTACATGGGAGCCACCGACAGTATTATAAATTTTGTTCTTCCACCCAAATAAAGGCAGAAAGTAACATAATTAACATAGAAACTACAATAAGAATAGTCGATTCGAATTAAAATATAAGCATCAAATATATTAGAGCCGTATAAAAATCATAATTATAAGAGAGCCGCTGAAAATATTATAATTATTGTTTTTCTACCGAAATAAAAGCAGAAAGTAGAATTAATAAAATAGAAACTGCAGTAAAAATAGTTAATAGGAATTAAAATATTATAAGCGCAAAAAATATAAAAGAGCCACACAAAACTTATAATTACAAGGGAGCCGCCACCGACAGTATTATAAATTTTGTTCTTCCACCCAAATAAAGGCAGAAAGTAACATAATTAACATAGAAACTATAATAAAATAGTCAGTTCGAATTAAAATGTAAGCACCAAAAATATAAAAGAGCTGTACAAGAATCATAATTACAAGAGAGCCGCTGAAAGTATTATAAATATGGTTTTTCTACCGAAATAAAAACAGAAAGCATTAATAAAATAGGAACTACAATAAAATTAATCAGTAGGAATTAAAATATTACAAAGATCAAAAATATAAAAGAAACGCATAATTATAAGAAAGCCACCGAAAGTATTATAAATGTTGTTTTTCTACCAAAATAAAGGCAGAAAATAACATAATTAACATAGAAACTACAATAAAAATAGTCAGTTGGAATTAAATTATAAGCACCAAGAGTACCGTACAAAACTCATAATCACAAGAGAGTCACTGAAAGTATCATTAGTATTGTTTTTCTACCAAAATAAAGGCAGAAAGTAGCATAATTAACATAGAAACTACAATAGGAATAGTCGATTCGAATTAAAATATAAGCATCAAATATATTAGAGCCGTATAAAAATCATAATTACAAGAGAGCCGCTGAAAATATTATAATTATTGTTTTTCTACCGAAATAAAAGCAGAAAGTAGAATTAATAAAATAGAAACTGCAGTAAAAATGGTTAATAGGAATTAAAATATTATAAGCACCAAAAATATAAAAGAGCCACACAAAACTGATAATTACAAGGGAGCCACCGACAGTGTTATAAATTTTATTCTTCCACCCAAATAAAGGCAGAAAGTAACATAATTAACATAGAAACTATAATAAAATAGTCGGTTCGAATTTAAATATAAGCACCAAAAATATAAAAGAGCTGTACAAAAATCATAATTACAAGAGAGCCGCTGAGAGTATTATAAATATTGTTTTTCTACCGAAATAAAAACAGAAAGCATTAATAAAATAGAAACTACATTATAATTAATCAGTAGGAATTAAAATATTACAAAGATCAAAAATATAAGAGAAACGCATAATTATAAGAGAGCTACCGAAAGTATTATAAATATTGTTTTCTACCAAAATAAAGGCAGAAAATAATTTAATTAACATAGAAACTACAATAAAAATAGTCAGTTGGAATTAAATTATAAGCACCAAGAGTACCGTACAAAACTCATAATCACAAGAGAGCCACTGAAAGTATCATTAGTATTGTTTTTCTACCAAAATAAAGGCAGAAAGTAGCATAATTAACATGGAAACTACAATAAGAATAGTCGATTCGAATTAAAATATAAGCATCAAATATATTAGAGCCGTATAAATATCATAATTACGAGAGCCGCTGAAAATATTATATGTATTGTTTTTCTACCGAAATAAAAGCAGAAAGTAGAATTAATAAAATAGAAACTGCAGAAAAAATAGTTAATAGGAATTAAAATATTATAAGCACCAAAAATATAAAAGAGCCGCACAAAACTTATAATTACAATGGAGCCACCGACAGTATTATAAATTTTGTTCTTCCACCCAAATAAAGGCAGAAAGTAACATAATTAACATAGAAACTATAATAAAATAGTCGGTTCGAATTTAAATATAAGCACCAAAAATATAAAAGAGCTCTACAAAAATCATAATTACAAGAGAGCCGCTGAAAGTATTATACATATTGTTTTTCTACCAAAATAAAAACAGAAAGCATTAATAAAATAGAAACTACAATAAAAACAGTGATTTTGAATTAAAATATTATAAGCACCAAAATTATAAAGGAGCTGGACAAGAATCATAGTTACAAGAGAGCCACCGAAAGTATTATAAATATTACGATTCTACCGAAACAAAAAGTGAACAAATTCTCACGCAGGTGCAGCAAACATTCATTGGTAGAAGAAATCAGAAAAAAACATTAATAAAATGAAAAAATCATAAAAAGATAAATAGAGTGACAATCTTTGAAAATAACACTGTAAGCATAACCATAAGAATAATTACCTTACCTACAACCAAGTTGACATCATCAGGAGACGATGTAGCCTTATTTTTACATCATATGATGTGAAACCTCATACATCCTTATACGAATCATTTAAAAAGGTAAGATTATTTGCAAAAAGCTACACATCGTACCCTATAAAAAAGCAATTATGTAAAGAACATAATAATTTGTTTGTCTGCAAAGAGTATAACGTTCATCGCTAGTTATTAAAATTTTAATTGTTATTAGAGCATTCTAAAACGAAACTGCTCATTTCAACTCGCTAAGAATCACCGCATTACAATACTTTCTGAATCACAAACAACTTAGGGTCGCGAATAAAAAGGAGACGGTTTATTTTCTTTGAAGAACATTCCGACGCGAACTTCAAAAAAGTCTGGTAATACTAGCTTCTTTGTGGATTAAATCTTCAGCTATTTACACAGACTTTCTCCCGTAAACACACGTAACACTCGAGTTTAACTTCGTAATTAGCTGGAAGTTTTAAGTAATTATGACGCGTAGGGTCCTAGCCTCGTCAACCTCTTTTTAACTGGAGAGCTAATACAGATCGTCCTGTACCAAAAATATTTTTATATTATGCCAAGTATCATTTGTAGATGGACACCCTGTATGCATATTTACGTATACAGTGTGCTTGCATTCATATCTCGCATTTTAACAAAGGTAGGAAGGTTGAAAAGTAACAAAAGAAGTGCAGTCCTGTTCAAACCAATTTTTTTTAATAATTAACAACCAATTATGAAGTTGGAACCGTCGACGCCAGAAAATATTGGAGTTAATGTGGCAGTTCTGATGATACCTTTTGTTTCCCAAATGTTCGAGGCTTTGAAGCTAAAATTCATGACCTATATTCATTGACATGCAGATAATATTCGGCTGCATTTATCCCAGCATAGAGTAACCCGGCTATTTCGAAGCTAAAATATTTCTAAGCAGTTGTGCTGCTTCTTATAGACACACAGATTTGTTAAAAAAATTGGTAGTTGGAAAAACCTACAGTTAAATTTTTCATAATTAAATTAGGCTATATCCGTTTACCAACATGTTTCCAGGGACTGCCAGAATCAAAGTGAAACGGTAGTTGGCAGCTTTATAATATAATCAGTGTATTCGTGGCAAAAAGTACGTTAATTAAATTATGTAGATTTTAACGTTTCTAATCCGCAGTTTATATAAAACGACCGAAAGTTAACTCCGAAACAAATTATTATTTACAAAGAGTTTTTGCACTTGACATTGTTTGCGAACATTTGAAGAGGCTTTAGGCGTACGAATATCAATATTTAATTATTGCAATGGAGAGCTCTGTTTGAATATTTAAAAGTAAATATTAATAATGAAAAACGTTGGTAATTTCATTCGGATATGTTCATATTTATTTGTCATATTTTTAAAACAGTTGTAGTTTAGTACAATATATAATTACATAATTTATCATGAATTACAAATTTCTAGCAGATGATTATAATTGGGTTGAATAAAAATATGTGCTAGTTATTTACTAAATACTTTTTAATTAATTAAAACGTTGCAATTACGTTAATAAAAGTATTGACTAAATATATTTTTATATCGTTTAAAAATATTTACTAGGTATTTCTCAATGATTTAAACATTTTTGGGATATTTTTAAGTTGATTATAATAGATATTTTTAAATTGTTTAAAATATTTACTAGATTTTTCAATGAATAAAAATTTTCTAGCAGATGTTTTTAATTAAGTTGAATAAAAATATTTACTAGATATTTTTCAATGATTTAAAAATTTCTAGGAGATATTTTTATTGAACTGAATAAAACATTTACTAGATATTTTTAAATCGTTTAAAATATTTACTAGAGATTTCTCAATGAATTAAAATTTTATAGCAAATGCTTTTAATTGGATTAAATAAAAACATTTACTAGATATTTTTCAATGATTTAAACATTTGTGGGGGATATTATTTTCTAAGATATTCTCAATTAAGTTGAATAAAAAAAATTTACTAGATATTTTTAAATCGTTTAAACCATTTACTAGAGATTTCTCAATGAATTAAAATTTTCTAACACGTGTTTAATTGATTTGAATGAAAAATATGTCAGACATTTTTCAATGATTTAAAAATTTTTAGGAGATATTTTTAACTGAGCTAAATAAAAAAATTGCTAGATATTTTTATATTGTTTAATATGTTTACCTGAGATTTTTCAATTAAATAAAAATTTTCTAATTGGAGGAATAAAAATGTTTACTAGATATTTTTCAGTGATATAAAAAATTCTAGGAGATATTTTTAATTGAGCTGAATAAAAACATTTACTAGATATTTTTTAAATTCTTTAAAATATTTATTAGAGATTTTTCAGTGAATTAATTTTCTAGCTCGTTTTATGAACATTTTTTAATGATATAAAAATTTGTGGGAAATATTTTTAATTGAGATGAATAAAAACATTTACTAGACATTTTTAAATCATATAAAACATATACTAGATTATTTAAAATTGTTTAACTAGATTCTTATTAGGGTGCAAGTCATTTCAACAAATTTTTGTACCATGCAATTTTTTCATGTTTTCAAACCATAATCAAAAGCAGATTCATTTTAATAGAATGATATGACATAAAATTGATTCAGTCAACCTTTTCATTTAAACTTAACACTACGCATTTGCGCCTTGCCTTGTATATGAAGGAGTGATATAAGATGTGAATGACGCGATGTGGTTTCTCATAGTTTTTGCTAAAAATCGCGCTCGGGAATTACCCTTAAGATTTTAATTTAGATGCCATTTTAAATAATCATCGCCGTAAAACGAGATGCAAAGATTATTCGTAGTGAAAGGTTTGCAGAATACCTAATTTAATGCGATCAGTATTACGGACCGTGGAGTGTTGCTAATATTAATGCAGGTAATAAAATAAAGTAATTTTACGATGCAAACTAGGACGCGCGGCATTACTGACGTCGTATAAAATTGGCTTTGAAATTTCATTAATTAATTCATATCGTCACGGTGCAACAACTCGGCAACAAACATCAAAGAGATAAATGTGTACGTCAAATAGTTTCCATAGTAGTACGAATTCCCAGCGTGTAATTCTCCTGATTGCTGCATTCGTACATTGAAGACGAATATGATCTGACTGCAGTTCAATGCGATTAGAGTGATTAAGTGCGGTCGGGTGAACAATTCATTAGATGCATTAGAAGTTTCCAAAATTGCAACTCCATAGAAATGTGTTGTGACTGTAGCCAGTTTCTTGGTGAAAGTGAGAAATCTGATGTATTGAATATACACAGTAGTAGTGGTGAATAAATCAGAACCAATTAATGCTCACCCGTTAAAGAAATTCGTCCTTACTCCTAGCTCTAGTCTTAGTATTTAGATTCATATTATACATACTTTTCGTTTTTTCTTGTAATAATGATAAACATATCAGACGCTTACAGTGCTACAAACCGAAAAGATCGAATTAGGTAAACGAGGGCCGTTGTCCCAACATATTTTCTCATAATCAAAACCAGTCTATTTTATGGCGAAGGAGCCAGGTACAATTATAATATCGAATGTTTCTTCATTTGTTGTCATTTTCCTAGAGTTATACATATTTCAAATTAATATGATATTAAATAATTATGAAATTAATATAATATCTGCTAGATGGCGACTTATTTTGGGTTGAAACCCATGGAAAATGGGTTATAATTAATAACTGGCAAATACATTTTATTTGAACTTTTAATAATTATTGTTAAACCGCAAGTTGGGATACAAACAATGGATATTACCGTTCCATTATTATCACATATTCTATATTATTCCAGTAAATATTTACTAGATATAATTCAATGATTTAAAAATTTCTAGAAGATATTTTTAATTAGTAGAAAAAACATTTAATAGATATTTTTAATTCTTTAAAATATTTACTAGAAATTTTTCAGGGAATTAAAATTCTCTAGCAAATATTTTTAATTGGGTTTAATAAAAATGTTCACCAGATATCTTTCAATGATTTAAAAATTTCTGAGATATTTTTAATTGAGCTGAATAAAAACATTTACTAGATATTTCTAAATCATTTAAAACATTTATCAGATATTCATCAATAACGGAGAAATTTCTGGGAGATACTTTTAATTGAATTAAATAAAAATATCTTATTAGATATTTTTAAATCGTTTAAAAATATTTATTAGAAATTTTTAAATCATTTAAAAATATATATTTCAACCAATTTAACATTGCTAGTAGATATTTTTAATTGAGTTGAACAAATACGTTCACACGTTTAAATCATTTAAAATATTTACTAAAAATTAGTCAATTAATTAAAATTTTCTTGAACATGTTTTTATTTGGGTTGAATAAAAAATAATCAATGATTTACATTTTCTGGGAGATATTTTAATTATTTGAATTAATATATTTGATTAGATATTTCTAAATCGTTAAAAAATATTTAGTAAATATTTTTAAATTGTTTAAAAATATTTAATAGGTATATTTCAACGAATTTAACATTTCTAGTAAATATTTTTAATTGAGTCTGATAAAAATATTTACTATTTATTTTTAAATAATAAAATGTTTACTAAGATTTTTAATTAATTTAAATTTTTTTAGCGTATGTTTTTAATTGAGGTGAATAAAAAATATTTATCAGATATTTTTCAATGATTAAACATTTCTGGGATATATTTCTAAGTGAGTTGAATTAAAATATTTTATTAGATATTTTTAAATCGAAAATATTTATTGAATCTAGTATATATTTTTAATTGAGTTGAATAAAAATATTTACTAGATACTTTTAAATCATTTAAAATATTTATTAGAGATTTTCCAATTAATTAAAAATAAAATGTGAATAAAAAAACATTTCAGTATCAGATATTTTTCAATGATTTAAAAATTTCTGGGATATTTTTGTTGTTGAATAAAAATATTTCGTTGGATATTTTTAAATCATTTAAAAATATTTACTAGAAATGTTTAAATCGTTTAAAAATATTTAATGGACAAATTTTAGCCAATTTAACATTTCTCGTAGATATTTTTAATTAAGTTGAATTAAAACGTTTACTAGATATTTTTGGGATATTTAAAATATTTACTAGAAATTCTTCAATTAAGTAAAATTGTCTAGCACATGTTTTTAATTGTTGGGTTAAAGAAAAAATATTTCCAGATATTTTTCAATGATTTTAAAATTTCAGGGATATATTTTTAATTGAGTTAAATAAAAATATTTTATTAGATATTTTAAAATCGTTTAAAAATATTTACTTGAAATGTTTGAACCGATTAAAAATATTCAATGGACATGTTTCAGCCAATTTAACATTTCTAGTACATATTTTTAATTGAGTTTAATGAAAACGTTTACTAGATATTTTTTGATCATTTAAAATATTTACTAGAGATTTTTCAATTAATTAAAATTTCCTAGCACGTTTTTAATTGTTGGGTTGATGATAAAATATTTCCAGATATTTTTCAATGATTTTAAAATTTCAAGGATATATTTTTAATTGAGTTGAATAAAAATATTTTATTAGATATTTTAAAATTGTTTAAAAATATTTACTTGAAATGTTTGAACCGATTAAAAATATTCAATGGACATGTTTCAGCCAATTTAACATTTCTAGTACATATTTTTAATTGAGTTTAATGAAAACGTTTACTAGATATTTTTTGATCATTTAAAATATTTACTAGAGATTTTTAAATTAATTAAAATTTCCTAGCACATGTTTTTAATTGTTGGGTTGATGATAAAATATTACCAGATATTTTTCAATGATTTTAAAATTTCAGGGTGTATTTTTAATTGAGTTGAATAAAGATATTTTATTAGATGATTTAAAATCGTTTAAAAATATTTACTAGAAATGTTTGAACCGATTAAAAATATTCAATGGACATGTTTCAGCCAATTTAACATTTCTAGTACATATTTTTAATTGAGTTTAATAAAAACGTTTACTAGATATTTTTTGATCATTTAAAATATTTACTAGAGATTTTTAAATTAATTAAAATTTCCTAGCACATGTTTTTAATTGTTGGGTTGATGATAAAATATTACCAGATATTTTTCAATGATTTTAAAATTTCAGGGTGTATTTTTAATTGAGTTGAATAAAAATATTTTATTAGATGTTTTAAAATCGTTTAAAAATATTTACTAGAAATGTTTGAACCGATTAAAAATATTCAATGGACATGTTTCAGCCAATTTAACATTTCTAGTACATATTTTTAATTGAGTTTAATGAAAACGTTTACTAGATATTTTTTGATCATTTAAAATATTTACTAGAGATTTTTAAATTAATTAAAATTTCCTAGCACATGTTTTTAATTGTTGGGTTGATGATAAAATATTTCCAGATATTTTTCAATGATTTTAAAATTTCTGTGATGTATTTTTAATTGAGTTGAATAAAAATATTTTATTAGATATTTTAAAATCGTTTAAAAATATTTACTTGAAATGTTTGAACCGTTTAAAAATATTCAATGGACATGTTTCAGCCAATTTAACATTTCTAGTAGATATTTTTAATTGAGTTTAATGAAAACGTTTACTAGATATTTTTGGATCATTTAAAATATTTACTAGAGATTTTTAAATTAATTAAAATTTCCTAGCACATGTTTTTAATTGTTGGGTTGATGATAAAATATTACCAGATATTTTTCAATGATTTTAAAATTTCAGGGTGTATTTTTAATTGAGTTGAATAAAAATATTTTATTAGATGTTTTAAAATCGTTTAAAAATATTTACTAGAAATGTTTGAACCGATTAAAAATATTCAATGGACATGTTTCAGCCAATTTAACATTTCTAGTACATATTTTTAATTGAGTTTAATGAAAACGTTTACTAGATATTTTTGGATCATTTAAAATATTTACTAGAGATTTTTCAATTAATTAAAATTTTCTTGCACATGTTTTTAATTGGGTTGAATAAAAACATTTATAAGATATTTTTCAACCAATTTAACATTTCTAGTAAATATTTTTATTTGAGCTGAATAAAAATATTTACTAGATATTTTCAAATCATTTAAAAATATGTATTAGATATTTATAAATCATTAATTAGATATTTCTCAATGAATTAAAAATATCCAGGAGGTATCGAAATAAACAAGAATTTCACCAGTTCATTTTATGGCGAAGGAGCCAGGTAGAGGGCGCTTATAATAATATCCAATGTTGGTTGGCACTCTTGTTGGGATATAAACAACGATTCTTACTGTTCGTACTGTTCCCGACTTCCCTCTTTAATCATAAATCTCCCATAATGGTTAATCACGAATCGAAAATGTATTATAGGCGTAATAAAAAAAAGTCCTGTTTCGGAGAATAATCGCGCGTCTTTGGGAAAAATATGTTTTACATCAGGAAAGGGTACGAGGTGAGATATTTTTCATGCCACTCTTGGCCTACTGATATTGATTTACTGCAATCCGGTGTATCTGGTTATAGGTTACGAAGAAGGAGAAAACAATTAGATTAAGTGATTAAGTGTCTTATTTGTAACAGATGCTAACTAGGTTGTTTACTATATTTAATTTTAATATTGTTTGGCTTGGACGCTAATAATTCTGTAATTTAATTCAATATTTTACAACGTATAGTAATACAATTAGTTGTTTTTAAGAGATTCGACATTGCATTCTAAAGTGGTTTCGATAATTTTTAATTACTTATAATACCTTTGGAGTCCTAATATTTTTCTGTATTCAAAGATGCATATACTTATATTGGAATAGTCAATTTAGAAGTTTTGAAGCTGTGAACGAAAAAATAAAACGAAATTTAAAATTAATTAATTATATTGAACAGAAATTCCGGGATATAAAAATTTTAATTGCCTTCTTGATTAATAACTCAGCCTTTTATTTATTTATTAAATGTAAAAATGCTCCAAATTAAAGTTGTTCGGAAAATTTTTTACGTATTCTGGTGACCTTGAAAATTTTCGCGTTATTTATCAAAATTCATATTTTTTTTAATTTTCTTTAGCATCATCACATATTTTGTATGTGATGAAAATTTAATTATTTCTACGACCTAGATCCTGTAAAAGTTTGTAAGACAAATCGCACTTATTCCTCACTCACCTTGTAATTTTAATCGCCTAAGGAACAAGTTTTGAAAGCGCCGCTTTCAAACACTCGTTTATTTCAAAATAAATGCAGCATATTACGGTCGTAGAGAAAAACATTTGTAAGCAATCCAAGCCCTAGAACGTAACTTATTATTTCTATTTAATGAGATTTAATTGGATCATAACTGCAGTGTGCATCGTGAACTTCCTCCACGCTTTATCTTCTTCATGTCGACGTACCATCTCAAACGGTTTCATATTTTAAAGGGATGCAGGCATGTGATCTTTCAGCTGGGGGACTTGATAAAGCGCAATAAATTTTCGTGGCGTACCGTTCTGTAAAATGTAAGGATAAGCTCCTGCAGAAAACCTCAGCGTAACAAGGCTGGAAGCAGGACATATTTGCATTACCCATCCTTGAGAAAATCTAGTGGAAAGGGAATCAAAGAGTGACCTCTACTTTGTATGCTAATCCGTCCCGCAAAAGGAAGTGCAAAATACCCACGTAATAATTTTATTGCAAATGAAAAACGTGAACAAGCAACGAGCATTTGAATTTAAACTGTTCAAGTTTAAAATGTATTAAGGTGTTTACAGGAATTCACGGTTTTATTATCTCTATCGCCATCGTCGCAACAAAACGAAGTAAGTTGGAACTGTTGGATGCTTTAAATGTTTGTCTCAGGAATCCAGCAGAGTTGCTTTGATAGAACATTCCTTGGGAAGTGACTACAAAAAATAACCGTTGTAAATGATATTAGTTACTACAATTTGTGATAAAATATGCCTTCAAACTCAACAAGAATAATTTAATACTTGCTCTTTAGACAGCCTTAAGAAAGCTCGCACCTAGCGGAAGATATTTATTATTAATAATAACATCTGCTTATGTCATAATGCTGGCGGGTAACGGAATTAACTTTGTCCTCTCCTTCCGCGGAATAAATTTAAAAGCCGGAGCCGCACAAGTGTTCTTAATCTCTTGTATACACTGACGTATTATGCTAACCTCAATTACCAACCACTGCTCTTATAAGTACAAGAAGTAAATCAAAAGTTATGTACGCAAACAGGGGAGGTTTCCTTCCGTAGTAGTTCTCCCATCGAAGCCGCAACTCTTTCCTCGAAATGGGTTTTCGTTCGTAGCGTGCGCCGCTAAGAGTCTTCTTATTTTACCTGGAAATGAGATATCTCCAGCTTATCATCCTGATAAATTGTAGATTGTAGTTGGTATCCGTTTTTACTCCGCTGATGAGGGTCGAACGGTTTTTATTCTGCCTCGTATTACATTCGTAAAAAATACACCTCGCCGTTTTTGTCGAGTAGTGCGCCCCGAAAATATATTAACTGTTCAAACTTTTGGTAAAAAATACGCGCGAAAGCAATTATTCTTGCATCGCATCGGTTTTCTAAAACTAACTAGTACAAAACTACGTCAAAAATAGGAATCCCCTTTGTTCATTGTTAATCGTCTAAGTAAGCGATGTATCAGCTAGGCTGTTATTTATGTATATTTAACAATAAATACGCCATAAATCAAGCTTCTGCGGCCTTAACTTGTTTATTAGTGCTTATAGATTAAGTAAGACCCTAGCTTTATATAAATTAAGCCGGTATCTATTTGAGGAGCATAAATTTTCGAGGTTTATCTCCTGCTAGGTAGGCTGCAGGAGGCGTCCGAGATAATGTTTAATTATAAATTGCGCGTTTATCAATTGCTCCCAGCGAATTGCAAAACTCACGACGGCCAAACGATCGAGACAGTTTGCATAGATAATAGTATGTTGGAAAGTGTCCATTCAACAGGGTGGAAAAGGATTCGAGGTCGTACAAGTTTCTAATTAGTGCCAATGAAACACCTAAAAACACACAAAAGGTTATACATACATATTATAATTCAACTTATTGTGGTGTGACGTACTTCAGTTTTAGGCAAGAAAATTCCGAAGTGTCACAATGGCACTCGAGGTGGCAGCTACAGTGAAGAAACGGATATTCCAGTGGGTCGTTGGGAAAATTAGACTTCGTCGCGGAATAAAAGGCACAGTTAATATCACCATTAGATTTATTCAGGATATATGTAAACAGGAACAAGATTAGCAAACACGGTTACTATTCTACAAGCTCTAATCTCTACGCCACGTATGTATACGTTACATAGGTGGTCGTACTCTCGTATATAACATAGACCGGTAGCTGACTTACTCAAAGCTGGAAAGAAACACAGGGAGATTACCGGAACGGATGATGAAGTGCGACTGACTAAAAGAAAACAGGAATTAATACTTTACACTTACAATCTCTACCTGTATACCTTACTTACTTTTGCTTACTTAGGCACGTCTGGTCAGGAACAGCAGCGGACGGGTACTGAATGTAGTTCTGTCGGATTCGGAATATTAATGCTCTGTAAAATATCGGAGTAGTAGGGATTAACGCAAATAAGCAGCGCAGTGAATAAATGCGTCATGGCGGGACTCTGGTTAACTTACTTTACGGTGGGTACGTCTGCTTGGCTTCGATGGCAGCTCTCGACTCCCTTCAGTTGCCCCGGATTCGAAATATTAATCGTCAGTAAAATAGCGGAGTGGTAGGGATAAGCGTAATACAGCAGCGCAGCGAATAAATGCGTCACGGTGGGGCTCTGACGTAGGGCGGCTTGATTGCTGGAGCGCTGGATCGCCACATCTACATTCGCTGGCTGTACCGGGGAAACTAAACTTGCGTGTCAGCTAGATCGAATACTCTGACGGCGGGACAGACTTTGACTTGCGCCGGAGGCAAATTAGTCAAAATAATTGATGAAAAGTGATGTAATCGGGAAATTGAATTTTTTTCTTTAGTTTCTTTTCATACATGAAAATAAGTCGAAAACTGGAAAAATTTGCATTTTTGACGCATTTCGAGTGCATCGCTACACTAGTGTTCAAATATATCCGGTTTTATTGGTCGTAAGAAGAATTTAATAAAAAACAAAATACTCGTAAATGAATAGCCTATCAAACTGCTGGGGTATAGTTACATTAAAAGTACATCCTAACCTCAAAAAATCCAAATTGCTCAGTTCATTTTTTTTTAATAATAATGCAATAAGTGGGATGAAAATCTTCTGATCTCTACGAAAAAAATTCAACTTCCCGATTACATCACTTTAAAATTCTAATTTCCCTCCACACCAATAAGTTGCTATGTTATTGAATAACCTGAATAAAACCGTTTTATATTTTCAACCCGGACTTCCTGAGTTTTCTTTATAGGTTAACACAGACCCCCTGGCATCACCGTTTCTTCACTGCTGCTACCCAAGCCTCTATTATCCTAGAACCGTCGCCCCTCAGGCGTCAAAGTAACCACCTAAGAACCTCCGCGGAACGAAGGAATGCTACACAATTAGTTACTTACTTTAAATCCTTGCCAAAGATTTACATATACACATAACTCCTTGTATTAAAATTCGCATATTTGCCCGTTAAATTACGAACTTGAGGAACGTGAAGCCAAATCCGATATATTTCCGTAAAAACATTAGTTATACTACAGTATTTTCCTCAAACTTGGCATTTCCTCCTTGATATGCATTCAAAAGGGGATATTAAAAATCCCTCAAAGGTAAAGCGAACACAGACGAACAAATACGCCAACTTGAGAGGTAACCCGTTCATTAAGTCTAGTTCTAAGGGTTGCACGAGAAAGCTCTTGGCATATGCTTTCCTACTTGCATCTTATCCTACTTCCCCACATCCGTTTCCGTATTTCTGATATGACATTAAGATATATGAGTGCCATAACGCCTGATTCTATTCATAACTTTGTGCATAACTTTGCAAACTGTTGTGTATAACGTCGCACAAATTACAATTTGTTAAATTATAGTTAAATGTAATTAGGAAAATAAGAGAGGCGGCAATGATAGATAGCCTCGGTTTAAACGCAAATCCCCTCGGGGGCGGGTTAAAAACGGGCAATTAAGCGGATTCTTAATGATTGTTTCATTTTTGTGTCCAATCTATATTTTAATTTCAGGTAGTTAATCACCGTCTCTATTGATCCTTCTGTGGCCGTGATGAAGTGAGAAGCATAGACTTGTGGGAGCCGTTAGCCCACGAGGCGCATTTGGTCCTCACAAAAAAATGGGTACAGATACGAATCTTTTTGTTCCCTCCGTAATGACAAAATAATATTCATTATTCGAATCAACTTGGAAAGGTTCATTTATTTCGTCATTTCTGCATTTATTTAGGTCATCCTAAATGTTGTCCAAGATTTTTCCCTAAATCCCTGCACATTAAAAAATATACTGATGCAAGTTCTAGTAATACTTCTTTTAGAATTGGCGCGATGCATTTCTATAGATAAGTCATGGTTTAAGAGTTGCTCTGGTTAAACGAATTCGTCGTGGCATTTCTCAAATATCCACCTTGTCGAGGAATGCTTATGACTTGTTTATAATCTGTCTGAACCAGAATTGCAGCTGATGGTTTATCGCAAACTATTTTCTACAAGCTCTCGGTACAAACACCATTACGTGTCTTGTATATGTGTCTACAATTTTACAAGCCGAACTCGTGTTATTTTTCCACAAAGACCAGACACCAAATAAACGACCGCGTATCTCGTCTGTTTGTATTTTTTTCACGCAGAGACATTAGGTTCCATCCAATTACACAATAACAATTATAAAACCTCTGAAACTTTCACGAATTAAAGTTTAAAAAAGTTTCCGGATTATCTCTCCATTCCCGGCTGAAAACAAAACATTCTGTTTTAACCACGTTTACTACTTTAAAGTTTGTTTGCAAATCCATTTGATTCAACAGCAGCTAACACGTTTAACATGCTGCTGTGATATCATTTCCAAAATTATAAACATCCCGAACTACGTTTAGAATTTATCTTGCGGGTAATTTGTTTAAGCAAGTGTAAAAATTGTAAAAGTGCATTTTATAAAACGGCCCTAGACCCAAAATATGTTTCTATGTGCTTATAATCTTACTGTACTGCTTCATCAATTCATTTCACTTAGGATGAAGGTCTTGTTGGCTTGTCAGTCAGGCCACCCGCACTACATCAGTATGTAGTGTGGGTTGCATGGGGGGTGTTCGGTCGTCGCGAAGCCGCAAGAGAGCGTTGTCTAGCACGCTGTCTTCTTTCGTCCTTCTTAATCCGCGATTCTTACTGAAAGGACGTACTGTGATTTTGTCTGTCAGCCAGTGAGGCATAAAATATGGCTTTCCATCAATTATTAATACGATGTCAATGTTTTTGACGACTTACTTCCTTAATAAAATTTCTAATTTAAACAAAGTAATGGAGGCTAATCGGATTCTCACAGTTTTGATTTATTCCTACTCGTCGGTCCCCACCTTAAATTGTATCCATATTAAAAAAGTTGACAAGGAGCCATGTAAAACTTTTAGACACGTATTTTACAAGTTCCCCATTTAAGATCAAGGAAACCTGTGAATCGATGACCTTTTCTCCGTCCAGGATGTTACGCCATTAAAATATTCAAGCTCGCCAGAAGCCGTAAAAATATTAAATAAACGTACTAAAATAATAAACAGACTTTTCCGTTATCACGGTCTTAATATTTCGTAATTCGTAAAAAGCAGAGCGCCTAAATAATGAAAACGGTAAGTCGAAATTGACAACTGAGAAGAGCATCTAAGTGGCAACTCTAAGTCTCCCCCTTGTCCCCATATAGTTCAAATGCAATCCTCTTATATAGCTGTGGCTCGAAAATCTAATGGCACTTTTCCTCGGAGAAAATTACGTTGATTTCAGAAACAACGCTGCTTGTATTACGAACATTAATTTTCTAAAACCATAAGGCACTCGGTAGCAATGCGCGCTACAGAACACACAAAGAAATATAAGACAATCTCTTACCTTTTAGTCGGATTGTACCATTGTTTATCAAATTGTTGTATAGCTGCTCTATTGAATCGAAAATAAGTGTCTCCAGTCTGTTGTTGCTTATATCCAAATTGAAGAGGGTAAATACACTGGTAAACAACCCGGCCGGAAATCTAGACAGTCTATTGTTGCTCAAACTTATCGTCTTCAAAAAGCGGAGCCCATCGAACGCCCGATTGGAAATGAACTCTATAAGGTTGTGATCAAGGTACAGTTCCTGAAAAAAAGTCACTAAAATTAAGTTCGATACTGTTGATATTTAATTTAATTGCATAAACGGGTTTATTGAAATACGCAGTTTTAGCTTCCATAATAAAAATTGTAATGCAAAACAAAATGAAAAAACCGGCTGCATAATCTGCATAATTATTATAACACAAAATGAGAAAGATTTTAAAAACAGAATTCGATTATAGGACTTTTGCCACTCATCAGCTGTTAAAGTCGCTGAACTCTACTGCTTTTTTACTAACTACTGACACTGGTCTGGTTACAAGCAGGTGCATTATCAATAAATATCGATAAAATATGTAAACAAACGATGGTCGAGAGCTGAACGTCGAGCCTTGTATATTATTATTATTAATCATCTATCGGCTTCATGCTTAAAGAAACGATCTAATTGGGAAACTTCGACCGCTCTAACCTTGACGCAGAACTTTCGGCATCAAAATGGAGATGGAGTAAGTTTGCCTTAGACTTTGTAGTTGAAATTAGTTTAATTTTATCGCCCATAGATAAACACCCACTTATTCCCCATTCGATTATAAACCTGCTTGCCCTTCTCAATGACTTTGATGCCTTCATTATTAAACCATCATCTGTTTCTCCATCTGTCTCTTTGCGAAACGTGGACGTCGCAGCACAAGAAATAAAACGACAGCAACACGTAATAAGAAGAGTGTGCAACGAGGTTCCATTCCAGAGCAGGCCAGCGGTACATTTCAAGATCTCACCAATTATAGGCAGTAGATAAGAGAGAGCTGAGTGATGCGGATTTTGTGTTCATGTTCATTTTCAAGGTCAAGGTCCTATGGTATTGCTGAGCAATACCATAGATGAGGGTAAAAAATTACCCTCATCTATGGTATAAATAAAAAATTATCCTCATCTATGGTATTGCTGATGAGCATAGATGAGCAATACCATAGATGAGGGCAATTTTTTACGTGTTAAACGAGAGTAATGCCGTAGATGAGGGTAATGGTATAAATAAAAATTACCCTCATCTATGGTTTTGCTGAGCAATGCCATAGATGAGGGTAATTTTTTACCCTCATCTATGGTATAAATGAAAAATTACCCTCATCTACGGTATTGCTCTCGTTTAACACGTAAAAAATTGCCCTCATCTATGGTATTGCTCTCGTTTAACACGTAACAAATTGCCCTCATCTATGGTTTTGCTCTCGTTTAACACGTAAAAATTGCCCTCATCTATGGTATTGCTCACCTTGACCTTGAACATGAACACAAACCTTGACCTTGAACATGAACACAAAATCCGAATCACTCAGCTCTCTCATTACTTATCTACTATAGGCAACACATAATACACTAGTATTAGGAATTTCGCGTAACTTGACCAGTGTAATTCAAACGTCTTTCATTAGTTTGTACGCCTAGGGGTGAAGTTCTTTTATTGTCATGTACATCTGAAACTATTATATCTTCGAAGGTTAGTTTATAGATCATGTCTGAGCAGGACTTCAGTGCTCTGTGAAAGTGGCCGCTGGGTTCGACCGGTTTTACCACAATGACTTTTGCTCTTTTTAGACGTTTCCAGCATGCAGCTCGCTAAAAGCATAATAACTGTACATAACCCTAATCCTGAATAACAGTTATTAAGGCATTTCAGACGGTTAATATTTTGTGATGAATTTTAATGGGAGCTATAAGCCAGTACTGGTTGAGCCTGCCGCTAATTGCATTTAGAGTGTTCATTGTGAGTGTGATAAGTATTGCGCGGTTGACATCTAGTCCTCTTAATATGAACTCCATTCAACAGAATTGTAACGAGGACGAGAAAAATAAAGCGGAGATATATGAACACGCTTTAAAGAGTAATAATAAAAGAAGGAGGCGCAAGGAATATGCGATTAATTTATCGACTGGGGATGAGAGCTTTCTCTAGATTTTTTACAATTCTGTAATTGCGGATTCAAAGATGGGGGACATAATGGCGGAATGACGTGAAATAGAAAATATTTGCCTGAGTTAACAATATCATACAACACATCCTCATACATATAATCTCAATTTTGGTTTGGTTTTTAGGAAGAATTGACCCTGCTATCAATCGTGACTTATTATGACTTTTATTAATAAAAGTGATGCAGCGCTCGTGTATTGCGTCTCCATCTGCATTTTATTCAAAGGGTGTTTTTCCAGCTCACATAACATGTTTTCTCTCATTACACCTAATTGTATTTTATACGATGCACACGTTAGCCTGAGGAACAATTTTTATTTGTAATTTGTAATAGCCGCTGGAAGAAACGATGTCAAATTTATATCTAGGACCCTTTATGACTTTATATTTCCAGGCTTATAAGGATAAAAGGAGAACTGGATGCCGTCGACAAAATTTATTATTGGAACGATAATGAAATCCAAAGTAATAACAGATCAAGCTCCTAGTGAGCATTTCACGGATACGCCATTATTTATGTAACTGTATTTAACCGAAAAAAGGATGCTATTTTTTCATTGTGCTAAAGTCAGAATCAACTTGAAGTAAATTAACTCTTGTTTAAATTCGATAGCTTTCACACTATATATTAAAGTACTCGCTAAGAATGAAGTTAAAATAAGAAGCTAATAACGTGCGGAAGCCCAACGAAGCCTTTGTCATATTATAACGGTTAATGTTCCATTAATCTTCTATTCAGTACTTCCCATAAATCGTTATTACGCCCCGATTTTTTTACTAGTTTCAGAATTTAGACCAGCTCTGTATATCACCCACAAAACGAATGCTGCTTCTCACTTGTTTTTACAGTTTTAATGTGCAAAATTGTGCGTATTTTATTGTGGCTTAGGATGACAGCGATGGGTATACGGGGGGATTTTACTACCATAATAAAAAATATATCTCCTTTTTTTATTGTGGTTTATTTTATGTTATCTTAGGCATTGCAGAGTATCCGCAACAATGTTTTATAGGTGCCTACATCGCAATAATAATTGGCACTAATCCGATACTAAATAAGAATATATATCTTAGGCCCTTCCACCAATAATATACCAAAATAACAAGATTGCCTTTAGAATCGTGTGTTTGTAATAAAAAACCGTCAAAGATATCCATTGTAACAGTATAAATCCATGTTATGCCTCCATCCGCTCTTTCATGTTAAATGGGTTGCATACCTAAGGCAAAATTAATTTTTAGCTTTTCTTCTCGCGGCAGCTTAGGCACCTCATGGTGTATATCTGGTTACCTACGCTTAGGTTATGTCATTTAGAAAGGTTCTGCCAGCTTGGATTCTAATGGTCTGCGAGTCTAGGGACAGATGGCTAAAATGGCCTCTTGAGTTCTAACGAGACGATTTATATTGAGGATCGCTTCCCTTATTTTTGTTCTTTGTAAAGGTTTAAAGGCCTA
Organism: Rhagium mordax; assembly: GCA_963680705.1. NCBI lineage: Eukaryota > Metazoa > Arthropoda > Insecta > Coleoptera > Cerambycidae > Rhagium > Rhagium mordax. The sequence continues at coordinate 73,495,653 of OY796660.1, read as the reverse complement.
CCTCGCCCAATAATACGTCCAGTTTTGGTGAGATAGATTGGACTCCGCTGTTAGGCCACTTTCCAGCTACGTAAGTGACTAAGTATGTATTAGACCCTTTGAAAAAAAACTCCCTTTATTAACCACCCACAGTGTGCGATACAACTAATGGGTTTAGAATTTTTATAAAGTAGTTAAATGTTTGGACACCCTCTCATTCTATCTTAGGAGCCTGTCAGCGAGGTGACAGGCTCCTACTGATGACGCCGCAATTCTAGAAGAATTATTAATGATCTTTTATTCATTATGCAAAAAAATAATTGGGGAAATGTTCAGACATGCCACCTTGTCGGTTTCAATTAAAATACTAACTATACATTTTATCATGTCTATTTGTCAAGTCGGTTATTAATGAATTTACCCACTTTCCCGATAGCTATTCAGATACCACGCAAATATAAAATGTATGGCTGCCAAACTTACTCTGTGGGTGGTTTTTACTCCGACTAGGATTACATAACTTTACCTTTGCGTCGGAGCGAACTCCCAACGCTTGATGGACCACCGAGCGACATTTACTGCGCGGAAATTATGATTTGTCGTCAGGTTGCAGTGAGTGCCGGATCGTTAATGTAAATTATAAGATTGATGGAATAGAAAAAAATCCATTTAGTTTAGATACACGGAGCATGTTATTGCATTCATGAAAAATAACAGTCGTACATCAATTGATCTGAAATCGAGGCCATAAATTCGTGTTAACGTCTTCTTCAGGAGTACTATATCAAATAAATTGCTGAAAGCAGAGTTCAGCGGGATAATATCAGTCATAAAAATGGTTACCTCTTAGTTTCTGTTACGCCGGTTTTAATAGACGTTTAGCAATTTTTCTCGGAGCTCAGGTGCAGGGTGGAACATAATTCCCACCGAAATATGCGTAAGCACGTTTCCATGAGCACTTTTGGATGCATCGGTTGAAGAAGCTATCTGTTTTGGAGAAAGATTTTCTCTTAGCTTTTCTCAATACAATACAAAAAATTCATTCAACGTGGGAAGTGGTATATTTATGTAATTGTTGGTGCTAATATTTTAAATTATTTCAGGACAATGGACAGAAGAACAATTAACTCTGTAGGCTGTTTAAGCGTAGTTATCAAGAGTTATCGCATTAATTATCAAATTATTTTATGATAAACTCGCCCCCACTCATAAAATATAATTCTGAATGAGTGATTGTCCGTCATGTAAACGCGATTTTAGTTCCAATGCAGTGTAAAATATAATGATTGTTCATGTACGTAACGGTGGCGCTATCAAATAAGAAGCAATAAATCACTGAAAAAATTAAATTGCTTGCTTTAATAAAAGTCGGAAACGGAAACAAATTTCCACTTCTGTCTGTTTGCGTGCCTGTGAGTGTACACGATAAGTTTAGAATATTTTAACATTTTGACATGGAAATTGAATTGCTGCTATCGCCGAGAGAAGGAAATCAAACGATGGAAGTAGGTATTCTGGAGGACTTAAAGTATATATGTAGAATTTATTTACGCCTTCTTGAGAGTTCTACGTATGAAAAGCGAACACTTCACGAGGATGCATATTTATATCCGAAGGCGATATAACGTTTATGAAACTATATATTTCCTACAGCAGGTCATGAGCCTTAATCCACGAGTACATTGAATAGAAAAAATATGAATAAAATACTATGAGATGCAATATATTTTTCAAAGAATAAAATTAACTAAAACCTCATAATTAGTGAACTAAATTTGTGCATTATCATTGGTGAGCATTTACTGTTCCCCTGTATTGAAATAAACAATAAATGCCATAGGAACAATTCATCCAATTTGTGGTGTTGGCGTAGCTTCCATGGATCCAGTTTTTGCGGTGGAATTTACATGACGATGGCGATATTGAACCGAACTGTCCGTAAATGTCGACTGCAGACATCAGTAAGGACACCATATATCAATTTCACGAAGCAAATCTGTCAAGAAATCTCTTAAGCTTTATTATGTAGACGAGATGGGGTCAGCCCATTCGAAATAATTTTTCGAACAACGTATCATCCCTAAATCATAGCGGGGCCATTAGTGGGAGCCATCGAGGCCGAACTGACCTGAATATATTCAAAAAATACCGGCTAAAGAGATTTTCGAAACATATACTGAAATTTATTTTTAGGTTTTAGGCACACTCCGTCCTTCTCTCATTGAATATGGAACCTTTTTATTTCTTTATCAAATTATACAGGGCCGATGCGTCCGGTGTCGATATCTCGAATTCGAATTTTGACGAGAACATTTCGTTATTAGGTATCTTGAGCCAGTGAAGATAAAATTACTCGTAACTACGCTTTTGTGTTGAGCATTTCTGTAATAAATGAACATCCAGAAGGGGTATTTTTCCTTCATGAATATTAAATGAACTACTGCAATTAATTAAATTGAACGATAACAAAATTAATTCACATGAAACCTGCAATGAATTTTATTTTATGAGAATAAATATAAAAACTCCTCCGCTTTTAAAGCGTTTCCTTATTATTGCGAGCGAGCAAGTTAGAAATAAAATATTTTACAGATATAGTGCAAGAGTAAAAGAGTTTCCTTCATAAATTTTAATTTGTTCAAAATAAATGATTTATGTGCTCTAAAGAAAATTTATATTTATAATAATCCGGAAAGGTAATTCCCAAGAATGGCGGGCATATACTCTAGATTTAATGCCACTGCATTTCCTCAATTGGTAGTATTTAAAAGCACCTATTCTGAGATCTGTTGCGCCAAATGGTAGATTTCTCACCAACTACCTACACCGTGGAGATGGTTGGTGTAAATGTATCTACTTCTTAGTTTTTGGCGACAAATGCTACCAATGGTTCTAATTACACTTCTTCACTTACCTCTATGTCCCACAGCTCCGAAAACACCGACGACGCCAAACTGGTAATCCTGTTGAAGCTCAAGTCGATCACTTTCAACTTAGATAATCCGAAGAAGGTCAGGTTGTTTATGTCGCAGATGTAATTCTCTGACAGGTCCATTTCCAGCACGTGGCTCATGCTAGTGAACGCTCTTTCCTCGATTTTTGTGATGTTATTGTTGTTCAGTCGGACGTAGTTCAGTTTGGTTAGATTTGAAAACGCCAGGAGGGGGATGGTTTGTATCCGGTTTTCCTCCAGGTTTATTTCGCGTAAAGAAAGTAGGTTAGAAATGGCGTACGCGTCCAGGAACTGGATCTGGTTCTTCGACAGTTTCAAAATCTCCAAGGAGCTCGAGTTTCCAAAGGCGTATTTCTCGAGCCGCTCCAGCACCGCGAAGGAAACCGTGAGGTTCTTGAGCATCGCCATGTTGCGCACAAACTCCTCAGGAACGATCTTCAGGTAATCCTGATTACTGGCCACAATGTTAAGGTCCGACAAGTAAGGCTGCGTCTTTATTATCAGCTCCCAAATAAAATGCTCCTTGGTAACAGGCCCGAATATCCAACACTCCGCCGAGGCAGCTCGTTGGAATTTCTCCTTGGTGCACAGGCAACGTATGTTGTTTATCTCCGACGGTTCCAGAGCGCACATATTCTTCGGCTTGGAGACTTTGTTCTTCGACTTGTTCCTTCCCTTTATCACGCTTTCTTTGCTGGAGGCCCCGCTTAAGCACAGGATGACGATGATCACCATCCAGTTCATTATTGGGATCTGAAATGAACAGAAAATATATTTAGATGTTTAAGACCAGTTTTAAACTTTGAGTATACAATTCGCCCTCAATTAACAATCGGATAAGCTGTCAAGCTTATTATTATTATTATTATTATTATTGTTTACCCATATGAATAACCACGAAATCCTCGGTAAATACTGAACAAGTTTTAAAGTTTGGGCGAGATATTAGTATTTGCACCCTTACTACGCCTAATACTCTCCCAGTGAGTAACGAGGTTTATATCTGATCTGTTGTCAGTGTTCTCCATTGTCTTTCCGTATATGGCATTATTCATCAATTTGTATTGGTCTCTTTCAAATTCATATGTTGCTCTATTTCGTAAAGAGAGTAATAAGCCACGTCGATTGATTGAATTTAAGAATTCTATGTGTTTTTAAAACCACTAAAAAAAATGATAAATATAATTACATCTGGTATTTTTATGAATGAAATGAGCATAGCAATCACAAATAAATCTCCGTAAAACTTTTGGCGGGTTGCTAAGGCGCGGTTATAATGTCGCACGTGCATAATAACATGCCTAAAAAATCTGGCACATTGCCTTTTATAATTACACAAATTGTTTATAAACATGTATTTGCAATTTATGCCCCTTCCGTGACTATAACCATTAGAAGTTGCCTCATTTGGTGTATAATTTTTATGCATATAAAGTAACTGTTGAATATGAATGTGAAACATTACCTACTTTAATATCAGGTTATGGTAAAAGTTTTCAAGTAATTATTTCATTTAAAAGCTCCAAAGCCATTTATCAAATTTTTATACGACCTTTATAAATCATTTCGGAATGGTTCGTAGTTAGCAGCCGGTACGCGGGGATCACAGAAAGTGCGCAATCTAGAGACGGATTTTAATTGCCGATTTACACAATATGCGTTTTACTTCCTATCTCGGTTTTATATCGAGTGAGCTCATGAAAATCAAATGCGAGTTTTAGTCAGTGGTTGAATTAAAAATCCCTGAATTCATGTTCCGGTTTTGAATTATTAATAATTTCGATTTAATGGTAAAGATTTATAATTTGGTAGTCAAAGTGTGCCCTACTGTTGGCTTGTCAATAAACAGAGCTTATTTTTCCAGCATGGATGTTTTGACTTCACTGTTTGCATTCCACATCACCGGTTACCTGGTTACCTTATGAAAATTTCTGGATTCCAAAGCTGTCTAGACAAATTTGTTTCCAAACTGGTAAGTATTTGGCTAATATCTTACTTATATCATATATTTATAAAAACCATTATCATTTTTTGGTTCTTTTATTAAATTTTACTAATTATTTTAATGGTAAAATACCACATTACAAAATCCTAGATAGCATTTTAATTTCGAAACTCCCCTGCGACGGTAACAGCACAAAAGTACACATTCAAGTTAAAGAAAGTATATATTATAAAGAAATGTTTTAATGGCAGGCAAAAGTTTAGTTGTACTGTATAAATTTAAATATATACATTTAAAACAATTTATGACACCCAACTGTATCATCGTTGTCTAGTTCCAAACCAGAAAATTATGCTAATACAATGATAATGTCAAAGCTGTTCGCCAAAAGTTCAAAATTTACTTCATGCACTGCCCCGGCTTACCCTGAATAACAAATTCTATTAAACGCAAATCCTCTCGTTTGTTGTAAAACTACACTAGAGCAGGAAAAAGTTGTTCCAAGTGGCCTCCAGCCACATGCCCTGAAATATTACGTCGTTCTGAGCGAAATCAATAATTTATTATACAGTTTCTCATTCATATTTTTAAGAACGTATGACAACAAAGCAGTTCTTTCACCCCCAACTTCCAGGCAGCACTCTTGAGGTCTAGAAAGGCGTATTATTTTCTGCTCAGTCCGTTTCGCTTTATTCACCTTTGCAAATTTTATTTAACCATGGTCCATGCCATAATCCTTTAAAGTAGTATAACTTTCTCCTGGCTCAGAGCTAAAGTATATCATGCGGACGCAAGGAATACAATTCTTATCTCTGAAACGAGGAAGGTCTAAGAGAAAATTTTGAAATGTTGATTTGACGTAATCTGGGTTTGTTTAATTGGAATAATACGGCGAAAAAATGCTCCTCAATAAGATGATCAATAAGCAAAAAGAAGAGACAAAATATTTTAGAAATATTTTTTTAAATTTCTTTAGTAGAGTTATGATGAGGGTTCTGGAAATTAGTGTCATTCAGAAAAGGGTACCATAAACAAATGGTACATTCAATGAAACTAAATTTTCAGTGATTCAGCTAGCAGTTTGAATTGACCTTGAGGATACCTATCATACAAAGTGCTCCTAAAAAATCGCCGATTGTACCATTACATCAATGACTTACTACACCATAATTACGTCGACAGAGTATACAAACCTTAAGTGTCGGTGTCAGTGATCCTAATAAATCATTTACTACGGTTGGAGTACATTGATTCTACTGTTCATATTTGTTTTCTTTAATAATACATCCAAGTTTCATTCGTAAGTCATCTGTTTTTGTTAAATAAATACCCTTCTATATGGATTTGTTTGTCCCTAACCAACAATATCAAAGCTGATCGATGTACGGCATATTCATTGGCGTTTAATGAAGGCGAATCGTTAGAGCGAGAATTGTAAGGAGGTGTAGTATTATTTTGTTTATTTATAAATGACCTTGTTTAGGATTTATACAAGCATAATAATAACAAACATATCCAAATTGATATACTTATATTGATGTTTCATCTCTAAACATGCTATTATTAAATTCATTGGACTATCTTTAATACATTATGAAAATTGGATTATATTTTTAAATTTGAAAACGTCTAAAAACAAATTATTAAAATTTTTTTTTAACTCACCACAAAATTCATTCATTATAGTCACCAATTAAAAAACGAAGTCCACAAGAAGATGTACATATTCTTTCGCTATTAGTAGCTCATCAGGTGGACGATTAATCTTCTTGTGGACTTCGTTTTTTAATTGGTGACCATAATGATTGAATTTTGTGGTGAGTTAAAAAAAAATTTGTTTTTAGACGTTTTGAAATTTAAAAATTTAATCTAATATTCATAATGTATTAAATATAGTCCAATGAATTTAATAATAGCATGTTTAGAGATGAAACATCAATATAAGTATATCAATTTGGATATGTTTGTTATTATTATGCTTGTATAAATCCTAAACAAGGTCATTTATAAATAATGCATGTCAAGCAAAGAAAGAGAATTGTAAAATAAGATTTTGTTTATTGTCAACCAGAAATTTTACATGCTGGCTTTTAATCTTATCCTATATTTATATATTTGTATATACATTCGCAAGTGTCATATAATTTGTCAAAGGATAATTTGTCCGACGATAATTACGCAAACCGACACTTAACTTTTATGTTTAAAGAACTTTTGAAAACTGTGACTGCAGTAAAGTTAAAAAACACGTCAGGCAAAAGAAATGGGAATAGATTTATTTTAAACCTCTGAAAATTATACATGGTTTTCCCTACCTTTCAGTGCGCCTTTATACCGGCGTGACGGCCTTTAAAATTAAATCACCGCAAAGTGTCAGCAAGTGTATTAAAGTCTGATGCGAATGTGCTCGTATGTTGTAGTTCTAGAAATAATTTTTTAAATTTCATTAGTAGAGTTATGATGAGGGTTCTGGAAAGTGGTGTCATTGGAAAAATGGGTAACATATCTTGTTTATGACGGCTGTCAGACAAAATGTTAGATACATACTATCAAAATAACGAAGGATTTCTTTCCAAACGATAGCCAAAAGTATACAAATAAAGGAATCCTCAGGTTAGAGATAATATCTTAAATCCCGTATTGGATGACTAAAGATTAGTCTTTTTAAAACAATATCTCCTCACAGCACGTATTTTCAGTAAGAATAGCGGATTAAGAAAGTCAAAAGAAGACAGCGTGCTAGACAACGCCCTCTTGCGGCTTCGCGACGAAGGAATCCGGTATATAGGCAACCAGTCGTACATGATTATGTAGCGTGGGTTGCTTGACTACCAGACAGGGAAAGTCTTGTGGAGACATTGTTGCTTTTTATTCTGATTAGTAGAGCTACAATGAGGGTTCTAAAAAGAAGTTTAATCGAAGAAAAAGAACCATAAACGAGTGGGGCTTTCCATTTCGCTGTTAATAGTGATGTATGGTATGAGTTTCGTTGTGACTTAAGTGTGAGTAATTACTACTTATTATATACCTCACATATTGAACTTTTTTGTTTATAAGCAGAGAAGTGAGATGGATATAAAATAATTAAAGCAAATAGGAAGTAAAATAAAAAATTATGCACGGATATTCCTTCTTTCCAGCATAATATGATGCATTATGCTTTTATACACAGTTTCAAGCTTTTAAAATTAAATCGGTGCTAGAATGTCGGTTGCATATTAAATTTTTACGCGAGTGTGTTTTGTGATGTACAGCTTATACTTTTTTACAGGTAACGTTGTCCAAAAATGAAAATGCCATTTTCGCCTATGTTTTCAACGGTTGAATGATATGTTTATTGTTTTTTGAACGAATTCCAAATTATTCAACGCCCGTCATTTGTTTCGGTGGTTTTAATGGCCAGAGTAATTGTGAATAAATAAACTTTTAAGATAAATTATTGGTATTAATTACCTATTTTTATTCCTGGAATTAAGGAGTGCATCAGTACAGTACATTCCTAAATTCAGATATTTTGTAATCAATTCTGAGAAGAGGAGTTCCGAGCGCTGACGTATTTGGTTGAACTGTAGTCTCTCAGGGGAGAAATGTAACGAGTTACTTTATGTTATTTCAACAAATGGGTTTTTATAGTTATTCATACCTGCTTGATAAATTTCACAAGTATTTTCGGTTTGTGATACTCGACTAATCGTATTTATCTAGTTTAATTTAAAAGCTGTCACAGAGCGGGGACTTGCATCAAATAGCTCAATTGCAAATTGAAAATATACATATTTTCAACACTATACAGTTGTCGTTTTATTTGCATAGAACATGAAATACAAACAATATATCTCGAGGATGCTAAATAAACTTCAATTCCATATCGGGGAAAATACAAATATGTTTTATTGACACAAACATTCTATTCACTTTTATTTGCACCCTCCAGGTGCACTTTATGGAAATTCCACAACTATTTATGTTTATATTGTTGTAGGAAGCAGTTTGACTTTGCAAATATATATTTTGAATATGTACCTGCACAAGGGACTTGTGAGGTTAACACATTCTAGATATGTTACAGCCCACACATTTTATATAAGCAATAAAAAATTAGTTGTGCACAATATCATTACTGACAGTCTGTCTGATACAACAATTAGCTAACTCAAATTAATTGAGTTTCAGGTCGATTAGTGTTATGGTCTATTAAGACGGTATGTACATTAGAAGGGTTTGAGGTAGGTATCTTGAATGTCGGCAAAAACAGGGAGGCGGCAGAAAATCGATGGAGATGGGAAATTGGAAATTATCCCGTGAAAAACAGCAAGGCATTAGTGTATACAATCATGCGTTATGTTATGAGCATTCAGAATAAGTAAATGTAAAAATGCAATATTGAAGGACTTTTATTGTTGTATGGGACAGTTTCCGGCTGTTAGCGCCCAAAATCGATCCACAATAAAATTGTAATAACGTTTAATGATTTAAAAAAATATTGTCTAGTTTCTATGTGGTTCACAAGATAAAAAAGTTATATCTGACAATTTATAACTGTTCAAAACGGAAAGAACCTCCACAATGTTATTTGACGGTTCCTGCAGCATTAATACAAAGTTCGATGCAACATTAAAGCGGTGCAGCGTGAGAGCCGGGTGATGAGTGACTAAGTCTCGATGCAGTGATCTCTTCTGCATTTGTTGCCTGCGTATAAGTGAATTCCGGTCGGACCGTAGACTGAGCGGTGGCTGAAAGGCCCCTTGTTGTGCTTTACTCCCGTAAAATTTTTCTACATGGTAAAAAGCATTTTTCGTCATTTGAAAATCGACTTACTTTTGTTTATAATTTTTGACGACTCCGAAAAAATGTCTTAAGCTTGGCAACCAATGTTAATTGAACCGACGATTTTAGCACATCTTTTACATAAAATAGTTCGATCGTTGCATCACTCAACGTGTCTGTTCGCTACTTTATTTACAAAAGAGATTATTTCTCCATCTAGAAACTGCTGCTCTTAGAAGAGTCTTTTGATGGCAGTTTGAGCCCCACCACTTAGAAATACTGTATAGGTGTGAATTACTAAATACACACATTGTAGTATCAAGTGAGTTATAATACCAGATAAGATACCCGTTTTCACTTTGCGCTGTTTTCATAATTTAACGTTCAATTAAACAATGCTAATGCTCGAAACAATTAAATTATAGATTAGCACCTACATTAATTAAGCTTAAAACTTTGTCGATGAACTTTTTATTACGGAAATTTAGCGCCGTTCTTGGCTTGCTACTTTGGGTAGGGTGCTTTATAATTTATATTAAATAACAAATGACCTTTAATGGGTGGTTCCAAAACGCCATTACTCTCCTCGGGCCCTAGCATTTAGCTAAATGCTTAGCAGAAATAATTTAGTGTATTACAAAAACAGTAATTGTCGGCGAGTTTTTACCGTGTTACACCATGCAACGGCAATTAATTGATTTATTAATGTGCTTTTTATTTGTCGATCCGGGCTTTTAAAAAGCACCTATTCGAACGGCGAGAGCGATATACTTTTTTTGTCTACGTGTGCAGGAGATATTGGGACAACTCGTGAGGTCGATAATTAAATTTTATGTTTTATAAAAGTTTTGTGCAGGCGTTAATTAACGATAATAAATGGGTTATTATTTTACCTTTATCCAATATTAAGACGAGACTCGGTATTTTGCTCATGCACAATTCCTTAACAGTTGTGACTTCGCAACGTTCAAAATTAAATAGCAGCTCAATGTATTCCGGTGTAACTGGTGCATATGTAAAATACTTTATATCTGGTGTGAAAAATAACGAGTTGTTTTTTTAAACCGCTCCCTCCTGACGTTTGGAATGTATTCATTGAATTACCCTAACACTGCATTGAAGTCATTTATACTTTACGAGTTTATAAATTAATTAGTCCTAGGAAAGTTTGCATAACAGACCACCATTTTGTAAGTTCTATCGATACCCCTGACGTTACCAACTAACAAACTAAAACATCCTTGTAACGCTCACGACCTCCTTCCTTACTTTGATTGTGTTTCTTTACAGTAAATAATATATTAATGTATCGAGTTTTGTGGAGAGTCCAACAGGAAAGTAAAATAAAAGCAAAACGACAAGGCTACTTCAAATGTTTAACAGTTCACCAACTTCTCAGTCCAAACTACTTCAATTTCTTTGACTTATTCTGCAGTAACGAGGCATAAGATGTAACACAGTCAAAACGGATATGCATATACGAAAAGGCTTTTAGAATGATCACCAATAAGCAGAAAGGTTTAATATAACGAATAAAAGCTGCAGTCGGGGCTGCGCCATTTACTATCCCCAATCTCTTCTCTGTCTAAGAGTAAGGATTTTTTACTTGCCTAACAACCAATAGACACATATATACACAGAATCATAAACAGACATTGTTGAACCCATTCAATATATAAACGGTCGTTGTGAAACCCAAAATGACACTGTTGCACCCAGGTTCGGGCTCAACAACGTTTCGAGGTGTATACCATCACCATTTGGTTAAATATGGTCTTAGGACACCGTACGCAAATTTCCAACGATATAGCAACAACGTTGGGCTCAGGTAACGTATTGTTTAAAAAAAATAAAAAAATGCGATAAAATTTACTCACTGTCTTGGTTATACAGGGCGGGACCTACAGCGACCTCTTGATATATCGGGCTCAACAATGTACCGTTTATAAGTATAAATAGAGCCATACACGGACATTGCTGAACCCATTCAATATATAAACGGTCGTTGTGAAGCCCAAAATGACACTGTTGACTGTAGATTGCAAAATCAGTAGTTTAATTATTTTTATCAGTTTCAGGATATTAATCCTTTGTTTACATTACAAAAATTGAACAGTAATATTTATTGCCATGCCAACAGCTTGTACGGTAATATTACAATACAGATCTGTCAACAACTGTCAACAGATGAAATAATAAATAATGAAACTATAGTATCACTACTGCTACTGCTTCTTATATTTGTAACAATCAACGTTTGTCAGGTCATGTTTTTATTGATACTGATTTAAAAAAATACGAATCAATAGGTTTCCGGTGCACCTGAGCTGTGAACTATCACCCACCTCGCAGAAAATACATCCCGATTCAGTTTAATCGAACTCGGCGATAGTTTTTGTCAAAGGTAGACTCCTCACTGGGAGGTTTAATATCGGCGCCGTGAAAGAGATTTCTTGCACTAAGTCGAGAATTAAAATACCATGTGCCCGCTGTAGCCATAAACGCAGGTCTGGGCATTGATCGTGAGGTTCCTTCATGTAGTAAATTTCAAATAACGATCCTAAGCCGGGGTTGTTATATGAAATCAGCCTTTATGTTTTTCGGATACATCTCAATTTGCACGATATGTTGCGTTTAATCGCGATATTACATTTTGCGCTGTACCCATGGAAACCCCCGGCCATTAACTATGCAAATCTAATGCTAAGTTGTCACATAAACAATGTATTTAACAGTAAGATTGTGGCACAGCGAATGTATATTACATGTGCTTGTATATGGCGTGTCAACGTTTCGATTTCCGTATTGGAGCCATTTTCTCTGTCCTCTCTAAGTAGCAGGGAAAAGCTTAGAGATGAACCGCTACTTGGGAAGCAGGCAAATCGAGACACCAAAGATATAAAAACACCATAACGTCACCGACAAAGTTGTCTTGGGACTACAAGTTGTGCTGTTACATTTTTTATGTACTTCGAACGATAAATTTTCCAAAGTTAGCGCGTTTTTTAATTTTTTTTTCTCGAAAACTGCCGCGTGTATTTCTCTCATTTTTATACGGATTTATCATTAACCATCCCTTAAAAGGAAATAAATCAGTTGTGTAAAAGTTCCAAATATTGGGCACAATTTCATAATATCGCCCGTATAAAATCAATATGGAGGCATCCTGTGCTACTCGTAATGTGCCATCTAAAATATATATTGATTAGAATCCCTACTTATGACTGTTGTTTGTGTATGTTGTTGAGAAATAAAAAACCGGAATGGGGACTTAAGCCTCTAGTAAGTATATTCCGGCCTCCTTGGTAGCATTTGTACACATTGCGCTGCTGTTATTTCTTTTATTTACCAACCTGTGTGCAATTACTTTGATAATTAATACGCCATTTAGTTAGGAATGTTGACATGCATAATTAATATGTTTCATAGTACGCACCAGTGATTTTGTTTCTATTAGAATTGCTGTGCTTCATGTGATTCCGTTTGTTTAGCAAATATTGCGCACTAAAAACGACGTAATTGGAATATTGAATTGACATGGATTTTGAAGTCCTCTGCCTCTAAAACGTCCAGGAAAATCGAAGAGTCGCGCCACATTTAAATTTGCTAAATACATCAACTCCCAGTTGGAGCAATGAATCTTTTCGTGCGCATCATATGCGTGATTGGTTGAATAAGATCACGCTTTGGGAGCGCACGTGTCTCGTTCCGTTTTTTGTGAACCGACCTATATTGAATCTTGTTTTACTCGCAGTCAAAATGTACCACATGTGTTTATCTCCCGATGATGCCAGCTTGGGTGTTTAATATTTCGATATAAAGCACCATCGAAAATTTGCTCATGTGTGTATTCAAGCCTACATTTGATTTTATTTCATATTCATCCGCTTTGAGTTACATTCTCCAGCCGTGGACTGGGCGAGCATTTTATTTATTCGGAAATGGAAATGGCATATATCGCTAAAAATACTTACATTGTTTACATGGATTAAATACCCATTTATCACAAACTGACGATTGTTTTAAACCTTTGTGCAACACTCATTAATTTGCCCGAAACAAATGCAGCATTATCTACTCATCCATTAAGCCGTGCAGATAAGGGACGTTTTCATTTCAATTGTGCACCGGTTATTAAACAGTTAGCTCTCTAGTCTAGGTACTTAGGCTATGCCTCTTTGTGCATACACATTATGACTTTCCAATATTTGCTCTGGTGGAGTTTCAAGTGCCTCGGGCTCTTTCTCCTTTTTATTAACTTGTTCAACAATATTCGAGTACCCATCTCTTGCATTTCTTACAACCTTTAGCTTGTAGTTCATCCCTGTGTTTGCTATTTCCATGGCAAATAGGTCTGAAATGGGTAAAAACGATGAAAAAGAGACGATGCATTAAAATCCTGTTGAGACAAGTTTACTTATCCATTTCAGTTGAAGTTCTTTCTTGGCGGTTTCGAGAAAGGCTGGGATAGCTACAGTGAAGAAACCGTCTTGTCCAGGGGTCTGGTGGACGATTGTCGTTGCTAACGGACTGGACAATTTACCATACGGGTCTAATTAGTTGTATATCTACAGAATTCATGAAAACTCGACGGTTTTAAAATAGTATAAAATGTCTTTATTTGCATGAAGAAATTAAACTATAACAACGCGTTGCATAACTTAATCACGTTACTCGGTAATTCTGAGGTCAGGAATAGTTTTCTCGCAAATTTTCAATTATATTAAAAAAGAAACTGATTAAAATCGCCCTTCTTCAAATTATTATTATTATTGCCTCATTTTGTATTTTAATTGCTAATAAAAAAAACTATTATAATTATTATTATTTATTTAAAGTATTTCTTCCAGTGTACTCGCATTTGCCTGAACCCATAGCAACTACTTTCCTCAGTCTGTAACTATCTCCTGACAGCTAATTCAAAACAAGCCACCTCACTACTAACTTCATGTAGTAGTAAATCCGTTGTCTCATTATGGCATCCAAGGCATCCTGCAAACTTTGTTTATAGTAATATACGTACGTAGGAGTTGTTATTTACAACATTGAACAGTTTGCATACTCCTAGTTCCTCAGAACAATAAGCAGTTTGTTACTGTATAGTGGCAGGCTGGAGTAGTTAATAAAACAGTTAAGAATGAAAGATGACACTTACTAACGTCGAAGTGGCTAAAAATTTGGTTCGCCTAATTTATAATTAAGGAAAATAAGGGTTAAACAGCGCGTTTGCTTCTAGGAATCGTTAAAAAAAATTGACATGCAACAGGCAAATACAAGTTTGTAATTTTATTTTATAATTGCGTATTTGCAATTATGGCGGAGGTGCCACTTCTAAAGTTCAGTTATTAATTTATAAATGACTATGTTTAGGATTTATACAAGCATAATAACAAACATATCCAAATTGATATACTCATATTGATGTTTCATCTCTAAACATGCTATTATTAAATTCATTTTACTTTCTTTAATACATTATGAATATTCGATTTAAATTATAAAATTCAAAACGTTTAAAAACAAATTATTAAAAAAAATTTTTAAACTTACCACAAACTTCATTCATTATGGTCACTAATTAAAAAACGAAGTCCACAAGAAGATGTACATATTCTTTCGCTATTTAGTAGCTCATCAGGTGGTTTTTTAATTGGTGACCATAATGAATGAATTGTGTGGTAAGTTTAAAAAAAATTTTTAATAATTTGTTTTTAGACGTTTTGAATTTTATAATTTAAATCGAATATTCATAATGTATTAAAGAAAGTCCAATTGAAGGTGGAATTGTTAACTGGAACAAATTCTGGCTACATACGTAAAGATATGTCAAGTAGCTCACTTTTTTCTAAATAGTCCAATTGGATACGTTTTTATTTTTTTATGAATAACGATATAGGTAAATGAAATTTAGTCAATATCTAAAAACAAGAACGCAGTACATAAAGCCTAAAAAAACACTCCATCCAGAAAGTCCGAACGCAATTCCGAAATGTCAATTTTTCCGATTGACAAAACTTCATATAATTTCATTATATAAGCAAGAAAAAAGAAAACCGCCTTGTGCTCGATAAACTGGAAGCGATAAATCCCCTTAAATAATAACGCCGATTTTAAATTATATAAAAGTTTCTCTTTCACAGAGAAAACAATTTACGGTCCTCGCAGTCAACCGCTCCATCGCTAAAAGAACTAATACACTCCGGGTATAAAATAACAAAAACAAAATGTAATGGAGATGGTAGAGAAGTCCACTTGGGAGGTCCTAGACTCGTAGACGATGTGGTTTATACATCCGAAATTCCCTTGAGAGCAAAGGGTACTGTATAAGCATTGAATGTTTATTAGTATGAAAACTAAATTACTGCAAGTAAGCGGCCATGTATTTAATAGGGTAGACTATATACATATTTATTAGATGAAGGTATTTGATTGTCGTGCAATATGATTTTGCAATTACGACCTTAGCCCCGTCAAAAAACAACAAAGGCGCCTTGTACAACGGGTTGGGTTATATAAAATATAGGGTGAGATCAATAAATAATCAACAACGCCGAGGCAAAGTTTATTCAGCTACCGCAGAACCGGTTTATCAAATCAAACTAGAACTAATTAACATATCTAGCTTATCATACACCTGTAAGGTATCAAGACTTCTGACCTGTAGTTGGTATTTCATTTGTGGTCTCGTAATTTCGTTGGACAGTGACACTTCAAGACTTCTGACCAGAAGTTGGGGTGCCACTGAACCGTCTAGTAATAAAAATAAGGGAAGTAAACCCTTCTGCAATCGAGCTCTTGCACTATAAACTAATAAACTGGTGCCCGAGATTACTACTTTAAATCGTCCGCCTCAAATAATTTCTTTTCTCATTATTATTCCAAATATAAGTATTGTTTTGTTTTTCTCAAATCATGAATAAACAGACGAATTCCATCTGTAATTCCCAGTGTGTTAATTTAAACTAAATACGCTACTTAGCTTGTCTAACCTACTTCATAAGAACGCTAAATTAGGGGTAGGATTAATGCCTCTAACTTTAAACATAAAACGTCCCATTTAGATTTAAACGAGTCATAGTTGCAGTCGGCCGTTAACTATTTGACTCTTCTTATTCTGATTTTCACGTAATCCGCTTTATTTTTTGCAATTGCAATTGCAATTGCAATTGAAACAGCAATTCGAACAATTGTCTAAAAATGCATAAATTATTTTCCAATATTTATTTCATATATTTTTCATATTGCTTATGGTGGTTCTCGCTTACAAAAGTGGGAACTTTACTTAATATATAATTTCATTTAAATGACTTTTTGTTGGAAAGTGGCAAGTAAGGGAATTATGATAATCTGCGTTATTTAAACGGCGTAAATGTGGTAAATTAGTTGAAAGTAACTTTCAACTCTAACTTGAAATAAATGGGAGGGAAGTCGGGCTAATAAATGAGATGTTTTTTAAACTTACGAAGCTTGTGTAAACAGTAAGTTCGTAAATAATTAATTGATGAAAATAATGAAAGATCTTTGACGTTAAAAGCAACTTTTTGTATATTTTTTTTAAAACAAAAATAATCCGGTAACAGCAAATATATAATATTAAACATAATACTTTATTTGTATAACAGTTTGCAGGTTTCTTCTACGTTGAATATTAAAACTTTGGCGCCCAACGTTGGGCGCCAAAAATGCAACAAAACCTGAAAACTGTTTTAAAAATCACCATTTCCTCTAGAATACTTTATACTGATTTCATCTATCCAATCTCGGTTAACATGTAAAACAAGGCGGTTGTGTCAAAACTGCAAAAATAAAATCAATTTAATTATTCGTCTTTTATACGAAGAAACTTTTGTTTACGTAATTTTCGAATAAAAATTGAATTATAAATGTTTCGCGTTAAACTTTTACATGGCGTATAACGTTATTAAAAGTACGAGCTCTATATACGCTTAGTATACCAATTTCAATTTAGCCTTTGGCAACGTTTTTCCACAAATTGGCAAAACAATATTTTTCCGCACAACAATTTATTACGAGTTTTGTATTTTTCTTACGGACTAAATTATCTCAAATGCAATGCGTTTTATATACCACGAACGTCGCAGGTTGCCTCCGTTAATAGCGCGTAGCAATATAAAACGTACCATATAAATTAAACAACCTTCAATTGCCTGTGTATCATCCAGTGATCAAAAGGGGGCTCTTAGCCATTGTTTTGGCGCTACAGACCAAATCTCATCGTTTGAAAGTTTAAACTTACCGACTTTAACAAAGCTTTTTATTATTTGGGGCTGATTTGAGATGCCAAATTAAACCTTAGTTCATTTGGACAAAGCGACCACCATAAACAAAACTTTATGGACGTAGGAGTCGATGAAAAAAATCACTGTCGGCAAATATTTGAAAGGAGTAATAATAAACGAACAGTTTTAATGTCTGGTACAACTGACATCTATTCCTTGCTCATAATTAAAATAGTTATTAATATGTACACACCCGTTAAATAAAACGATTTAATATTTGTTTTACAGTCTGCAATTAATTAACTGACATTTTAATAAGGAAGAAATTTAATGACACTGATATACTGCACGTCATTTGCAAAACGTCTTGAATCTGTTTTGAATTTCATATTTAACGTAAATATGTATCTCATCGATATTTATTATTTAACAAATTCCGACCGTGACTAACGTCACGATACATTAGACAGCGCCACGACTCTCCAAGGCGATACTTCAAAATATCAGCTATGCCACAGATAACCAACGACTAAATTCGACAGAAATTCTGTACTATCAACTGACAGTTCGAAGAGCACAAATATAAACAAACGAAGGTTCCAAATATTCAATTAATATCTTAACTTCTGTCTTTATGGCTAGGTAAGCAGTAAAACAATATTATACGAGTTATTTAGGAAATTACCGATTTAATTTCGTTGTGTATCGTCTGAAGGTCATGTCTTTTTGTTCCAGCTCTGTTTACAAGCCAGCTGTTTTATGCACAATACCTTAGCAGTAACAATAAGAAGGTGCCTAGGATTAACTATTGTAATACTGAGATGGAGAATGCAGAATTGTTTCCGATGCTATTGCAAGCACACTCAGATTATTTCTTGTATTATAATGAAAATACTTCAGACTATGGATTAATTTATGCCGCTATTCTTTATTTTAGTTATTCCGGGGTGTCAACCTCACAAAACTGTAGCGAGTACTGGACTATTTTAACTAAAATAAATATTGTAAAACAAAGAAAATTTTATATTAAAATAGGTTAAGGTAAAATCTCTATAAAGCAGACAATGACTCAATTACGCCTCACGTAAATATAAAGTATCAACACATTAATTCAGTAGTTAATATGAAATCAATAATCATCTAATTTTGGCAAAACCGACGTATTGTATGTCAGATCACCGGAGGGAATATTATTGTGGTCGTTTTTATTTACGAAATTGAAAATATTAACGTACGTTACAGGTAAGCAAATAATAATTATTGAATCCTGTATGAGTTATGTTTACAAACAATAATGTATGCACAGACCAGATACGTTTGTTTTCACTGCTGTTGCGCTAATTTGTGTGTGCGCTATCATCGAGCAGAAGAGAAATATTTACCTCCACCTGGCGTTGTTTATAAACTTTGCAGGGACCGACGGTTGTTTTGTCGATATTTTCTTTATTAATTGCGTTCCGTCTTCGAACCTTCTTAATTAAATTGGGAAAATGCGTGAAATTAATTTTTTGAAAATTTTGGTGATAACATCCTACCAAAAATGAAATCAGTCTTCTTAATTTAATGAAAATAATACTAAAATTAAGTTCTACAATTTAATTCAATCAAAGACCATTCAATTTTAAGATTTAATATAATAGAAAAATTGTTTTAGTAAAATTTCTAGTAAAATTAGAATGCCCAATTCACTATATGAAGATTAAATTGGTCTTCTAGTTTAATTAAACTCCACAATTTAATTCAATGAAAGACTATTAAATTCTACGAATTAATCTAATAGAAGTATTTTTTTAGTAAAATTTCTAGTAATATTAGATTGCCCAATTCACTATATGAACATCCTACCAAAAATGAAATTAGCCTTCTTAATTTAATGAAAATCCTACTAAAAATTAAGTTCCACAATTTAATTCAATCAAAGACCATTAAATTTCAAGATTTAATTTAATAGAAGAATTTTTTGAGTAAAATTTCTAGTAAAATTAGAATGCCCAATTCACTATATGAAGATTAAATTAGTCTTCTAATTTAATTAAATTCCACAATTTAATTCAATGAAAGACTATTAAATTCCACGAATTAATCTAATAGAAGTATTTTTTTTAGTAAAATTTCTAGTAATATTAGATTGCCCAATTCACTATATGAACATCCTACCAAAAATGAAATTAGTCTTCTTAATTTAATGAAAATCATCCTACTAAAAATTAAGTTCCACAATTTAAGTCAATCAAAGACCATTAAATTTCAAGATTTAATTTAATAGAAGAATTTTTTGAGTAAAATTTCTAGTAAAATTAGAATGCCCAATTCACTATATGAAGATTAAATTAGTCTTCTAATTTAATTAAATTCCACAATTTAATTCAATGAAAGACTATTAAATTCCACGAATTAATCTAATAGAAGTATTTTTTTTAGTAAAATTTCTAGTAATATTAGATTGCCCAATTCACTATATGAACATCCTACCAAAAATGAAATTAGTCTTCTTAATTTAATGAAAATCATCCTACTAAAAATTAAGTTCCACAATTTAAGTCAATCAAAGACCATTAAATTTCAAGATTTAATTTAATAGAAGAATTTTTTGAGTAAAATTTCTAGTAAAATTAGAATGCCCAATTCACTATATGAAGATTAAATTAGTGTTCTAATTTAATTAAATTCCACAGTTTAATTCAATGAAAGACTATTAAATTCCACGAATTAATCTAATAGAAGTATTTTTTTTAGTAAAATTTCTAGTAATATTAGATTGCCCAATTCACTATATGAACATCCTACCAAAAATGAAATTAGCCTTCTTAATTTAATGAAAATCCTACTAAAAATTAAGTTCCACAATTTAATTCAATCAAAGACCATTAAATTTCAAGATTTAATTTAATAGAAGAATTTTTTGAGTAAAATTTCTAGTAAAATTAGAATGTCCAATTCACTATATGAAGATTTAATTAGTCTTTTAATTTAATTAAATTCCACAGTTTAATTCAATGAAAGACTATTAAATTCCACGAATTAATCTAATAGAAGTATTTTTTTTAGTAAAATTTCTAGTAATATTAGATTGCCCAATTCACTATATGAACATACTACCAAAAATGATATTAGTCTTCTTAATTTAATGAAAATCCTACTAAAAATTAAGTTCCACAATTTAATTCAATCAAAGACCATTAAATTTCAAGATTTAATTTAATAGAAGAATTTTTTGAGTAAAATTTCTAGTAAAATTAGAATGTCCAATTCACTATATGAAGATTTAATTAGTCTTTTAATTTAATTAAATTCCACAGTTTAATTCAATGAAAGACTATTAAATTCCAAGAATTAATCTAATAGAAGTATTTTTTTTAGTAAAATTTCTAGTAATATTAGATTGCCCAATTCACTATATGAACATACTACCAAAAATGATATTAGTCTTCTTAATTTAATGAAAATCGTACTAAAAATTAAGTTCCTCAATTTAATTCAATCAAAGATCAATAAATTTCAAGATTTAATTTAATAGAAGAATTTTTTGAGTAAAATTTCTAGTATAATTAGAATGCCCGATTCACTATATGAAGATTAAATTAATCTTCTAATTTAATTAAATTCCACAGTTTAATTCAATGAAAGACTATTAAATTCCACGAATTAATCTAATAGAAGTATTTTTTTTAGTAAAATTTCTAGTAATATTAGATTGCCCAATTCACTATATGAAGATCCTACTGAATATTAAATCAGTCTTCTAAAAATGCAACCTTAGGCGAGGGTTGTAGAAATTAAAAAATTTTCCATAAATATGCAATAATAAACACCTTGTATAATAAATACATACGCATCCAAACAAACAAACGCATATATAAGGATAATTTAGTTTTATGTCACAACTGGGATGCATATTTTATTTCTCTACATCTATCTGAATAAATAATGGATGATCCTTGGTCATTTATCATAATTAAAACAAACTACCCATTGTTTTTTTTAAACCGTTTATAACACAGTATAAGAGGTACACACTACGACATACCTATAACGAGTTTTTAAATAATGGTGTTTAAAATGACGTGCCAGAAATATCCTGTCAGACTTCCATGCCAAGTGAGGAAATTATGAACTAGAAAAATAGTCCATTGTTTCCATTTTACGAGCTTGGTCGCTTTAGTATTCCAAACAAAAACCGTACGGTACTTTCTTAGTTCATGAATACTAATAGCGGCCATAAAAATGTTACGCGAAACGTTGAATCGAAAGCAAACACGTTACTATTATCTCAATTGTTTGCGTCCACTTGTATAATTGTTTCGACAATTTAAATGGATCCCGGCACACTGGAGTCCATCATGCTCACTAACGAGAAGGGCCGGAGCTCTTTTGTCAGTGTCCCGAATTAGTCTTGTAAATTTTCCTGCTTAATTTACCAAGGTCAAAGTTGACCGACGTTTGGACAGTTCCATCATTTTAGAGCCAAGATAAATTGGGTGGATGAGGAACTCCAAGTTTCATCGAATCAATACTAGAGTCGGACACACGCTGAAATATTTAGATTTCAATTGTGTGCGGTGTGAGGCAAATTATTAATTAGGGGTTGGACGTGTCGTTCTACAGCTCATTACAATTTTGGGGTACTTTGGATATTAAAGAGTTTTGTCGCGGCCGGTTTTTACCCAGCCCGCTCCCCGCAATAATTTGTGTATCATGTTCAAATTCAGAAGTATTTAATTTATTTTGCGTCTCAATTGTTGTATTTCAGAATAAATGAATCATCTAGTTCGTCCGTAAATATATATATTCATAACAAAGAAGGGGACAAAAATTCCTTTGTGGATTCCCGCAAAGTTTTTCAAAAATAAGTTACCCAGAGCTTGAGAACTCAGTTGGCATTCCGTTCCGACAACAACCAGTTCGCTTCTAGCAGTCCGCGCGACCAGTCCAGCTTAGTAAGTAAACCAGCTTGAGTAAGTAAAATCTTGCGTACCTGCGATAAGTTTCCTGTATAGGGAGAGTTAACGATGCGAAAAAGTCCAATATTTTCTTTGTTGTCGATAATACAAACATTTTCACAATTTAATCTAATAGAAGAATTTTTTAAGTAAAATTTCTAATAAAATTAGATTGCCCAATTCACCATATGAAGATCCTATCAAAAATGAAATTACTCTACCTGATTTAATGAAAATCCTATTGAAAAATTAATTCCACAATTTAATTCAATGAAAGACTATTAAATTCCACGAATTAATCTAATAGAAGAATTTTTTAAGTAAAATTTCTAGTAAAATTAGATTGCCCAATTCACCATATGAAGATCCTACCAAAAATGAAATTACTCTCCCTGAAATCAGGATCATTAAATATGAAAATCCTATTGAAAAATTAATTCCACAATTTAATTCAATGAAAGACTATTAATCTCCACAATTTAATTCAATGAGACTATTAAATTTCACGATTTAATCTAATTAAAAACATTTTTTAGTCAAATTTATAATAAAATTAGATTCCTCACTTTAATCCAAGAAAAATTCTTATAAAATTCTGCTCAATCTAATGGAAATCCTACTATAAATTAAATTTCACGATTTAATTCACTGAAAATTATCCAGACTATTAAATTTCACAATTTTATCTAATAAAAATTTTGGTTTAGTAAAGTTTCGAATAAAACTAGATTCCCCAATTTAATTCAACGAAAGTTCTGCTGAAAATTAAATTCCACAATTTAATTCAATGAAAGACTATTAATCTCCACAATTTAATTCAATGACACTATTAAATTTCACGATTTAATCTAATAGAAACATTTTTTTAGTAAAATTTATAATAAAATTAGATTCCTCAATTTAATCCAAGGAAAATTCTTATAAAATTCTGCTCAATCTAATGGAAATCCTACTATAAATTAAATTTCACGATTTAATTCAATGAAAATTATCCAGACTATTACATTTCACAATTTCGTCTAATAAAAATTTTGTTTTAGTAAAGTTTCGAATAAAAATAGATTCCCCGATTTAATTCAACGAAAGTTATGCTGAAAATTAAATTCCACAATTTAATTCAATGAAAGACTATTAATCTCACAATTTAATTCAATGAGACTATTAAATTTCACGATTTAATCTAATTAAAAACATTTTTTTAGTCAAATTTATAATAAAATTAGATTCCTCAATTTAATCCAAAGAAAATTCTTATGAAATTCTGCTCAATCTAATGGAAATCCTACTATAAATTAAATTATACGATTTAATTCAATGAAAATTATCCAGACTAATATTTCACAATTTCGTCTAATAAAAATTTTGTTTTAGTAAAGTTTCGAATAAAACTAGATTCCCCAATTTAATTCTACGAAAGTTTTGCTGAAAAGTAAATTCCACAATTTAATTCAATGAAAGACTATTAATCTCCACAATTTAATTCAATGAGACTATGAAATTTCACGATTTACGCTAATAAAAACATTTTTTTAGTCAAATTTATTTTTTAGTCAAATTTATAATAAAATTAGATTCCTCAATTTAATCCAAGGAAAATTCTTATAAAATTCTGCTCAATCTAATGGATATCCTAC
Organism: Rhagium mordax; assembly: GCA_963680705.1. Lineage (NCBI taxonomy): Eukaryota > Metazoa > Arthropoda > Insecta > Coleoptera > Cerambycidae > Rhagium > Rhagium mordax. The sequence continues at coordinate 73,471,195 of OY796660.1, read as the reverse complement.
TATAAATTAAATTTCACGACTTAATTCAATGAAAATTATCCAGACTATTAAATTTCACAATTTTATCTAATAAAAATTTTGGTTTAGTAAAGTTTCGAATAAAACTAGATTCCCCAATTTAATTCAACGAAAGTTCTGCTGAAAATTAAATTCCACAATTTAATTCAATGAAAGACTATTAATCTCCACAATTTAATTCAATGACACTATTAAATTTCACGATTTAATCTAATAGAAACATTTTTTTAGTAAAATTTATAATAAAATTAGATTCCTCAATTTAATCCAAGGAAAATTCTTATAAAATTCTGCTCAATCTAATGGAAATCCTACTATAAATTAAATTTCACGATTTAATTCAATGAAAATTATCCAGACTATTACATTTCACAATTTCGTCTAATAAAAATTTTGTTTTAGTAAAGTTTCGAATAAAAATAGATTCCCCGATTTAATTCAACGAAAGTTTTGCTGAAAAGTAAATTCCACAATTTAATTCAATGAAAGACTATTAATCTCCACAATTTAATTCAATGAGACTATGAAATTTCACGATTTACGCTAATAAAAACATTTTTTTAGTCAAATTTATTTTTTAGTCAAATTTATAATAAAATTAGATTCCTCAATTTAATCCAAGGAAAATTCTTATAAAATTCTGCTCAATCTAATGGATATCCTACTATAAATTAAATTTCACGACTTAATTCAATGAAAATTATCCAGACTATTAAATTTCACAATTTTATCTAATAAAAATTTTGGTTTAGTAAAGTTTCGAATAAAACTAGATTCCCCAATTTAATTCAACGAAAGTTCTGCTGAAAATTAAATTCCACAATTTAATTCAATGAAAGACTATTAATCTCCACAATTTAATTCAATGACACTATTAAATTTCACGATTTAATCTAATAGAAACATTTTTTTAGTAAAATTTATAATAAAATTAGATTCCTCAATTTAATCCAAGGAAAATTCTTATAAAATTCTGCTCAATCTAATGGAAATTCTACTATAAATTAAATTTCACGATTTAATTCAATGAAAATTATCCAGACTATTATATTTCACAATTTCGTCTAATAAAAATTTTGTTTTAGTAAAGTTTCGAATAAAACTAGATTCCCCGATTTAATTCAACGAAAGTTATGCTGAAAATTAAATTCCACAATTTAATTCAATGAAAGACTATTAATCTCACAATTTAATTCAATGAGACTATTAAATTTCACGATTTAATCTAATTAAAAATATTTTTTTAGTCAAATTTATAATAAAATTAGATTCCTCAATTTAATCCAAAGAAAATTCTTATGAAATTCTGCTCAATCTAATGGAAATCCTACTATAAATTAAATTTCACGATTTAATTCAATGAAAATTATCCAGACTAATATTTCACAATTTCGTCTAATAAAAATTTTGTTTTAGTAAAGTTTCGAATAAAACTAGATTCCCCAATTTATTTCTACGAAAGTTTTGCTGAAAATTAAATTCCACAATTTAATTCAATGAAAGACTATTAATCTCCACAATTTAATTCAATGAGACTATGAAATTTCACGATTTACGCTAATAAAAACATTTTTTTAGTCAAATTTATTTTTTAGTCAAATTTATAATAAAATTAGATTTCTCAATTTAATCCAAGGAAAATTCTTATAAAATTCTGCTCAATCTAATAGATATCCTACTATAAATTAAATTTCACGACTTAATTCAATGAAAATTATCCAGACTATTAAATTTCACAATTTCATCTAATAAAAATTTTGTTTTAGGAAAGTTTTGAATAAAACTAGGTTCCCCAATTTAATTCAACGAAAGTTATGCTGAAAATTAAATTCCACAATTTAATTCAATGAAAGACTATTAATCTCCACAATTTAATTCAATGAGACTATGAAATTTCACGATTTAATCTAATAAAAACATTTTTTTAGTCAAATTTATAATAAAATTAGATTCCTCAATTTAATCCAAGGAAAATTCTTATAAAATTCTGCTCAATCTAATGGAAATCCTACTATAAATTAAATTTCACGATTTAATTCAATGAAAATTATCCAGGCTATTAAATTTCACAATTTCATCTAATAAAAATTTTGTTTTAGTAAAGTTTCGAATAAAACTAGATTCCCCAATTTAATTCAACGAAAGTTCTGCTGAAAATTAAATTCCACAATTTAATTCAATGAAAAACTATTAAGCTCTACAATTTAATTCAATGAGACTATTAAATTCTACGATTTAATCTAATAAAAACATTTTTTTAGTCAAATTTATAATAAAATTAAATTCCTCAATTTAATCCAAGGAAAATTCTTATAAAATTCTGCTCAATCTAATGGAAATCTTACTATAAATTAAATTTCACGATTTAATTCAATGAAAATTATCCAGCCTAATAAATTTCACAATTTCATCTAATAATAATTTTGTTTTAGTAAAGTTTCGAATAAAACTAGATTCCCCAATTTAATTCAACGAAAGTTATGCTGAAAATTAAATTCCACAATGTAATTCAATGGAAGACTATTAAACTCCACAATTTAATTCAATGAGACTATTACATTTCATGATTTAATCCAATTAAAAACATTTTTTTCGTCAAATTTATAATAAAATTAGATTCGACAATTTAATCCAAGGAAAATTCTTATAAAATTCTGCTCAATCTAATGGAAATCCTACTATAAATTAAATTTCACGATTTAATTCAATGAAAATTATCCAGACTATTAAATTTCACAATTTCATCTAATAAAAATTTTGTTTTAGTAAAGTTTCGAATAAAACTAGATCCCCCAATTTAATTCAACGAAAGTTCTGCTGAAAATTAAATTCTACGATTTAATCTAATTAACACAATTTAATAAAATTTTTAATAAAATTATGCATCACATACTTGACCTCAGGCGTCTACTACACCAGCTAAGTAATGTCCCATCTACTCACCTTTCCTCCTGCTCCCCTTTGGCTGATTACTATTTGACGTAAACAAAGTTTCTGCATACCAAAATATTTCGAACTAATTTTGAAATGTAGCCATATTGGTCTCCTACAACTTCTATATAAAATTTTTGTTTTTGTTATCGATAACAAAGGAAGTGATTGACTTTGTCGCATCGTTGATTCACCCTGTATATATTTGTATTTAACCGTAGTAATAAGTGTTTACTGTTAATTGATCGTAAACAAAGGTTAGGATAGACCCCTGGCTTAACCGTTTCTTCACTGCTGCTACCCAAGTCTCTATTATCCTGCTAATAGAGAAGAGTGGTATTTCTACACTTTAAAACAGGAACTGGCGCCCGAGATACACCGTCTTGATAGTACCGCCGCCCCTCAGGCGTCACAATAACCTAAGAACCTCCGCGGAACGAAGGAAGGTTACAATACTTTGTAGTGACCGCCGGCGTAAAGGTAAAAATTCCATTAAATTAGTTATTTTGATACATCGGATTTTCTAATGACATTACGAATATTTACGTATGCTTCCCTGACAAATATTTCGGGAGCTCCTGAATTTAACTCTGCAAATTCCCTCGACGTGCCTTCAGATGAAGGTGGAACAAAATATTAAGGAATTTAAGTTCTTCGTCAACTACCCTAAAGAGCAAATACCAAATAATTGTAGACTTTGGAATTACGCCAAAGGCTTGATGTTATTTAAGATACTTGTAATTACACATTTTAGCTTCGTAAAAGAATGTAAAATTGCAATCGTTACAAGCCGAGCCGGTGAGTAAAAGCTTTTATAAATGAACTTTTCACATTTCTCAGTTAATACAATGTAATTAACCGATTATGCCGCACGCACGTTCGTGATTTCATATACCGCTCTCTAGTTAAAATATTCTAAATGCGGTGAACAATAGTGGCCAGAGCTTCTCTAATTAAATTTACCTCATTATCGGTTTCCCTATACTTAATTAGCAAAATATTGGTTAAATCAATGGCAACGTCAGCGAATTCAATTGGCATTTATGGCCGCTCTTTGATCATTATTACATGAATTTAATAAATAAGGGCTGTAATTATTTGCAATATAACGTAGCTGCCGATTCAGGCCCAACTTTCGTGGAAACTTCAAGTTAGAAACTGATGTATATAAGAATGAAAGGGAATATATTGAACTGATTTCCAAATAAAATATACATCACTCAACATAATTCTATTCCTATACAATAACTGAAATAATGTATTGTCTTAAAAGGAAAATAAAGTTTATTATTATTATTATTTATTATTATTATTAATTATCCAGTTTTTGGTTGCCTTCCTAAAAGAAAGGTCAGGTTTGGGTGAGTGCATAATTATTTAATTATCTTTATCTTTCATGAATTTGAAATTTATCTTTATCTTATCTTAAATATAAAGGAATAACCTATTTGCAATACGCAGCCTAATTGAGCATAATTGGAATTATTATCAGCCAATTATGGTACATGAAAGAAAGTAAACATAATAATACGAATTATTTCGAGAATATGTCATTTAGGTGCTTACTAGCTTTGCATGTTGATTTTGGTTGAGGAGTACTTGCAATGAGCCTTATTATTATTATTTTAATACATTGCGATCGTATCGGCTTATTAGTGTCATTATGTACTTCAGAAACAAAAATTGAAAATGCGGCATGCCAAGATAAGGGTTATAACTACTGCTATTTATCCACGAACATATCGTGCATATATTATAGCATGCAATCATAATATAACTGTTACGTTTTATAATAAATTACAATTCTTGCGGGTAATAAAATACGACAAGAATCTACTTAAAGTATTATATCAATGTATAAGAATTTGTGAAGGTTCTCGAAACTTATCATACAAAGTTTAAATAAATATATTACTTGCTAAATTGAATTTTGCAGGGTTTGTATTGTCTTCTTTGCGATCAAAAGTATTATTTCCTCAAATTATAGTGGTAGTTTCTACGCCATGTTTATCGTGAAAACTCATATCTATTGTTTCGAGTTATTTTGCTGGCCAGTTCCCGTCCGGCTTCCGACTCGCACAGCAAATATAATTAAATATTTATATACGAAATTAATTAGATTAGCTGCGAAAATACGGCAGGTGTTGTTTAAAGTGACGATAAAAAGCTTGATCTAATATTTACATTTAAAGAGCTCTCAAGCGGCGCCACTCTGAGTCGTTTACGACATTTAAACCGAAATTAATTCAAATTTGAAGCCGATTCCCTACTGCTGACTTAGTGCATTATCTTGTCAGCGCACAGGAATTCCTGCGTTTACCGTAAAATATTCCCAATTGCAGGCAATACATATTTCCTGCTGGTACTCCAAAAGACAATATTTTGTTCTGATAATTATCTGGTTTTAAATACAGCAAATAGCTTATCTGTAATATGCAGATTTTTACTGCTTATCAGAAGTAAACATTTATTATCAGTTTATCGCAGATATATAAAAAATATTTGGATTTAAATAGCACAAATAGCTCATCTGTAATTTATAGATTCTTGCCGCTTATCAGAAGTAAGCAATAATTATCAGTTGCTTAAAAATCAATGCCGATGCCACTTTAAATCAAAGAAATAGCTTATCTGTAATCTGTAGATTTTTGCCACTCATCAGAAATAAGCATTTATTATCAGTTTATCACAGATATATAAAAATTATTAGAATTTAAATTTCACAAATGGCTTATCTGTAATCTGTAGAATCTTGCCGCTTATCAAAAGTAAGCAATAATTATCATATGCTTACAAATCAATGCCAAAGCCACTTTAAATACAACAAATGACTTATCTGTAATCTGTAGATTCTTGCCGCTTATCAGCAGTAAGCAGTAATTATCAAGTGCTTAAAAATCAATGCCAAAGCCACCTTAAATACAAAAAATGGCTTATCTGTAATCTTTCGATTTTTACCGCTTATCTTTCAGAGAACTAAGGGAAAATTATCAGTTTATTACAGATACTTAAAAATCTATGCCAAGCCAGTATGATTTATTATCAGTTTAAAAATTTTCTGACTTTCAATATAATACATGGCTTATCTGTAATTCGCGGATTTTTGCCGCTTATCAGAAGTAAGCATTTATTATCAGTTTATTACAGATATATAAAAATTATTTAAAGTTAAATTGCACAAATGGCTTATCTATAATCTGTAGAATCTTGTCACTTATCAGAAGTAAGCAATAATTATCATATGCTTAAAAAGCAATGCCAAAGCCACTTTAAATACAACAAATGACTTATCTGTAATCTGTAGATTCTTGCCGCTTATCCGAGAACTAAGGGAAAATTATCAGTTTATTGCAGATACTTAAAAATCTATGCCAAAGCTAGTATCATTCGTGCAGATACATAAAATTATGTGAATTTAAATAGCACAAATGGCTTATCTGTAATTTGTAGATTCTTGCAGCTTATCAGAAGTAAGCCATAATTATCAGATGCTTAAAAATCAATGCCAAAGCCACTTTAAATACAAAGAATGTCTTATCTGTAATCCGCAGATTTTTGCCGCTTATCAGAAATAAGTATTTATTAACAGTTTATTACAGATATTTAAAAATTAACGCCAATCTGTAATCTGTATCTGCAGATTTTTGCCACTTATCGGAAGTAAGGATGTATTATCAGTTTATTACAGATAATTTAAAATGAATGCCAGTATTATTCTTTAAATGCCTGTTATCTATTGAAATTCCTTAACTACCCCGATAGTGTGTAAGAACACTGGCAGTTTTATAATATTTTGCTCAAAAATCCGCTTGATAACTCACTGACTTTAAACGTGACAAATAGCTTATCTGTAATCTGCAGTTTTTGCCGTCTATCAGAAGTAAGCATTTATAACCAGTTTATTACAGATAATAATATTTCAGAATCCTATGACTTTAAAAACGATAATTGGCTTATCTGTAATTTGTACATTTTTGACGCTTATCAGAGGTAAGCATTTATTATCAGTTTATTACAAGTAAGTATTCAAAATTCAAGTGCTGTAGTATGTAGTAGGTGCACTATACATCTCTAGTTGTAATCCAACTACCCGTTACACTCATAAGTAACGAAGACTTACCGAAAAATTTACTTGAGGAAAACCTTAAAATTATATTATTTTCCTTTAATAGAAAAATTCGTTTAATAGAAAGCTAAATTTGGAAACAAATGATTACCTCTTATAGGTGGGTTTTCTTTGTAAATGAGTTACAGAAATAGCCAAGTGACCTTCGTTGTATTGGTCAAGCCATCAGAATGTCAAAGTCATCACTAATTAAGTCCACCAAGCGAGGAAAATAAATTTTTCTAATAAACGTACCAAAATATCCACCAAATCCGCCACGCGGAAATTGATTAATAACAAATTTACAAGAAAATCCCGCGAGATGGTTGAAACAATTTTCAAACACTTGTAATTTGTCAGCTGTGCCTCAACCAGTCACGAATAATTAACTTAAAGCAACGGCCTTCTCCCCGAGACCAAGTCGCCCACGAGATATTTATTTCCTCGTTTTTTTTCTAATTAAAAATCTGTTCTAGACACATAATTTGTTTGATTGATTTAAAAGGAATTTCGTTTGTTACGCTGTTGCGCGGACGTCCAAGCAACTGTGCAAATTAAATAAATAATAAATATACAAATAGACAACAACAATAGACATATAAATAGACAAATGACGGACGCTTGTATGCAACTTCATATACGACTAAGCGCCAATATGTATGCTACCCGCAATACGCACTGTAACGCATTATAAAATGTTTTGACTACAGAATTGGGCAGTAGGCGTACAGGCAAATGAACAGTGGTAAAAGGCTGAGCAAGCTTTTTTGTTGCTGATGCGAAACTGATGACCGTAACTAAAGGAATAGAATGAGGTGTTAGGTAGAGTTAGTTGTATTTTTGGGGCTGTCGAGACAAGGTGTCTCAGTTTCAGTTTCGTAAACGTTCACAAATTTTTTACATCTTGAATTTTTTTTTGCATCACAATGAGCCCGATTTGTCAAACCCTAACTATTTCACCCGATGCACCTACCGCCAGGATGCAAACGGCTGTCAACATTCCCAAGTTTGCTGTACCTTATTAAACCTCTATTTTACAAACTTCTACAATATATAAACACATTATGGCCCTGGCTGGCTCTACTGTTGCTCTGGCAGTTACAAATTTTGTATATATGCACACTGTTTACACACAGCTAAACTAACTTTCCTATTTCCTAATGGCGCATACGTTCGGTAGGTGGCTGGGACCTCGCAAGCACTACACCAAGTGATCAATTTATTATTATTACATTTAACCTCGCGGCCATTCGGAGCTATTTCACAAAATACTGCAATATGCAATGGCGTAATAAATAAAACTCTATTATTGTTTATTGTATTGCGCGCTAATAGCGCTTGTTTTGTTTCAGGTTGCTGCTACGGAAAATGGAAAATCAGTGCATATGCGCCGCAAATGGCATTTTGTTTCATCAGAGGCGGCACATTTGGATAACAATGATAATAATAATAATTTTTGTCCAAGATGATCAGTTAAGTGATATAACACTAGTTAGAGACCGTGATGAATTTACACCTCACTACAGATTCCTAAGACACACACTAGGTAGTGGTTCAGCAATCGTTCCAGAGATGGCGTCAGTGGTACGAAAACGAATTAGGACAACTAGAGAATTGTGGAAAAATCTAGAGGTGCATTCCCTGATCGTTAGTTAGGCGGAAGAGGATCGATGATGAAGTAGCTACCTCGGTCACCGGATTTGACATTTTTGTGGGAGCAAGAGGTGAGTAAAAGGAGTCCATTTGTTGCCTACTTGCTTCGTTTTCTACTACTAATTGAGCGTGGAAATATTGGCAAATGATTTGCCACTTGTCTTACGTCAATATATATTCAAATTTTGAAAAGAAAATATACATTTGTATATTCTACTTCAGATATTTCTAAAAAACCGACATCTTGCATTCGAGTAGTTTATTGGAAATTTTCCTCCCTGTACAAGGCCGGCATCTGGACAGAGACAGTATATGGAATTAGTTATCAGAAAATAACTTTGGAAATAACCAGTAAAAAAATAATAGCCATCCGATGCCGCGCAGTGTGTTTGTGACTGGTCAAAGGCGAGAGTCGGAAATAATTGATTTAGTAAATCTCCCAATTATATTTTTTTTCTTCTGGGATATCATAAATCAAAAAGTTTATTTCGATCATTTACCGCGTGATATATATCTTTTACGAAATCTGCAATTAATGAGAAAAAGATCAGACCTCTGTGTGTTGCTAATGGTGGAAGTCTTATTGAATAGTAATTTCGGAATAAGAGGAATTTATTTTCGAACAGTTTCAGTTTGAATCAGTTAGAATCGTAATACCTACGTGCTATCATTTTAATATTGTTTAGAAGAAGTTTAGGGAGCCAAATGTAATGAAACTTATGCCAATTTAATCACTGACCACCTATTTCTAACATAGTTAGTTATGAAGAAAACTTTGCTAAACAATAATATCAGGCCTTACTGTAGCGTTAGGATATATAATAATTTATTAATAACTACATTGTAAGGGACCAAGCTTGCTACCCTTGCGTGATCCGAGTCCGTAGGCGATCCAAATTAGTACATTTAGAGTCAGGTTCCTGATTATTTCATTATTTGGCAATTATATGGGCTTACCAAAGGATAAGGAAACCTATTAACGAATTTTATTAAAACCTTTCTTACTGGCGAAATACAATTTTATAAAGGAATAATGAAGGAAGGCGACGCAAATTAAAAAAAATAAGGCGAGTTGAAAATTTAAAAAATCAGTACTATTTTAAATGTACCTATTAGTATTATTTTTTCTACCAATCCATATCCCAGTCAAATATCAATTGTAATGGTTTTCCAAGGATTGAAAACCTAGAGGTCTTGCTGAGGCTATTCTTGGTGATTTTCCCTCCCAGTCCAATACTAATTTTAATGATTTTTCAAGGATTGAAACCCCAGAGATCTTGCTGGGACTAGTCTTGGTGATTTTTCCTACCCAGTCCATATCTTAGTCCAATACTAATCTGAATTATTTTCCAGTGATTAAAACTCTACATGTCTTGCTGGGGCTATTCTTGGACCTTCATTTAGCATTTTCCAAATATGTGAAAATAACTGTTTTACCAAGGTTACTAACGGCTTTATAATTTCCTACCAACACCAGAACGAATGGTGCTAATTGTGAAGCCGTCACCATCATTTAGCATCTATTTAGCACCTTCCATATAAATGAAAAATTGAGGTGTTAATTTATCACCAATTTTATAATTTTGTTGCTAAATGCACACCGTCACTATTGGTGCTAATTGCGAAACTTCAACCTTTATTTAGCACCCTTTTAGCACTCTCCCTATGTGTGAAACTAACTGCTTTACTAACATTACTAACGGTTTTATAATTTTGTAGTCAATTTCATACCAACATCACTACCAGTGGTGCTAATTATAAAATGTTTACCATCACATGGCATCTATTTAGCACCCTTAAATATTAAAAAAACTGAGATATTAATTGCTCACCAGTTTTGCCCTTTTATTGCCAACTTCACACCAGTACTGGTGCTAATTGCAAAACTTTTACCATCACTTAGCACCCTTAAATTATGTGACAAAAACAGCAGCGTTAATTGTTTAACTAAACTCGTTAACAATTTTATCATTTTGCTGGTAACTTTACATCATAACCATAACTACTGGTGCTAATTGTGAAGCTTTAGCGTCACTTAGTATTTGTTTAGCATCCTCTAAGTACGTTAAAAACTAATCTATGATTAGCAATTACATAATTTTGCTGCCAACTTCACACCAGCATAATGGCCATGGGTGCTAATTGCAAAACCTTTATTTTGCTCAGCATTAATTAAGCATCTGCCAAATACGTGAAAAAACTGAGGTGTTAATAATTATAATTTTTTTGCTAACTTTGCCATCACCAATGGTGCTCATTGCGAAACCTCTACCGTCATTTAGCACCCTCTTAGCACTCTCCAAATATGTAAAATCAATCTTAAATAATCTTACTAACGGATTTATAATTTTGTTGCTAACTTTACACCAATGACACAACCAATGGTGCTAATTGTGAAACTTTTACCGTCATTTAACAACCAATTAGTATTCTCTAAATATGTTAAAAGATTGATATTGATGTGTTAATTGATTACCATTGGTGCTATGTGCAAAACATCTACCAACCTGGTGCTAACTGTGAAACATTTATCATCATTTAGCATCTTTTTAGCACCTTCCACAAAAAAATAAATTTTATGATTTCGTTGAACTAGCACTACTGGTGCTAATTGCGAAATGTCTACACTATCATTTTGTACTCTCCCATTGTGTAAAACTATTACCAGCATTACTAACGGCACTTCACAACAACACCACAATCATTGGTGCTAATTATAAAACGCTTACAGCCACTTCACATCCATATAGCACCTTAATATATTAAAAAAACTAAACTAAAATTAAATTAAACTAAATATTACCAATTTTGTAATTTTATTGCCAACTTCACTCGACCACCACTATACCACCGGAGCTAATTGCGAAACCTTTATCACCACTTAGCACCCATTTAGCATCCTTTAACTATGTGACAGAAACAGCAGTGTTAATTGTTTTGATAAAGTCGTTAACAATTTTATAATTGTGTTGCCAACTTCACACCAGCATCATTGCCATGGGTGCTAATTACAAAACCTTTACCATCACTTATCACTAGTTTAGCACCTCGCAAATACTGAGCAAAAACTGAGGTGTTAATTGATTATTATTATAATTACTACTACACTATTACATCGCCACTGGTGCTCATTGCGAAACCTCTGCCATCAATTAGCACCCTCTTAGCACTTTAAATATGTAAAGCTAATTGTTTCACCAACATTACAATGGTTTTATTTTGTTGCCAACTTCACATCAACACCACAATCAGTTGGCGATAATTGTGAAATTTTTACCAAGCACCTTCCTAATATGTGAAAAACAAAGGTGCTAATTGTTTTAACAAAGTTATTAACAATTTTATCAACGACGGCACCACGGTATAAAGTATATAACTTTGTTAAAACAATTAGCACCTCCCTTTTTGGTCATATATTTGACGGATACTAAATGGGTATTTAATGATGATGAACGTTTTACATTAGCACCTATGGTTGTGATGTTTGTAATAATCACTTTAGGGTAGCTTTAACTCTTGTCTTGGCACCTTCCTGCATTATGAGTTTCATAAAAATTCACTTAAGATTGTTCAAACGGAATTTTAAAAACAGCCTGCATTTAAATTAGACGGTAATCATCCTGAGAGAGGTGCAGATTATAATTCTCCACTCCATAGAGCTAGGGTTGTCAGTTTAGAACAAAGACGAGTAATTTTGCAATCAAATTATTTTACATATTACACAAGAAGGGGCAAAGTGCGTCCAACTTTGACTTAAAAAAAATGCTTTACTGTTATAAACCAACATTCCTGTATAAACTTATATTGTAAATAAAGACCAGCTCAGTTTGTTACTCCCCGAACAAATAATTCATAAGACTACTGGTGAAACTCGAAATTGTAATAACCCATTTGATTTAATTAACTATCCTATTTTCTGCCGGAGGCGCTAGTTACAACGTAACCAATTAGCGTAATTGGAAGCTAAAACCTTTTAATATCAAATAATTATGGATTACACAGCATGCTCTGTTCAACTATGCTGTGTAGTGGAGCCAATCCCTAATCTCAAGTAGCGCAAGGAGCCACTTCAATCGACTTAACCAGATCTGTGTATATTACTGGACAATTGGAGTGGACGGAGCAAATAAGCCTATTTTTTTTTCGTGTCATTATTATTATAAACATACAGTTTTCGGCGTTCGACCCTGTTCAGTAATTGCCGAACACAATCATGCAATATTAAATATTTATTTACTCCTAAAACGTTTGCAGTATAAAACATCCTTAGTATTAATTTCTGTTCCTCATTCTGCGGCGGTTAAGTGGACTATTCGGAAGCCGACTCCGCCATAACGTTTTTTGCTAAACATCATATCGTAAGTTGAAATTGTGCCCATTTAAACATTTGGGAAAGCAATAACGGGGCGAACGGCATCCTCGTGATATTCTGTTTCCTGTTCCCTTCCACAATTATATATTTTTTTTATATATATACTGCTTGTATTGTGTTCTAACGGTATACTTCTCTGTAATGTCCAGAAAATATGTTTTTGTTCGAAAACCGGCGCTAAGTAACAAGTGTGCTCGGGAAAAAGGCAGGTGTCCAAAAATGTGGTGTCTGTTATTAATATTTATAATACCTAGTATAACGTGATGTAAAAGTAACCACTACAGGAAAATATTAATTAGTGTAATAAAAGCATATAACAAACAAAATACTATCTGTTTATATTATGGTGTCAATTTTTTACAAACATCACAACCATAGGTGCTAATGCGAAACGCTCATCATCATTAAATACCCATTTAGTATCTGCTAAATATATGACCAAAAGGAGAGGTGCTAATTGGTTTAACAAAGTTATATACTTTATACCGTGGTGCCGTCGTTGATAAAATTGTTATTAACTTTGTTAAACCAATTAGCACCTTTGTTTTTTGCATATTTGGAAGGTGCTGGCAAAAATTTTTCAATTATCGCCAACTGACTGTGATGTTGATGTGAAGTTGGCAATAAAACAAAACCATTGTAACGTTGGTGAAACAATTAGCTTTACATGTTTAAAGTGCTAAGAGGGTGCTAATTGATGGTAGAGGTTTCGCAATGAGCACCAGTGGCGATAGTAATAGTGTAGTAGTAATTATAATAATAATCAATTAACACCTCAATTTTTGCTCAGTATTTGCGAGGTGCTAAACTAGTGATAAGTGATGGTAAAGGTTTTGTAATTAGCACCCATGGCAATGATGCTGGTGTGAAGTTGACAACACAATTATAAAATTGTTAACGAATTTATTAAAACAATTAACACTACTATTTCTGTCACATAGTTATAGGATGCTAAATGGGTGCTAAGTGATGATAAAGGTTTCGCAATTAGCTTCGGTGGTATAATGGTGGTTGTGTGAAGTTGGCAATAAAATTACAAAATTGGTAATCAATTAACACCTTAGTTTTTTTAATATATTAGGGTGCTAAATGGATGTTAAGTGGCGGTAAGCATTTTATAATTAGCACCAACGACTGTGGTGTTGGTGTGAAGTGGGCAGAAAAATTATAAATCCGTTAGTAATGTTGGTTATAGTTTTACACAATGGGAGAGTGCTAAATGATAGTTGACATTTCGCAATTAGCACCAATGGTGCTAGTTTAACAAAATTATAAAATTTCCTTTTTTTGTGGAAGGTGCTAAAAAGAATCATAAAACTGTTAGTGGCATTCGTAAAACAATTAGTTATACGTATGTGGAGAGTGCTAAAAGGATGGTAGATGTTTAACACTTAGCACCAATGGTGATAGTTACAGTGTGCAGTTAGTAACAAAACTACAAAATTGATAATCAATTAGCACATCAATCTTTTACTATATTTGGACAATACTAATTGGATGTTGTTAAATGACGGTAAAAGTGTCACAATTAGCACCTGGTTGTGTCATAGGTGTAAAGTTAGCAACAAAATTGTAAATCCGTTAGTAAGATTATTTAAGATTAATTTTACATATTTGGAGAGTGCTAAGAGGGTGCTAAATAATGGTAGAGGTTTCGCAATAAGCACCAGTAGTGATGGTAAAGTTAGCAAAAAAATTATAATTATTAACACCTCAGTTTTCTCACGTATTTGGCAGGTGCTAAATTAATGCTGAGTAAAGTAAAAGTTTTGCAATTAGCACCCATGGCAATCATGCTGGCGTGAAGTTGGCAGCAAAATTATATAATTGCTAATCATAGATTAGTTTTTAACGTACTTAGAGGGTGCTAAACAAATACTAAGTGACGCTAAAGTTTCACAATTAGCACCAGTAGTTATGGTTATGATGTGAAGTTAGCAGCAAAATGATAAAATTGTTAACGAGATTAGTAAAACAATTAACGCTGCTGTTTTTGTCACACAATTTAAGGGTGCTAAGTGATGGTAAAAGTTTTGCAATTAGCACCAGTACTGGTGTGAAGTTGGCAATAAAATTGCAAAACTGGTAATCAATTAATATCTCAGTTTTTTTAAATATTTAAGGGTGCTAAATAGATGCTAAGTGACGGTAAACATTTTATAATTAGCACCACTGGTTGTGATGTTGGTGTGAAATTGACAACAAAATTATAAAACCGTTAGTAATGTTAGTAAAACAGTTAGTTTTACACATAGGGAGAGTGCTAAAAGGGTGCCAAATGAAGGTTGAAGTTTCGCAATTAGCACCAATAGTGCTAGTGATGGTGTGCATTAAGCAACAAAATTATAAAATTGGTGATAAATTAACACCTCAATTTTTCATATATATATGGAAGTTGCTAAATAGATGCTAAATGATGGAGATGGTTTCACAATTAGCACCACTCTTTCTGATGTTGGTGTGAAATTATAAAGCCATTAGTAACGATGGTAAAACGATTAGTTTTACATATTTGTAGAGTGCTAAACGGGTGCTGAAATACATTAGATGTTTTGTAATTAGCACCAACGGTAATAGTTATGGTGTGCAATTAGTAACAAAACTACAAATTTGGTACTCAATTAACACATCAATCTTTAACATATTTGGAGAGTACTAATTGGATGTTAAATGACGGTAAAAGTTTCACAATTAGCACCATTGATTGTGCCATTGGTGTAAAATTGGCAACAAAATTATAAAACCGTTAGCAACGTTGGTAAAACAATTATTTACATATTTGGAGAATGCTAAATGATGGTAGAGGTTTCGCAATTAACACCAATAGTAATGATGTGCACTTAGCAACAAAAATGTGAAATTGGTAATCAATTAGCACCACTGGATTAGATGTGATGTGGTGTTGGTGTGAAGTTGACAGTAAAACCGTTTATATTATTGGTAATGCAATTAGTTTTATATATTTGGAGTGGGCCAAATACAGGTGTCGTAATTAGCACCAGTGATTAATTAGCAGCAAAATTATAGAATTAATTAACACCACAGTTTTGTTCTATATTTGTAAAGTTGGTGTGAGGTTCCCAGTACATATATACGACTCTGTTAAATTAATTAACACCACTATTTTTTAGGCTTACTTGAAGGGTGCTAAAAGGGTGCTAAGTGATGGTACAGATTTTTTAATTAGCACCGGTGGCAATGGTGCTGGTGTGAGTTGGCAAAAAATTATAAAACTGTTAATCGTTTTGTTAAATCAATTAGCACCTTTTTTAAATTTAGAAAATGTTTTACAGTTCGTAACAGTTGTTGGCAGCAAAGATATAAAATCATTAGTAGCGTTGAGAGTACAATTAGTACCTCTCTTTTTACATACTAAATGAGTGGTAAATGATGGTAGAGGTTTTGCAATTAGCACCAGTGGTGAGTTATAAACAAAATTACTAAATTAGTAATCGATTAACACTCGGCTTGTTAACATATTTGGAGGGTGCTAAATGGATGTAAAGGTTTCAAAATTGCCAACAGTAGACTGCTAAAACAATTAGCACCTCTGACTTTTTGTCACATATTGGAAGTATATTAAATAGGTGTTAAGTAGTGGTGAAGTTTCACAATTAGCAATGGTGTGAAGGTGGCAAAGAAATGATAACACTGTTAATCATTTTGTTAAATTAATTAGCACCTCTGTTTTTAACATAAGTTTAGAGTTCTGAAGGGATACTAAATGATAGAGATTTTGCATTAGCATCGACGGTAGTAGTGCCAATTTCACAGTGTTCATTATTAAAAAATCGAACGGTTTTGACGACATTCAGTTATTAAATTTGCCCTTCAATGCATTTGTTTCAACTTATCAAACCAAAAAATTGACATCTATCCAATTCCTCTCGCCAGCAAATTATTAAAAAGGATATGGCTATTTATTCCATACATTTGTCCGATCCTGTATAATGTGTAACTAAATATGTTCACACAGCATGTTGCAAACAATAAAAAAACGTGTAAATGCCAAAAAAATATGTGCTATATCAATCAATGGTTTCGCTGTCTGGTCAGCTAGTCCGCTAAAGGCGATTCCTTTGTTCGGAAAGGTTTTTTCTTTGTTTATTCAGTGTTGATTTCATCTTAAATTATCAGCTCTTGTTTTTCGCTACATGTTGTGAATTAAGTCAATTTCTATAACGCCCTTGCCGCGCGTTTTATTTCTTCGTTCTGCAGAAAAGTTTACGCTAAATTCAAGGGACCGAGCAAGAAAAAGACCGACATTAAAAGCACAAAAAGATCGCAAGCTATTATTTCCATGGGTAAGTTTTTTATTCTATTCTCAATAAACGTGTTTAAGGTAAAACATGTAAAAATTAATATTCCTCGTGCATTTGGCCCGCAGAGTTCAACAACTCTTTCTCGTGCCGCTGTGCAGAATATTGAGGAAGTAATTTGCATTATTATTCCGCAAAAAAACAACAGGAATTTAAAAGTATTTGTTCCGGAAAGGTCCCCAATTATTTGCATTTTGAGGGTATAATTGTATCATGAATTCATGATCGGGATAATGGACATTGCTGCTTTTGTCGCTTATTAATTACAACAAGCCGAGGCGCGGAGGCGGCGGAAGGAGTCGATATGAGAATTGAATGTGTATTTAGTGGGATAATGCATATGCACCGCACGTTATTCGGTTATTTTTCACGTACATCTGAACCCCCGTGGTTTGGAGCACTAATATCATCGCTCCGTGACTGCCGTTTTTATGTAGATTCTGCTTTATTTCGTCATTCTCAGTCGGATATCATCGCATATATGCAGTGCCATATATATCGTCTGCAATACAGACTGCCGTAGTCTCTTTTACCTCCTTTTGTTATTTCCCTCAAATTTTCCTACACGCTGGCTAGTAAAACCATCACGTGTAATATACTTTTCATATATTTTGAAACGTATAAAATCCAAATTTATACCGAGAACGTTTAAATTGCACATATACTGAAATGAAAGAGGATCTAATTATCTGCCATGCTTCCATTGTGGACCACTTTACTTTACTTTAAAATAAATATTCGGGTGTCGAGGCATAGAACAAATTTAAAGTCGATTTTTGATTTTTCGAAAACCAATTCATCATCGGAAAGCAGTCTATTTAATAATTCAGTCCGAATTTTGTTCAACTTATTTACCTAAATGCGTACAAAAGTTAGATGGAGCATTTTTAATGAGTTAATAATTTTAATTGCTTGTATTTAATGCGGCTCTCTTAAATTCTAATATTTTAAGCTTCTCAGCTTGGGAAATCATTTTTTTTCCCCCACTTGCTCAGTTATAAATTATAAATTTAACGGGACTCATTCCGCTGATACTTAATAAAAACTTACGAATTCCTTCGTTAATATCGAAGAAAGGAAAGTTAAGATTTTATGATCAGTTTTACCAATCTCCTGATATAGGCAAAGTTTTTTTATTCTAGTTAGGTACTGTAACTTAGTTTGAGTTTACAAAGCCGCTGCTGCGTCGCTCGTTTATTTTGTGGCCTTTCATTATTTTTATTCCACACAACTAACTAACTTCCAACCCCTGCGTAGGTAGTCATAATTATATTTATTTATTATTGGGAATCCCTTATTTGGGTTTGTGATAACTTTTGTTTCATTAAACTTACGTCGTAGTCAGGAGTTTTTATCCGCTTCCTCTTTGTTGATACATCCTATTTCAAAAAATTATTCACTGCGGGAACGTTTAATTTAAAAAGCGATAAATGAGTGTATTTAGTCTCTTGTATTTATTCCTCATAAGGTTAGCACTCAGCAAAAAAATTGTTAATTTGTTTTTATTATTTTTTCTGTTGGTTTGCGATCCATCCCCTCTTCGGGTGCTAACTTCAGCTAATTCCTTAAATTAATTTAATCATCTCTAGAGGCAGAACACGCAATAAATTCATAAACAGTTCACATGCAAAGCTGTACTTATAGATCCATTATGAAGATGCTATTATAGTCAGATACAATAATATTTGGGATGGGTAATTTATTCGCCCAATTTGCCTCATTTGTTTTGTGTATAATAAAGCGATAAAATGTCGGCTCTGGTTAAAATATAAATAATATACAGCGCGTTCATAGAATCCATGAAATAAGAACACATGAAAGAGGTATTCTAGAATACATACATACATACATACATTTATTTAGTTAATACCTTATGAATTTGTTAATATACGAATTTATTAATTTATTGATGTACCTACTGAATTAATAAGTTATTAATTTATGTATTCATTAATTTTTTACTTCATTAGGTTATTAATGCATTAAATATTAAATGATGCATTTATTTTTTTTTATTGCTTTTTTTATTATTTTTTAATATAATAATTTATAAGAAAAATTATTACTTTATTTTATTTATCCATTTATTTATTTTATTTGTTTATTTGTTTGCTTATTTGTTCATCCATCTTATCTATAATTCTGGCTGTGCCAATTGACACAGTATGTATGTATTTATTTAGATATTTAATTTTGAAATTATTAATTTATAAATTTATCAAGTAAGTTAACAATTCATTAATTTGTTAATAGATTGATTTATATATTCCCTGATTTATTGATATGTTGATCAATTGATTTATCGAATTATTAATTCTTTAAATCAATAATCTATTCATTTATATTTTTGTCTTACTATTTTTTTTACTTAATTTTTTTTATTTATTTTCACTTTAAATAATGTAAGTTATCAATTTATTGATTAATTAATTGAATTATGAATTTATTTATTTAAATATTTAACTAGTTTTTCCTTTCTTACTTCTTTCCTTCCGTATTTATTTAATTATTTGAATTTTAATTTATTAATTTATTTGTTTATTTATCTGTCTGTCTATCTGTCCCTCTGTATGTCTACCTATTTATTGCTCTATTTATTTATTTATATGTATCTAATTTTTGTTAATAATTTATTAACTAAGTAAGCTATCAATTTATTAATTTACTGATTTATTTTCTCGTTGATTTATTGATTAACTCAATTATGAATTTATTTATTTATTTAAATTTTTAATAATTTTTTCTTTATTTATTTATTTAATTTTTTATATTTAAAGGTTTATAAAAAAAATCAGTAATGAATTAACTTGTTAAGTAATGAATTTAACGAAGAAATAATTAAATTTATTTATTCATTTATTTATTTGTATATTTGTTTGCCTATTTGGTTATCTATCTATGTATGTATGTCAATGTATATATCAACCTTTTTATTCAGATATTTAATCTTTAAATTATTAATTTATAAACTTATCAAGTAAGTTATCAGTTTATTAATTTGTTAATAGATTGATTTATTGATTTATAGATTCACTGATTTATTGATATGTTGTTGATCAAGTGATTTATTGATTTATCGAATCATTAAATCATTAATTCAATATTTTGTTTATTTATACATTTATTTATTTTTTCTTTCTTACTATTTTTCTTACTTTATTTTTTAATTTATTTTCACTTCAATTTACCAAATTTTTTATTTATTTATTTACTTTTTTTTCAGTTTCTTTTTTAATTAAATAATTTACAAAAAAATTATTTACCTATTCATTATCCATCTATCTACCTGCCTGTCTATTTGTGTGTTTACCTATCTATCACTCTATATATGTATTTATTTATTTATTTTTAATTTTTAAATTATTAATTTTTAATTTTAATTTACCATACGTAATTGACCAATAATTTATTAATTTACTAATTTACTGATTTATTCAATCATTGATTTTTTATTCATTAAATCATTCAATTTATTTATGTATATATTTAACAATTTTTTCTAAAGAATTTACATAATTATTTTATTCATTTATTTATATCATTATTGATTTTATTTATTTATTTATTTAGTTATTTATTTATTTGTCTGTCTGTCTCTGTATATCTGCCATCTATCTCTCTATTTATTTATTTATATATGTAATTTTTAAATTATAAATTTTTGAACTTAGTAACTTATCAATTTATTAAATAATTTACTGATTTATTCAATCATTGATTTATTGATTCATTAATTCAACTATGAATTTATTTATTTATATATTTAACTATTTTTTCTTTCCTACTTTCTTTCTTTATCTATGTATTTAATTATTTGTATTTTGATTTGTAAATTATTTTATTTATTTATAAATTCATTATTGATTTTATTTATTTGCTTAACTCAATCATTGATTTATTGATTCATTAATTCAATTATGAATTTATTTATTTATATATTTAACTATTTTTTGCTTCTTACTTTCTTTATGTATTTATTTAATTATTTGTATTTTAATTTATAATTTTTTTTATTTAATAGTTTACAAAGAATTTAAATAATTATTTTATTTATTTATATCATTACTGATTTTATTTATTTATTTGTTTGTTTATCTATTTATCTGTCTGTCTGTCTGTCTCTGTATATCTGCCATCTATCTCTCTATTTATTTATTTATATATGTATTCTTGAAATCATAAATTTTTGAACTTAGTAACTTATCAATTTATTAAATAATTTACTGATTTATTCAATCATTGATTTATTGATTCATTAATTCAACTCTGAATTTATTTACTTATATATTTAACTAT
Organism: Rhagium mordax; assembly: GCA_963680705.1. Classification (NCBI taxonomy): domain Eukaryota; kingdom Metazoa; phylum Arthropoda; class Insecta; order Coleoptera; family Cerambycidae; genus Rhagium; species Rhagium mordax. Next base: position 73,449,501 of record OY796660.1, on the reverse strand, counting down.
TTTTTCTTTCTTTCTTTCTTTATGTATATATTTAATTATTTGTATTTTAATTTGTAAATTATTTTATTTATTTATAAATTCATTATTGATTTTATTTATTTGCTTAATTCAATCATTGATTTATTGATTCATTAATTCAATTATGAATTTATTTATTTAAACATTTAACAATTTTTTCTCTGTTTTTTTATGTATTTATTTAATTATTTGTATTTTAATTTAAATTTTTTTTTTAATAGTTTACGAAAGAATTTAATTAATTAATTAGTTTATTTATTAATATATTGATTTTATTTATTTATTTATTTGTTTGTTTATTTATCTATCTGTCTGTCTGTCTCTCTGTATCTACCTATCTATACCTCTAATTATTTATTTACATATGCAATTTTTAAATTGTTAATTTATTGATTTAATAATTTACAAAAGAATTTAAATAAATATTTTATTTATTTATATATTCATTATTGATTTTATTTATATATTTGTTTGTTTATTTATCAATCTGTCTGTCTCTCTGTATATCTACCATCTATCTCTATTTATTTATTTATTCATACTTATATGTAATTTATAAATTACAAATTTTTTAACTTAGTAAGTTATCAATTTAGTAATTAATAATTCAATCATTGATTTAATGATTTATTAATTCAATCATTGATTTAATGATTCATTAATTCAATTATGAATTTATTTATTTATATATTTAGCTATTTTTTCTTACTTTCTATCTGTATTTATTTAATTCTTTATATTTTAATTGATACATTTTTTTATTTAACAATTTTAAAAAATGTATTAATTAATTTAATTAATTATTCATTAATGAATTTATTTATTTATTTGTTTGTTTATTTGTCACTCTATCTATCTGTTCATTTATTTATTTATATATGTAATTTTTAAGTTATCAATTTATTATATTAATTTACTAATTTAATTATCCATTGATTTATTGATTTATTAATTCAATTATGAATTTATTTATTTATTTAAATGTTTAATAATTTTTCTTTTTCACTTTCTTTCTTTGTTTAATATTTCATATCTTAATTTGTTATTTCAATTCAATAATTTATATAAAAAAATTATGAATTTATCGAGGAATTCGTTTGTTTATTTATTTATTTGTTTGTTCTTTATTTATCTGTCTATCTGTCCCTCTGTATGTCTTCGTATTTAAATTTTATTTATTTATTTATATGTATATATCTAATTTTTAATTTATTAATTTACAGATTTATTCATTAATTAATTCATTGATTTGTGAATTCAAATGTGTATGTATGTACTTATTAATTTATTTATTTATATACTTATATATTTATTTACTTATGAATACAACTGCCAGACAGATAGACAATCAATTATGGATCGGAAGACGCGGAAATAAATGTATATAAAATACACAATAGATATAGTATTAAAGTGTATAAAAAATAAGCGAATAAGTACAAAATGAAAACAAAATATACAATAATAAAAGCAGTATAAATAGGTGAAAATTTTATTAGATATGGAGTAGGTAAGTAGAAGAATGCACATGAGTGAGTTTGGACAGACGAAAGATAAAAAAATATATAGAATTGAGAACATTCTGTCTGATTTGTAAGAAGTATATACTTCTTACAAATCAGACAGAATGTTCTCAATTCTATATAATATTATTATGCAAAAATAATACAGAAACATAGACTCGTCGTAATGGTAAGCGATCATATCAAATCTGGCTAATAAATCAGATTTGTGGGGCACCCTAGGGGAATAGATACCGTCAAATTTAAGGGATAAATATTTAACACGCTTTCTTTGAATTCGTCCCAAATTAGAAATATGATTATGATATTGTCGATTCCAAACAATACCAGCATATTCTAATTTTGGCCTTACAAAGCATTTAACAGAAGAGAAAGTGTGGAAATGTCTCTCATAATAAAGCCTAAATTTGTGTAGGCATAGCAATGTAATTTATATGAATAAAAAATTACCCCTGGATTTTTAAATTTGCGACATCTAATAACTCATTGCTTATTTTTATATGAAAAATGTATAAAAAAAAGTCATATATTTAAGTATAATTTATTACCTTGTAAATCCTCAAGACCCCCTTTTTCTAACATACTTTTGAACCAATAAAAAGTTAATAGCAAAATAAATGCCAGGATAAACTCCTAAACCAAATTTAATTTCAAACGGCAGCCCACGCCTCCAGAACGCTTACCGCTCCCACTTAACAAACTATCGATATCATGCCGAAGCCGCTTCCAATAAAATCAATGAAATTCAGATCCATCAGAATTACGGATCGGATTTTCGACGAATTGGGACCCTCCCACTGTGACTTGTTCTGTAGGTATTCATATTTTATTCTTAGCTTGTCATCAATCCATCACACAAATTCGTGCCACATGTGTATAACTTTCTACACTCATCATTTCTTACAAACATATTGTGTGTTTCCCAGTTATCAATCAAGATTAAACGGGGGTTCTCTGCTTATTGTTATTATTATGCGTCAGTGTTTTAGTCCGCAAAGCATGAAGGAAATTTTCCATGGCGACAAACTAATACAAGGCCAAACCACTAAGGAAATTTTTCCAAATTAAAACTATTAACGTTCTCCGTGACGTGGTGACGTTTTCCACCCCTATGTGTATATCATGTTTTACTTGGCACCTCTGCTGATGCGGTTGAACCAGTATTTATACAAACTACTGTTATTCGCTGTGTGAGTGTAAAATGGCGGTAACTCTGTTATAAAGTAAAATTTAATGAGATTAAGTTGTGATGAACAGGTAACATTAAAATGTCGGTTTAGCGTTACAGGTATAATTTCCACTAAATAAATAACTCCTACCCTGCTTTAGCTCGGGGTTTGTCCAATTAATTTGGTAAACAAACCCGACATAATCCAGGATCCATTTTTAGTCTGGGGTAAATTATAACGTTTTTTTTTTTCAGGAGAAAAAGTCTCGATACATCGCATCCTAAATCTGAATAGTCTCTTGTTAGGTGTAATCCACTCTGCAAGATTTATTGTCGTTTATATACAGATATGCATTTCGGCTGTTCAGTTTAGAGAACAATTAGCAATTAGGTGCGCCATTGTACTCTCAAATACCGGTTGCATAATGGACTTAGCAACCTTGTCCGCGTGCACAACTTCAATGGAGATATTAGGAAAGTGTACAAAATGATTAACAGATTATTCTATTTTGTATATACTAGGTATAATTTCAGTAGCAAAATCGCCGCTGATGAACAAAGAAATGCAAAATCATATATATTGGCGTTTGCAGGAGTTTCAGGATCAAAAGAGATACCTTAAGAAACGTCAAGAATTCAAAAATATTCTAGGCGAAGAGAACTCGAAAACTCCTCTACGAAACCAGAAGAAATTGGATTTCCTCTCAATAATACTTGAGTCATAAAATTACGACTCACTGATCAAAATTAGACTGGAGTTTCCTCCTTCCAAAAAAGTATGCTGAAGGCCTATCCCCACCAATCGCTTCACTCATTATGCATTGCGTATTTCATGGTTTCAGACCAACATGTCCGAGTGCATTCGTTACAATTAGTTTACACAACGATTTGCGTGAGTTATTAGAGGACGTGCTCCTTAAAGGACGTGGAAACATCTGGTGTCTAAGGCACGGAGCGCACAATGCACGTACATTGTTGGAAACTGACTTGACGGGAAGTTTTCCGAGTTGTACTGCAAATGTGTGATGTATATTTAAGAGTAGTCGGCATTACGTAGTGGATACTCGTAGAAGATGGCTAGTATAGCTTCGAAGGAAAAGTTACAAACCGCCTCTCAGGAAAATCTTGGACTAATCTCTTTGTGCTATTTCCTTAACGCATTAAGACCCAAATCTATGGTTTGGTTATATGCACAGATCAATATAAAATGGTGTGCAATGCAACGAAGGAAGAGTTGTATCATTTATAGGGGGTGGCGGCGATTACTGTTCATGATAACAGAAATATGAGAATTTAAAGATTGATGCAGTCGCAACCACAGTTTGGCCAGTAGAATTAGACGGGAATCTGTAACTAATTCGTTTCAGATAGCCGTAGGTAAGAACAGGTGTATTTAGTTATAAGGAATATACCTCTGCGATTCCTCCCAAATCAAATATACAGAACATTGTTTATAAGTCACTTGTATGTGAAAAAATCATGAAATTTGGAGTTTTTTAAAAATTGCAGTAAGACTGCAGTAGATTAATTTTTTTGAATGCTTCTGTTTACTAGGTAATTCCAAACCGGTTAATTTAAGCCCCGGTTGATTTCATTTCATTGATTATTTATTTAAATAATTGCCGAAAACCATCGAAATTTTCGAAAATTTCAAGCATTTTTTACTCTGAAAGGAAAAACGCTAGACTCTTGAACCTTTGGTGGAATATGTGTCTCATTACCCTCAACTTACAAAAAAAATTTCGTTTTAAAATGTTTATTAGTTTTCGAGAAATTCTATTTGTTTATTAAAAACGTCCCAAATGTTTAATGAAAAATTGACCTATTAACGTTATCAAAAATAATTCAACCACAGCTCACTTTTTTCGTCAAGACGTCAATTTTACGAATCTGTTATGGGCGTATCGATTTTCAATAATTTTGACCGTCAAAATGGCGTTAATAACGTTGCTACTTTTCGGAGCAGCGTTTTTTGCAAATAACTTTACAACAAATGAACGTATCTGCACAAATCTTTCATATTTGAGTTGCTGGTATTTTTCTACAAATTTACAAAAAAAAATTGTTGCTCTGGGACATGTAGGAGCCGAGATAATTTTTTAAATTGTTTAATGCGCCAAGCGTTTATTTATTAATATTTATGGCCAAAATTGAAACTGGTTGCTAATAAGATCTTGAATTTTGTGAATTCATCAAGTCCTATTGAAAACGGGCCCTTTTTGAGGTCAAAATATAATTTTTAATAATTAGTGATTTTAGAGCGTCTTCAATTTGTTTGGCTCAAGGGACAGGTGCATTTTTTATCAAACGATTTTCAAATTGGGGTAGCGAGAAAAATTCGTCATATCTCCGTTATTTTCCGGCCAATTTCGACGTTTTTTTTTTAATTTGTGGTAGCTCACGAAAACAATAACAATGGGCACATTTGCAATATCCAAATAATAAACAAATAATTGTTATAAACAATTTATTTATTTTTTTTTTTAATTTTTTCGTTTTTGGGCTTATGCAACTTATAATGTGCTAATGTATTAAATATAAATTTATAAAGATTATATAATGGTAACAATGCTGTAACATCGTATATTGTTTGATGGAGAAATAGTTTGTGCATACATTGTTACCATTATACCTATAATCTTTATAAATTTATATTTAATACATTAGCACATTATAAGTTGCATAAGCCCAAAAAAGAAAAAATTTAAAAAAAAATAATAAATTGTTTATAACAATTATTTGTTTATTATTTAGATATTGCAAATGTGCCCATTGTTATTGTTTTCGTGAGCTACCACAAATTAAAAAAAAAAACGTCGAAATTGGCCGGAAAATAACGGAGATATGACGAATTTTTCTCGCTACCCCAATTTGAAAATCGTTTGATAAAAAATTCACCTGTCCCTTGAGCCAAACAAATTGAAGACGCTCTAAAATCACTAATTATTAAAAATTATATTTTGACCTCAAAAAGGGCCCGTTTTCAATAGGACTTGATGAATTCACAAAATTCAAGATCTTATTAACAACCAGTTTCAATTTTGGCCATAAATATTAATAAATAAACGTTTGGCGCATTAAACAATTTAAAAAATTATCTCGGCTCCTACATGTCCCAGAGCAACAATTTTTTTTTGTAAATTTGTAGAAAAATACCAGCAACTCAAATATGAAAGATTTGTGCAGATACGTTCATTTGTTGTAAAGTTATTTGCAAAAAACGCTGCTCCGAAAAGTAGCAATGTTATTAACGCCATTTTGACTGTCAAAATTATTGAAAATCGATACGCCCATAACAGATTCGTAAAATTGACGTCTTGACGAAAAAAATGAGCTGTGGTTGAATTATTTTTGATAACGTTAATAGGTCAATTTTTCATTAAACATTTGGGACGTTTTTAATAAACAAATAGAATTTCTCGAAAACTAATAAACATTTTAAAACGAAATTTTTTTTGTAAGTTGAGGGTAATGAGACACATATTCCACCAAAAGGTTCAAGAGTCTAGCATTTTTCCTTTCAGAGTAAAAAATGCTTGAAATTTTCGAAAATTTCGATGGTTTTCGGCAATTATTTAAATAAATAATCAATGAAATGAAATCAACCGGGGCTTAAATTAACCGGTTTGGAATTACCTAGTAAACAGAAGCATTCAAAAAAATTAATTTACTGCAGTCTTACTGCAATTTTTAAAAAACTCCAAATTTCATGATTTTTTCACATAAAAGTGACTTATAAACAATGTTCTGTTTATTTGATTTGGGAGGAATCGCAGAGGTATATTCCTTATAACTAAATACACCTGTTTTTACCTACGGCTATCCGAAACGAATTAGTTACAGATTCCCGTTCACATCGTCTAATTCTACTGGCCTAAGTGCCTTCCTTGTGGATAAGCAGAGATGCTAAGAAGTTCAGCTGTAGAATGCAAGGTCGTGAGCATTCATGCGCATGTGTGAAATTCACAGCTTTCTACAGGTTCATGAAGGGGTCATGAAACGGTCATGACCAGTTCATGACACAACAAATTGTGTCTAGAGCTGTCACTTTTTGTTCTTTATTAATATATGGGTATACTGTTCAAAAATCACTGTAGACCTCAGAATTTATTCGATTATCTTATTTTTTTTTTTAGTGTTCGTTTATAAATTTTTCATCAATTTCTCGAGCCGGATTGTTGATTTTCTATAATTTAGATCCAAAATTGATTTTTTATTAAAAAATATCCTTTTTGTCAATTAAAATCAGTCTACAGGTCACAAATATATAAAGATTCGCCGAATTTAGTTTTAAATCTAAAGAATAAAAGAAATGAAAATTCTATTTCGGCAAATCTATTACCTATTATTTGTAAAGTAAATATTTGAAACTAAATTGGGTGAATCTATAAATGTATTTGTGACCTGTGGACTAAGAAATCTGGCCGGAGAGATTGATGAATTTCAAAAAGAACATTTAAAAAAATAAAAATTCTGAGGTCTACAACGATTTTAATAGGGTATTTTTCCCACCTCACTGTGCGACGTCTAAATTAAGGAAATATATTTTCTGCTCAAGAATATTCCACAATTTTTTCATTTAACGACAACACTTCACAACAATTCACATAAAAAACGACACCTTTAGGCAAATCATATTTTCGCGTAAAAATTGAATGTCCAACCTCATTCATCTCGGCAAAGTAGAAATGTAACTTCTGGCACTTCTTGCATTGGACCCTCCGATTGTTCACAAATTTCCAGTATTTCACGTGCCGCGTTGAAATGAACTTTTACGGCTCGAATTTATAAAAACCAATTACTCGTGGAGATGACAAGAAAAGGGGTGGTTTACCTCGCATCGTTGATAAAAAGTCGCAAAAAACTCCACTCATTTTATCTGATTTTATTTGAACAAGCAAAAAGCCTAGTTGGACGCGCTAGCCGGATCATACAGTTCACGATTTGTATAAACGTGTAACTCGTCACACTTATAACTATCTTACTGGTTCCATTACGTTGACTAGGGCTAAAGCCTTTAAATGAGAAAGTTTAGATAATAACGGCTTGATGGGGTTCAAAAAAGGGGTGATGTATAGTCGCGATCTATACGGTTGACAGTTTTATTATAGCCATGTAATTTTTCAATTCGAATATACACTCTAATCAACCAGACATGCCTCTTGATGCCAGATGATAAATTATTATAGCACCAATTCTGCAATCCCACTAGCATTTAAATCTAGGGTTATCACTGATATTTTATCTTTTTACATATATTTCAAACGGAATTGTCTATTAAAGGTATTTTAGACCCAATGGTGTAAGAAAGAACTCCTATTATTTTTTTTTCTGAATATCCTGAAATTATTATGCTGTTTAATACCTACCGCTACCCGGTATGTCGAGGCAGCTGCTCCCGTATTAATAAGAAATTAATAATGCAAGCAAGGGTCAAAAAAACTCCTGTTCCTTTCTTATTCCTCGTTAAAAAAAATCAAGATTACATTACATGGGCTGGGGATTTACTATTGAAGATTTACGCTTAAACTTTTTATGCTGATGCCGGCCGAAAAGCCAGATTTATTATATAAAATTATAAGCAAAACTGATGGCTTTATTGTTTTCCCGAAGCAGAAAGTAATTTTTAACGAAATCCTACTTTCATAGTTTACGAACGGCCGCCTGGTGGAAATGCACCCGCCCGTAAAGTTCTAAATTCCTTACTTAGCACTAATATGTGTATCTATGACCAAATTAGGGATGATATGTTTGAATATATTTTAAGACCCGGCGGTCCCCTTAGTATTCCCCGACATAATTTAGCACTTGCGGCCAAAGGCCCTCGCTTAAAGAGAATAAATTAGACTGTTAACTATAAAATAATAAAATTATCCAGGCGCGTACTACTCGTATGTAAATACCAAAATTAAAGAAGGAAATTAACTGCGGCTCCTAAAATCGCCAAAAATATGGAAAATACAATTGCTGAAGTGACGCTTATGATCATGAGCATTTGTGAAGTTTACAGCTTTCTACAGGGTCATGGTGGGGTCATGAAACGGTCATGAAACTACCATTAAACAGATAAGAACTGCCATGATACGGTCATGAAACAGCACTTCCTCTCTTGGCGGTTTCCAAGACAGGCGGGGGTAGTCTGCAGTGGAGATACGGAAGTGTACAGGGGTCTGTAGGATGGTTGTAGATTTTAGCGGGCTGGACAATTTCCCATACGAGTCTAATTAGTTGCTACGATGCTTCTAAAGCTTACTCCCTTGTTGGCTGCAGTGACCATGTCAATCGAGATAGACTCAGGTCTAAGGCTGAGCTCGTCATATCCAAGCTTGGTCAGTTTATTTACTTCCTTGTACATCTTTTGCTTTATCCCATTGCTAGGTTGGCAAAAACTTCGAATCTTAAAGTAAAATTCTCCACCTTCTAGAGATATTCCTACTCTGATGAGAGTCTATCGCCCACTACAGTGTAATACTTCAGAAAGTCGAGAAGAAAGTTTATTTTCCCTTCACTTTACTAGATTAGGAGTAGAATATCCTCTAACCTCTACTAGCTTCCTGCTTTCATTATCTTGGTAGAGATGAAATTGGTCTCGTCAGCACTTGAGGAATTGCAGCTGTTGGACTGCATGGCATCATCGTTCCATAAGACATAAGAAAGACACTAGCTACCATGATGATGGGAAAAATGATAGCATCAATCTAAATCTTCCATCTCAGGCTGAAGAGTCATATAAGAAGACTTCTCGTGATACCTACCATTGACTTAGGTCTAAGGCTGAGCTCATCCAAGTCTAGCCAGTTCATTTAGTTTCGCATTGGACATCCTTTGTTCTGTCCTAACATTAGGATGGCAAAAATTTCGCCTCCTAAAGTAAAATTGTTGTCTTTCCCAATATACTTCTGCTCTGATGACAGCCATCAGTATAGCAAAAGAGTCTTCCTTCCACTGTACACGCTAGAGTAAGAATAAAGTCTCCTTTAACTTCAATCAGCTCCTGCTTTCATTGGATGGAATTGTTATTTTTAGTAGTTCACAGAATAGAGCGAGACCCTCAATTCTAACTTTACATCAAACATGAGTAGAAGGGAAATGAGAGAGCTGAAAAAATTTAACTTTCTGTTTACTGGTGAATACCTATGATACAGACTTGATATCGAGGGTGCGTTACTTTAAAAAGAGGTAGCGCGTCGCTGCCACCAGATCGGGAATTATTTTAATTTCCCCCCGATCAGAGAAACACTTGAAAGCACCTATAAAGCAAATTCAGCTGATAGGCCACTGGTAAAAGAAGACCCTCCAAAAGCTAGGGTGCGTGGTCTTTTGGCAGAGGTGAATAGTGGTGGGAATAAAAGACTAGCAATTAAGAAAAATAAAAGCGAATTCATCAATCTCTCGAGCCAGATTTTTTAGTCTACAAGTCACAAATACATTTATAGATTCACCCAATTTAGTTTTAAATATTTACTTTACAAATAATAGGTAATAAATTTGCCGAAATAGAATTTTCATTTCTTTTATTCTTTAGATTTAAAACTAAATTGGGCGAATCTTTATATATTTATGACCTGTAGACTGATTTTAATTGGAAAAAAGGATATCAATATTGGATCTAAATTATAAAAAATCAAAAATCCGGCTCGAGAAATTGATGAAAAACTTATAAACGAACACTTAAAAAAAAAATAAGATAATCGAATAAATTCTGAGGTCTACAGTGATTTTTGAAACCGTATATTAATAAAGAACAAAAAGTGACAGTTATAGACACAATTTGTCGTGTCACACTCGATGCCATCTATCAATTTCCTCTATCGCGCCTCCTTAAACACTATTCTTATTGGTTGCTGGTTTGACTATTTTATGGGGGCTCTCAAAGCACATCCCCATTAATTTTAATCAATCCGGCTTACAGTCCCTGTTAAGTGAACTTCTGTCGCCGAAGAGTGCACGGATAATCTATTTTAAATGAAATTACTCTTTTTATCTCCTCGACTTCGGGACTGTTTTTCAAACAACATAGCGCCGGCTGTCCGGATAATCGGATAGATAGAATATACATACAACGTGGTAATTCTTTTATTTATCGTGTACGAGTGTTAGTTTGCATCAATTCCATCACGATATACATCAGCCAGTGTTCTACTTGTAAAATTAAAGTTTACTATAAAGACAGATGACTCTAAGCACGTACAGATAAATAGTAACAAGGTTTTTAATGCATAAAAAAATGAAGAAAAAATCTGAAGTAATTAGGATTTTATAGCAGTTTGGCAACAGCGCGATTGTAAGTAACAATCCGATTCCAGCAAAGTGGAAGCTTAAATGAGTGCGATGAAATATTTTGCATGACTCTAATGTCCTTGAAGGACATAGTCGCAGATTCTACCCAGAATTGGTCCAATCGTTTTTGATATTTGGCCTTGACAACAGTTTACCCATTTCTTTTCATGATGTGGTAATCCAGAATTGAAAAGGTTGTTTTTTATTTTCTAATTAAATTATTCAATTCAAAGATAAAACAATAAAGCGATTGTACCATGTGCGACGTTGCCAAGTGAACGTTTGGCGGTAATTATGGGGAAAACTTTCAACACCCTGTAAATGGATAAAATAACTATTTCTGGATAAACCGGATCTGTTTCATTAATTCTTCGTTTAAATTTGGCGTTACACAACCACCCGTAGGTGCAATGTCAGGGATATCGTGCTTCTTTAGATAGCGCTTATAAATCGTGGAAATTCCAAGTGTTGAACACAAAATCGATCTCGGCAATGTCCTCGCACTCCCACTGCTGAGATTTCAGGTTTTCAGTTAAATTAATAAGCAAAATTAGTCGCTGAAATTAAAAATATAAATAAGTGCTCAAAGAATTCGTTTTATAAATTTTAATACTGTACGAAATTCTTTCACTGCTCCCCCGGCTTATCGGCGACATTATAAATTAATTATATCTGGTGCCTAGGAGTTTTCTGAAGTGTTTTCCTTCATGTTTCATTTTCCCTTTATTTCTTTTTAAATCTTATTATTAATTCCTTTTGTTTGTGTGCTGTGAGATCGCGACGCGAAATGTTCTTTTAAACGCAAAAACTTCCCAGCTAAGAAATTCTACTATCTTTAGGAAATTTTATACGAAATATGTATAATCAGTGAAATTTTCCTGCAAAAATTCCAAGCCTTCTACACTTCAAGACTTTCCCAATGCAGAACAGAACAAAGCGCTAAGGAATTAGTAATTATTACTACGTTATTATTATCATAAAAAATCAAGATTGCTAATAAAAAAAAATTCTGCAATAAAATAGAACCTTAAGCGGTTTTATCCAGGTATTTTTTGATACAGGCAATATTTATGAGTATTTGTTTCCCCTGTCCTATATATATTCCGCACATTTGAATATCTGCCAGGCGCTGCCATTTTTATTCCTCGTCAAAGGGCGGAAATAATTTCTAGCCGAAAAAAAAGTAAGAGAAATGAGTCTGTAATTTAAGGATCTACCAAAGGACAATAAAAGAAACCTGCCGCATAAGTTTGAGAGATTGTTTTACGTGCCGCCTTAGAACTACTTTTAAATTTGGTTATGCATACTAAGCCAATACATACGTCCCTGTCTCTCTTGCACGTCACAAATGTTCGAAACGTGAGCAGATGATATATGTTGAAAATGACACCAAGAAAGTGGCTGTAAAGTACGTGACATCATACCCTAACGTTGTGCCGGGCCTGTCAAATTGTTCTGTAGCTAACTGGAATAATTGGACAGTTCGAGCGGAAAAGTGGTTGTGACTTACTGCAGGTAGTCTTTAATGGCCTCAGGACTTATCGTCGGTTACGTGAATTGTCTTCAGGGGGACGTTTATGGTGCAAATAATGCCAAATCCAAATCAGGCTTTTGAACATATTTAACATGCTTATTATAATTAAGCTTACGATATTTAAT